>JARHVA010004641.1:1060000-1489846 GCA_037957365.1 Torreya grandis | reverse complement strand
CTAATGAAATATATTGTTTAGTGCTTGAATATATCCTTACATATTTATTTTCAATACCCTTGATAATGGAATATTCTTGTATGATTAACCATTGATCTCCTAATATCATCATTTTTATATTATTTGAAATGTTAGATAGGCCCACCAATGTAATTATCTATGTTAGGTATGTTTTTGACACACTATAAAACAATTTTGTATTTTATTCTTATAGTTTCAAGGATATCATAATATTTAGTACCATTTCCTAATTTACTTCAAAATTTAAATGGCTCACCACCCATGGATTCTAAAAATATGGAATGGTTTGTGTTGTGTATTAAATTCTATTTTAATAAGGAATATTTAGAATTATATTCAACATAGTCAACTAAAAATTAGAAGTTTTTCTCCCTATTGGATAAAATATCATAATATTTTTTGATGATTGGATTTTTAACCTTGAGGAGATGTTCATCTCTCCTCATCCAAGTGGAAAAATGGAATCATCTCTCTTTCTGTGGGTAACAATTTCATTGAGATGAATCTCTAGATTAGGGGATAGCTCCCCTTGATATACCTTTAAAGATATCTATAATATATTAATTGTGTATGAAAAGAGTTAAGAAAAAAAACTAAGAAAACAAAATTATGATGCACCAATGTATACTATCCTCCTAATTGACTGCAACCACTACTTAAAGACAAAACAAGGTATTTTTCACACAAGACTCACAACTCAAGATTTATTACTGCATCAATGTTTCATATGATATATTCATGAAGGTATATGAATATTAAGAATGAAATGAATGATATAGAGAAAGATACAATCATTAATCACTTCTAAGATGTCTCAACACTTAAGAAAGAATACTAGCAAAGACCTATAATAATCTCCTTTCTGCAAATTGGTAGACCATCAAGAGTACAAGCTAAAAAAAAATCAATATTTCACTATACTAAACCAATAAGATTTAAGTCATTACTCAATATTACAACATGCGAGTGGCAAAAAAACTTGTATATTTCTTCAAAAGTTCTTTGAGAACAAATATAGCCAGAGTTTTCCCAATAACCAATAGAGGATGTGAAATGAGCCAAGAGAATACATATATATAGCCTTGAGAGGTAGATAAATCAAAGGAAGTCCAAATGTCACTTGGACATGTGTCATCTTGAGATAATTAGTTACATTTTGATGGGAGAAAAGTGGGTGAGCTATGCCATGTCACTGAATGGATCAGTTATAATGAGTTACAATTGAACCAAAAGCATTAGTTACACTTGTTGCAACTGAACCAAAGCCTTATTTATATTTTTCCATTTGTTTTCTCTTTTTTTCCTTTTAGTTCACATCGAGCGTTTTGAAACCAACAGCTATTTCCCATAATTTTAAATTGATATGTTGTAGGCCATCACTCCTTTGGGTATTTTCTTCAAATTTTTTGTCTCGACCCTTTTTGTGGACATGTTTTTCTAGAAGAATTTATTCCTTCACACTTTTTGTTTGGCCCTTAAAAATGTTCCTTTGGGTTTCTTGAAGTAGACCTTAACTTTTGGAATGACCCTTTGGCAATTTGAAAAGAACCCTTCAAAAAAGGTGCAAGTATCCTTCAACTTTTGGAAATGACCTTCCAAAAGGAAAAAATACCCTTAGGATTTTTTGAAATGGTCCACCTTCCTGAGGAAACAATATTTTATACTTTTTGAAAACATCCCTTCAATAAAGTTGAAATGCTCTTCAAACTTTTTTAAAATTACCTTTTGGCCTTTGTAAACAGCTCTAAAAAAAATGGAATACCCTTCGAAAAAGTTACAAGTGATCCTTTAGCTTGAAAACGTCCTTCAAAAAATTTGCAAGGATAATTTTCTTGACAAAATATACCCTTCAAAAAAATGAAACATAACCTTTGAAAAAGTTGAAAGTGTCCTTTTTAGTTTGAAAGATATCTGTTAGAAAAATTGTAAAGTACCTTAAGAAAAATTTCATGCATAATTTGTCTCAAAGAATTTGGCACTTTGTCTTTAGGATATTTGTCTCAAACAAATTGTTTGAAAGAATTTGTTAATTGGCCAAATGAAAATTTTGAAAGAAATAACTTAAGGAAAAAGCCTGGGATAAAAAGTCTAAAATAATTCAGCAAAGGCTTAGAACAAAAACCCAAAATATTTTAGCAAAGACTAAAAATGAAATTTTCAAAATTAATAGACTTGTACATTTGTTTCAAATTTTTCAAAGAACACTTATTTTTAATGAAACCTACATACTGGACCTAACTAAAGATATAGACTTAGGAGGCTAAGTTTTTAGATAGGGGTGCCCAATTTTGACCTGAAAGGCCAAAATTTGGTCAACAAATTAGTGACTCACAAGGGTATTATGCCTTCTATATTGACCAAACCAATTGCCTTATCCAACTTAGGGCCAATAAAGTTAATGGATTCTTGAAGATGACTAACAAGGATTATGTCAAAATAAAACACAAGGAAACACACCACACAACAATAACAAGAAAAAACAAAGACAACATAAAACAAGATAAGGAAAAACTCACACATGTGCATAAGCACTTAGGGAACATAAAGTGAATAAGAAACTATATATAAAATAAAAATTAACTTTAGTAACAATGCTCTAGATATATCCTATTGACTGAGATATGCAGCTCCTCTCCATCCAACTTTGAGAGTTGGAAAGCATTATGTTATTTACACTGTGTGATCACATATAGGCCACTCAACAAAGCATAAAAATTTGTTTACCTTCCAAGTTTGGCCCTATCTTCATCCTATTTTAAGACAATGTCTCCTTCTATAAAACTCCTTGGCATGGACTTCTTGTCAAAATACTTCTTTGTTTGATGTTGGTGAGTTGTCATGGTTTTCATAGCTTGATCTCTTGTCTCCTTAATCTCCATCAACTCACATAACCTAACTTCCATGCTCTCATTATACATAAATTTTATCTAATATGTGAGGTCTAAAGTTGGTATCTCAGGTGAGATATGAATTCTAGCCTCCCTTCCATACACAAGTGTGTATGGTGAGTTCCTAATTGCTCTCTTTGTGGTGATCCTATTAGCCCAAAGAGCTATCTTTAACTTGGTGTGTCAAGTCCTTTGATTCTCCTCCATAGTCATGTTTATGATCCTAATAAAATTCTTGTTTGTGAAATCAACTAGTCCATTTTCCTAGGGATAATAGTTGGATGAGGTACTAAGATAAATGTCATGTTTCAAATCCCATTCACTTGTTCTTGTTCCTAGGAAGGCTAATGCATTATCTAAAATGATTGTTGAAGGACATCCAACCCTAGTTACTATACCATCATACAAGTGTAGGATTGAGTTTTCATTTTCCTCCTTAAGAGCTATAACTTCCACCCATCTTGTAAAATAATCAGTGGCTACCAACACCCACTTGTGACCAACACTAGAAGAAGGATTGATCAGACCTATGAAATCCAAACCCCATTGCATGAAAGGTTACTCAATCTAGATTGGATGAAGAGGCAAGGTAGCTAGATTTTTTTTCCCTAAAAAATATCACACTTTTGGAATTTCCTTACCCAAGTATGAGAGTCCTTAAACAATCTAGGCAAAAAGTAACCAACTCTCATAATCTTAGCAGTCATAGTTCTTGGAGCAAATTGAACACCAATTGGCCCATCATGGAACTCATGTAACACTTTGTCAATCTAATTCAAATAAATACATCTCAATAACACACTTAAAAATTCATTTCTACATATCACTCCATCAACAAGTACATAAGGAATGGATTGCAACCTAAAATACCTTCTTTTGGCCCTATCAGAACCTTGTAGACACTCATCAGTCTAAAAGAAATGAATCATGTCTTGTGTCCAAATACTCATGGTTGAATTTATAGCTAGTGGATGGTTATAATTGGGTTCAAAAACAAATTCCCCTTTTTTTTCAAGTCTAAAGCAACATGCTCACATAATCCTTTTCCCTTCACTAGCTTGGTTGTTTTGATCTCCACAACATACTCTGTCACTTTGGTAATCCAACCTGCCCTTTTCTTAATTAAATTTATACTCAATATAAAGTCTTTCAAACTAGGATGAGGCACAAAAATGTGAATCTTTTTATTAGACAACATATTCCTAAATTTATTTAAACTCCTTATGACTGAAAGAACTTGTTTCTCAACATATGGGTACTTTATCTCATAGCCTTCCAAACCTTGACTAAAAAAGGCAATAGGTTGTTCAAAATTTTCATCATTATATTGAGTAAGCATTGAATAGATTACCTCTTCATTCCAAAAAGGGTATAAATTGAAGTCCTTGGAGAATTTTGGACTTACAAGAGTAGGATCTTGGATAATGGCTTGCTTGATCTCCTCAAAACTTTCTTTCCTCCTTCCTATCTAAATGAATATCTCATCCTTCCTTAGTATGGAGGTCAAGGGATTGACTAGGTTATAAAAATTAGGAATAAACCTTGTAATGAAATTTATCTTTCCAAAGAAACTTTTCAAACCTTTCTTATGCTTAGGCAAAGATAATGCCAAGATGGAAATTACCCTTTTAGGATCGATAGATAAACCTTTCTTAAAAATAATGTGGCCTAAGAATTTACCTTCATGAACAACAAACACACACTTATTTGGGCTTAGAGAGATCCCAAACTCTCTACACCTCTCAAAAATATATCTTAGGTGATTCAAATGATCTTTTACTTCTTTGGATAAAATTATCACATCATCAAGATATATTAGTATGATGTCATTCGTTAATCCTTGAAAAGCAATATCTATTGCATGTTGAAAAGTAGCTCCAATATTTTAAAATCCAAATGGAATATTCCTATAGGCATATGTGCCCCATCTGGTGGGGAAATATATTTTTTATTGGTCACTTTCTTTCACTAAAATCTAATTGTACCTAAAATAACCATCTAGGAGGGAAAACCTCTCACTACCTGCCACCACTTGTAGAATTTGCTCCATGAAATGGAGGGGATAATGATCTCTCAAAGACACTATATTCAAGTCCCTAAATTAAACACACAACCTAATCTCCCCATTATTATTTCTGATAGGGACTAAGTTGGATAGCTAAGAACAAAGCTTGATGGGAAAGATGATTTTGGACTCAATCAATTTGGTGAGTTCTTTTCTCATGAGAGGCTCAATTTTTGGACTGATTGGCCTCTTTATTTTATTTATGGGTTTATAATTTTAATCTATATTTATGGTGTTTTGAGCTATTATTGGGTCAAAACCCTTCAAATCACTATATTCCCATGCAAAAATATCACTAAACTCCTTGCATAATTCAATGAAAGCATGCCTCTCTTGACTATTGCATACCTTCCCAAGTGCAAGTAGATTATCTTTAAATATTTATACCATTTAATAGTTATTTTTATTATTGGACATACCTACCTTTTCCTTCTTAATCTGGTCATCCTCATTAAAAATTCTCTCAATAGTCACTAAGCCTTTAGGAAGCTTTTTGGACTTCAATTAGACAATCTGCCCTCCATATTATTGTTGTAGTTTAGAATAATTATTGGAATAAAACATAGCCTATTATTATATAAAAAGTGGTATTTTTTTCACTATCAAATACTTTCTAAGTGGTGACATTGTCTGGTATGGATGGTCTCACAATCACCTTATGGGGCTAGTTTTTATCTTCCTTTATGCCCTTTGGAACATCAAATTGAGCACCAATATATGCCAACTGATCAACATGATTATTATATTCCCTTATAATATATATGATGTTATAATCCATGAAATATTATACAAGGTCCCAAGTTTTGTGCTTATATGATTTGAGCAAGGAATTCTTGGTCAAATTCTACCCTTTAGCTTGATTCATAACAAGCTCGCTATCACCAAACACTTGCAATTCCTTGACATTTGTTTTCCTTGCCCATAAAAGGCCATGGATAAGGGAATAATACTATACCACATTAAAAGTGCATCAAAATTTAAATCTAATGGCTGAAAATACCATTCCTTTGAAGGTGAAACTAGCATAGCTCCACCACCTTCCCCCATATTGCTTTTAGACCCATCAAAGAAGAGCTACCACAAGCCATTCACATCCTCACTTAGATTCATAAAATTAAGCATGAAATATAAATTATCATTCATATAATAGACTATAAGAACACATTATTCAATAAAATTTTAAGGATCATGTTCATAGTTGTCATTTCCCCACTCATCTAGGAACAAATCAGAAACTCCCTCAAGGGAAGATGACAAAGATTGATCAATGTGGAGCTCATTTTCATCAATGATGGCATAGTTAAAATTTTCCACTTTAGTTGAATATGGTTCCAAGTGATTTATATTAATATTTTTTTACTCAATATTCACCTTAGTTCCATATTTTATTATAAATACCATGTAGGACTAATTCGCTACCAAATATCCACCTATCTTGGAAATAAAGTCCCTTGACAAGCAAAGAGAAAAATTGGGAGGTAAATTTTATACTACCAAATCATGGGGAATTTAAAAGGTATGAAAATAATGAAGGGTCAAATTCAAAACTTTCACTATCCCTAAGGGCTTCGCTGGTGATTCATCTAATTGTGAAATTCCTTTAGTCATTGACTCATACTTGAGCCCTAGCTTATTTGCTATACATTTGGGCATAAATGATATGCTTGCTCCACTATATATGATGAAATTATGAACCAATAAATCAAAAATAATTATAGATAGGTAAAAATTTGGATTCTTCTTATCTTTCTTCACTTGACCATCTATGGATTGAGTTCTATTGACCAAAACCACATTGTCATTTGTAGATGGGCCAACCTGTTTGCCCAATCCATGCAATTATTTTTGAAGTATATATTTTTAACATGGTAATTTTAGAGAATACCATAATTAAAAATTCATATGAATATTCTTCATCTGGTCCACCACATTGATGGAAGGATTACTCACCTTGGGGTTCTCTTTATGAACATTAGCACTCTGTGATGTAACATGTGTAGGTAGAGTTGTAGAAGCTAGCCTAAAATTTGGAATCCTATAATTTTATTATAGTTTATGAGATATTTTAGACCCAATTACCATAGGATATGATTTATGAGTCACAACATGTCCTTGATTATCTCCTTGAGCTTCATCGACAACCCTCCTTTTAGACTTGGTATTAGAGGCAACACTAGTATCTTGATTGCTTGTATTCCCCAAGTAATTAATGGCAAAAAACTCACCCTTGAAATGATATATGAGGGTATAATAATTATGAGGTTTTAAATTTTACACCCCACCTTTCATGGATCCTTTAAAATTTAAAACTTGGAAAGATTAACTACCTTGCATTACCATACCTTAATTGTGCATTTCATTTGCATAAGCAACTTGCTCTTAACCATGTTCAAAATATGGGTAGTTGGGATGTTCTTGGAAAAAATTGTTTTTAGTGTGGAAAATGGCCTTATAGGATGAGGGATAACTATAATTATAGCTTTGATAAGGCTTGGCATGGGTAATTTAGCCTTGTCCTTGATTATTGCCTTGAAAAGAAGGTCTGTTTGTTTGTCCAAATTGATTGTAGGATTGATATGGCCTATAACCTTGGGATTATAGCCTTTTTAGAGAAACCAATTCATTAGTAACATGTTGGAGAAAATTTTTGACTTCATGTAATTCATTGGTAGGGTAAATGATAGATTTTTCTTGACTAGGCAAAAAAACTAAAGTGGGCAATGCACTTTGACTAAGAGAATACAAATCAGGGAATAGTGACATTAGAGGTCTAGGAGCTATCTTTACTAATTGGAAAAGATAATTCTCAACATTTATGGCTATTTCATAGGTAAAGAGAAATGTTTTTCCACCCATGGATTGAATCATCATGGCAATGTCACTATTCAATGCTTTCAAGTAGTATAAAAATGCATACTTTACAGTTGGCCTCAAAAGAATTAGGATTCCATCCCAATATTTTTGGAATCTAGTATTAAAATATTACATGAATTCATGTGGTTCCCTCTTTATTATGGTTAATTTCTTAGCTAGAGATGAGTGATCATTCTTTTCCCCAACCCTATCAGTCAAAAGGGTCCCCAACTCATCCCATGAGCCAATAGAATTTACAAGTAGGGTCCCATACCAATCCAAGACTTTTCCTTTGAAGGACAAGGCCAAAAAAATAATAGCTAAATTTTATTAGGTATTATTATGGATATTAATTTTTTTTATATATTTCAAATGTGCTCAATGGTAGTAATTAGACCATCTCCACTAAAATATGGTACACTTTTAAGGGCTTCTCCTAGAATTTGATCATATTGGGCAAGATGTAAGGGAGATGCCCTGGTGAAAGGCAAAAAAGGTTGTCTTTTAGCCATTTTATAATGATCACTATGGGTTTTTGGAATGGAATGTAACACAAACTTAGAAGCTTTAAACACAAAATCCTTTTATAAGGATGAGTGCTTACAAATCTATACCTTTTGGTGGAATATGGAGGTAATTTCACAAACTCAAAGGGTACACCTTTAAAAGTAGACCTGGTGGTCACCTTTGGCATGGAAAATAATAATTGATCATCACCAAAGACTTGAATTCTTCAATGTAGTTACTAGGTATTAAATGTAGGTGTTTCTTTCTCTTAAATAATGCCAAGATCAACACCAATCTTGAACAATATTCTAGGACTTAGAGGTCCTATTGGGCATGCCAAAAACTATTGACACTTAGATTTGCACCCTTGAGGATATTTTCAACTCTCCTCATCCATGTGGAAAAATGGAATCATCTCTCTTACTGTGGGTGACAATTTCATTGAGATGAATCTCTAGATTAAGGGCTAGTTCCCCTTGATGTACCTTTAAAGATATCTCTAATCTATTAATTATGTATGAAAAGGCTTAAGGAAAATAACTAATTAAAAAAATGGTGATACACCAACATATATTGTCCTCCCAATTGACTGCAACCATTACTTAAAGATAGAATAAGGTATTTTTCACATAAGACTCACAACATAGGATTTATTACTGCATCAATGTTTCATAGGCTAGATTCAAGAAGGTATATGACTCTTAAGAAGGAAATGAATGATCTAGAGAAATATATAGTCATGAATCACTTCTAAAATGTCTCAACACTTAATAAATAATACTAGTAAAGACCTAAAACAATCTCCTTTCTATAAATAGGTAAACCATCAAGAGTAAAAGCTAGAGAAAGGTAATCTTTCACTAGACTAGACTAACAAGATTCAAGTCATTACTCAATATTACAACATGTGAGTGAAAAAAACACTTGTATATTTCTTCAAGAGTTCTTTGAGTATAAATATCACTAGAGTTTTCTAAATAACTAGTGGAGGATGTGAAATGAGTGAAGAGAATGCATATATATAGCCTTGAGAGGTAGAGAAATCAAATGAAGTCCAAGGGTGACATGTACATGTGTTATCTTTAAATAATTAGTTACATTTGCATGGGAGATAAGTGGGTGAGGTATGCCATGTCACCTAATGGATTATTTATAAGGAGTTACATTTGAACCAAAATCATTAGTTACATGTGTTACAACTGAACCAAATCTTTAGTTATATTTTTCCATTTGTTATATTTTTTGCACCTTTGTGATCTCAGTGAGCCTTTTGATGCCAATGACTATTTCCCAAAATTTGAAATTAACATGTTACACACTGTCACTCCTTCAGGAATTTTCTTCTAAATTTTTGTCTTGGCCCTTTTTGTAGACAATTTTTTTTGAAATAATTCATTCCTTCAAAAAATTTGTTTGGCCCTTTAAAATGTTCTTTCATGTTTCTTGAAGTGGACCTTTAGATTTTGGAATGACCCTTTGGCAATTTGAAAAGATCACTTCAAAAAAATTGCAAGTGTCCTTTGGCTTTAGGAAATGGCCTTCCGAAAGTAAAAAATACCCTTTGGATTTTTTGAAATGGTCCACCTTCCCATGGAAATAATCTTTTAGAATTTTTGAAAACATCCCTTCGATGAAGTTGAAATGCCCTTTGGACTTTCTAAAAAGTAGTTTTTGGCCTTTGGAAATGATTCTAAAAAAAACTATAATGCCTTTCAAAAAAATTACAAGTGATCCTTTAGCTTGAAAAGGTCCTTCAAAAAAGTTTAAAGTGTCCTTCATAAAAGTTACATGGACAATTTTCTTGACAAAAGATACCCTTTGGAAAAATGAAACATAACCTTCAAAAAATTTGAAAGTATCCTTTTCAGTTTGAAAGATATCTTTCAAAAAAATTACAAAGTACCTTTATAAAAATTATGTGGATAAATTGTCCAAAAGAATTTGGCACTTTGTCTTCAGGAGATTTGTCTCAAACAAATTGTCTAAAAGAATTTGTTACTTGGCTGAATGAAAAGTATGAAAGAAATACACTTAAGGAAAAATCCTTAGATAAAAAGTCCAAAGGAATTTGGCAAAGGCTTAAAACAAAAACCTAAAATAAATTGGTAAAGGATTAACAAAGACCAAAAATGAACTTTTTGAAAGGAATAGACTTGTACATTTGTTGTAGCTTTGTCAAATAACACTTATTTTAAATGAAACCTACATACTAGACCTAACCAAAGATATAGACTTAAGAGGTTAATTTTTTAGATAGGGGTGCCCAATTTTGCCCTGAAGGGCCAAAATTTGGTCAACAAATTAGTGACTCATAGGGGTATTATGCTTTCTATATTGACTTGACTGGTACCCTTATCCAACTAATGGCTAATGGAGTCAATGGATTCTTTAAGATGACTAACAAGGATTATGCCAAAATAAAACACAAGGAAACACACCACACAACAATAGCAAGAGAAAGTAAAGATAATACAAAAAAAGATAAGGACAAACTCACACATGTGCATAAGCACTTAAGGAATACAAGGAAAATAGGAAACTATGTACAAAAGAAAAAATAACTTCAGTAAAAATTCTTTAGATATATCCCATTGACTGGGATATGTAGCTCCTCTCCATCCAACTTTGAGATTTTGAAATCATTGTGTTGTTTGCACTATGTGATTACATATGGGCCACTCCACAAAGCATCAAACTTTGTGTGCCTTCTAAGTTTGGCCCCATCTTCATCCCATTTTAGGACAATGTCTCATATAAAACTCCTTGTACTTGTTTGTTATTGGTGAGTTGTCATGGTTTACATATCTTGATCTCTTGTCTCCTTAAGATCCATCAACTCACATAACCTAACTTACATGCTCTCATTCTCCATCAATTATAGCTAATAGGTGAGGTCTAAAGTTGGTAACTTGAGTGAGATAGGAAGCCTAGCCTCCCTTCTATACAAAAGTGTGTATGGTGAGTTCTCAATTGCTCTCTTTAGGGTGATCCTATTAGCCCAAAGAGTTATCTTCAACTTGGTGTATCAATTCTTTTGATTCTCATCCATAGTCCTCTTTACAATTTTGATCAAATTCCTATTTGTGGAATCAGCTAGTCCATTTACCTAGGGATAGTAGTTGGAGGAGATACTAAGATAGATGTCATGTTTCAAATCCCATTCACTTGTTCTTATTCCAATCAATACATCTCAATAACACACTTAAAAATTCCTTTCTAAATAGCACTCCATCAACAAATACATAAGGAATGGATTGCATCCTAAAATACCTTGTTTTGGCCCTATCAAGACCTTGTAGACACTCATCGGTTTAAAATAAATGAATCATGTCTTGTGTCCAAATTATTATCGCTAAAGGTATAAATAGTGGCTGGTTGTCATGGAGTGACAAAACAACCTCCCTTTTCTCTTTCAAGTTTGAAGGAAGATGCTCACACAATCCTTTTCCCTTCACTAGCTTGGTTGTTTTGATCTCCACATCATACTCCATCACTTTGGTGATCTAACATACCATTTTATCATTCAAATATCTACTAAAAAAAGTCCTTTACACTAGGATGAGGCACAAAAATGTGAATCTTGTTATTAGATAACATATTCCTAAATTTATTTAAACTCCTTATGAATTAAATCACTTATTTATCAACATATGTGTACTTTATCTCATAGTATTCCAAACCTTGACTAAAGAAGGCAATAGGATATTCAAAAAAATTATCATTATCTTCAGTAAGCATTGTAGATATTACCTCTTCATTCCCAAAAGTGTATCAATTGAATTCCTTGGAGAAGTTTGGACTTGCAAGAGTAGGAACCTGGGAAATGACTTGTTTGATCTCCTCAAAACTTTCTTTCCTCCTTCCTATCCAAGTGAATATCTCATCATTCCTTAGCATAGAGGTCAAGGTCTTGACTAGGTTATCAAAATTAGGAATACACCTCCTAATGAAATTTATCTTTCCAAAAAACCTTTTCAAACATTTCTTATTCTTAGGCAAAGATAATGCCAAGATGGCACTTACCTTTTTGGATCGATAGATAGACCTTTCTTAAACACAATATGGCATAATAATTTGACTTCATGCATAATAAACACAAAATTATTTGGGTTTATAGAGATATCAAACTCTCTACACCTCTCAAAAATCTATCTTAGGTGATTCAATTGATTTTTTGCTTCTTTGGAGAAAACTGTCACATCATCAAGATATACCAGTATGATGTCATTGATTAATCCTTGAAAATCCATATCCATTTCACATTGAAAAGTATCTCTATAATTTGAAAATCCAAATTGAATCTTATTATAGGCATATGTGCCTCATTTGGTAGTGAAGGATGTTTTGTATTGGTCACTTATTGCACCTAGAATAACTGTCTAGGAGGGTAAACCTCTCACTACTTACACCACTTGAAGAATTTTCTCCATGGAAGGGAGGGGATAATAATATCTCAAATACACTCTATTCAAGTCCCTAATTCCAACACACAACCTTATCTCCCCATTCTTATTTCTAATAGGGACTAAGTTGGCCAGCTAAGAAAAATGCTTGATGGGAAAGATGATTTTGGACTCAATGAGTTTGGTGAGTTCTTTTCTCATGAGAGGCTCAATCTTGGGATTGATCGGCCTTTACCTCTACTTGATGAGTTTGGAATTTTCATCTATCTCTATGTTATTTTGAGCCAAGCTTGGGTCAAAACCTTCAAATCACTATACTCCTATGCAAAAATATCACTAAACTCCTTGCATAGTTTAATGAAATAATGCCTCTCTTGACTAGTGCATACCTTCCCAAGTGCAAGTAGCTTATTTTTAAAGATTTATACCCTTTAATATTTATCTTTCTTAGTGGAAATACCTACCTTTTCCTTCTTGAGCTTGTCATCCTCATTTAAAATGCTCTCAAGAGTTACTAATCCTTTAAAAAGCTTGTTGGCCTTCAGTTGCACAATCTACCCACCATATTGTTGCTATATTTTAGACTAATTATTGGAATAAAAATCAGCATATTCTTATATAAAAGTGGTATTTTCTGGTCACTATCAAATACCTACCAATTGGTGACATTATCTAGTATGGATGGTCTCACAGTCACCTTTAGATGGGGCTAGTTTTTGTCTTCCTTTATCCCCTTTGAAACATCAAATTGAGCACCAATAGATGCCAACCTATTAGCATGTTTATTGTCTTCCCTTGGAATATATCTGATTTTTAAATCCATTAAATCTTCTACAAGGTCCCAAATTATATGCTTAGAGGATTTGAGCAATGAGTTCCTAGTCAAATTCTGCCCTCTAACTCGATTCACAACAAGCTCGCTATCACCAAAAACTTGCAATTCCTTGAGATGTATTTTCCTTGCCCATTCAAGGCCATGGATAAGGGCATCATACTCTACCACATTAAAAGTACATGATATTTGAGATCTAAGGGCAGAAAAATACCTTTTCTTTGAATGTGAAACTAGCATAGATCCACCACCTACCCCCATCTTGCTTCTAGACCCATCAAAGAAGAGATGCCATAAGCCATTCACATCCTCACTTGGATTTATCAAATTCAGCATGAAATATCCCTTATCATTACATATAATATAATATAAGACTAGATTCTTCAATAAACTTGTAAGGATCATGCTTATAGTTGTCATCTCCCCACTCATCTAGGAACAAATCAGAAACTGCCTCAAAGGAAGATGATGGAGATTGGCCAACATGGATTTCCTCTTCATCAATGATGGCATAGTTAACATTTTCCATTTTAGTTTAATATGGTTCTAAGTGATTTATATGAATATTTTTTAGCTCAATCTTCACCTTAATTCCATATTTTATTTTAAACACCATGTAGGACCAATTGGCTTCTAAATATCCACCTATCTTGGATGTAAAGTCCATTAACAAGTAAATAGAAAAATATGGAGGTAAATATGATACTACCACATCATGGGTAATTGAAAAAATAGGAAAATAATTAAGGGTCAAATTCAAAACTTTCACTATCCCTAAGGGCTTGGTTGGTGATTCATCCAATTATGAAACTCCTTTAGTCATTGGCTCATACTTGGCCCTAGCTTATCTACTATACATTTGGTCATAAATGATATGCTTGCTCCACTATCTATGATGAAATTATGAACCAATAAATCACCAATAGTTATAGATAGGTAAAAAGGGGGAGTCTTCTTATCTTTCTTCACTTGACCATCTATGGATTGAGTTCTATTGACCAAAACCACATTGTCATTTCTAGATGGGCCAACCTATTTGCCTAATCCATGTAAATGTTTTTGAATTATATATTTTTACCTTGGTAATGTTAGAGAATTAAAAAATTAAATATTCATATGAATCTTCTTCATCTGGTCCACCACATTGATGGAAGGATTACTCACCTTGGGGTTCTCTTTATGAAGATTAGCACTCTATGATGTAACATTGTAGGTAGAGTTGTAGTAGCTAGCCTAAAATTTGGAATCCTCTAATTTTATTTTATTTTAAGAGATATTTTAGACCCAATTATAATAGGATATTATGTAAGAGTCATAATAGGTCCTTGATTATCTCTTTGAGCTTCATTGACAACCTTCCTTTTGGACCTAGTATTAGAGGCAACATTAGTATCTTGATTGCTTGTATTCCCCAAGTAAATAATGGAACAAAAATCACCCTAAAATTGATTTATGAGGGTATAATAATTATAAATTTATCCATTTTCCACCCCATCTTGCATATATCCTTCAAACTTTGAAGATTGGAAAGATTGACTGCCTTGCATTACCATACCTTGATTGTGCATTTCATTTGCATAAGCAACTTATTCTTAACAATGTTAAAAAATGGGTAGTTGGGATGTTCTTGGACCAAATTTTTTTGAGTGGGGAAAAGGGCCTTATAAGATGAGGGAACACTAGGATTATATATTTGATAAGGCTTGACATGGGTAATTTAGCCTTGTCCTTGATTATTGCCTTGAAAAAAAGGTCTATTTGTTTATCCAAATTGATTGTAGGATTGATATGGCCTATAACCTTGGGGTTTTTGAATTTTGAGAGTAAATAGTTCATTAGTAACACTTTGGAGAAAAATTTTGGCTTCATTTATTTCATTGGTAGGGGCAATGGAATTTTTTTTTTGACTAGGAAAAGGAGCTAAAGTGGGCAATGCACTTTGACTAGGAGAATGAAAATTAGGGAATAGTGGCATTAGAGGTTGAGGAGCTATCTTTTAACTTTGGACAAGTCAATTATCAACATTTATGGATATTTCATAGGAAAAAAGTAATGGGTTTCCACCCATCTATTGAATCATCATGGAAATGTCACTATTCAACACTTTTAAGTAGTACAAAAATACATAGTTTATGGTTGGCCTCATAAGAATTTGGATTTTGTCCCAAGGTTTTTGGAACCTAGTATTAAAATATTGCATGAATTCATGTGTTTACATCTTTATTTTGGTCAAATTCTTAGCTAAAGATAGGTTATTATCCTTTCCCCAAACCTATCAGTCAATAGGGTCTCCAACTCATCCCATGAGCCAATAGAATTTACAGGTAGGTTCCCATACCAATCCATGACTTTTCCTTTGAATGACAAGGCTAACAACCTAATAGATACATTTTATTGTGTAATATTATGGTTATTATAGAAGTTTTATATATTTTGAATGTTCTCAATGGTATTAATTGGACCATCTCCACTAAAATATGAGACACTTTTGAGGGCTACTCTTAGAATTTGATCATATTGGGCAAGATGCAAGGGAAATGCCCCAATGAAAGGCACAAAATGTTATCTCATACCCATTTTGGAATGATCACTATGGGTGTTTGGAATGGAATGTAATACAAAATTAGAAGATTTAAACACAAAATCTCTTTTATAAGGATGAGTGCTTACAAATCTATAACTTTTGGTGGAATATGGAGGTAATTCCACAAACTTGAAGGGTACACCATTAGAAGCAGACCTAGTGGTCACCTTTGGCATATAAAATAGGAACTAATCATCAACCAGAGACTTGAATTCTTTAATTTATTCACTAGCTATTAAATGTAGATGTTTCTTTCTCTTTAACAATGCCAAGATCAACACTAATCTTAAACAATATTCTAGGACTCAGAGCTCCCACCAAGTGTGCCAAAAACTATTGACACTTAGATTTACACCCTTGAGGAGATGTTCAACTCTCCTCATCCAAGCAGAAAAATAGAATCATATCTCTTTCTATGGGTGAAAATTTCATCGAGATGAATCTCTAGATTAGGGTCTATCTCCCCTTGTTGCACCTTTAAAGATATCTCTAATATATTAATTGTGTATGAAAAGTGTTAAGGAAAACAACTAAGAAAAAAAAATGGTGATACACCAATGTATATTATACTCCCAATTGACTACAACCAGTACTTAAATATAGAACAAGGTATTTTTCACACAAGACTCATAACACAAGATTTATTACTGCATCAATGTTTCATATACTAGATTTAAGAAGGTATATGACTCTTAAAAATGAAATGAATAATCCAAAGCAGTGTATAATATAGTGGCAATTTTTTGTATTTTGGTGGATTTGACATTTTTCTAGTGTTATTTTTGGTGATTTCTGAGCCCTTCCATGGTTTCTTGGTCACCAAGCTTTGTTGGGTTTACCTGGTTGCCTAGCATTGTAATCACCAAGGCAAATGTTACGTTTGAGTTTTTCCCTGGTGGTATTCACCTTTCACGTAGCCAACCAGGTAACACTTATTATGGAATGTTCATTGGGTTTCAAGTTTCCATTTCATGCAGTATGGGAGAATTCGCCATCCCAGTTTCATTTTACCGTGGAGGAGTCGGTTCGTTTCACGTTATGGGAAGTGGAGGAGTCGGCTCGTTTTGCCAACACACTTTCATTTTGTTGTGGAGGAGTCATCTCGTTTGGCATGGTAAATTGGTAATTATATTGATTTGTAATATGTATAAATCTGAATTCACCCAAGCAATGAGACATTCACTAAATACCACTCCACTGGCACTCCATCAAATTTTTGGCAGTGCAGGACACATCGTGGGCAAGACTTAGACTCTAGAGATAGATTCCACAAGTGGTGGTACATTGGTATGTGTAGCTCTAATATAAAATACTCTCCTTGAGCTTATGTAGTTTAATTTAATCAGAAGCTTATCTACAATTTCCTTTCTTATCTAATTTTCATTAGATTTTTTTCAAAAAGTGGATGCAATGCTGAAAGTTACTGGTGATGTTAATGGTTTTTAAAGCTTGCATGCATGGATATTGACCACCTAAGGTCAATATCCTATTTCCTTTGCCATGGAATGTCGATTCACCAACTGTCAAAAATTAGATTTGAAATTTAACTTTTTTCTTTAAGTTTCAATTCCTAGTCTGAAAGTAATATTGCTTATTCTCAAGGAAGTAAAGTTTAAACAGATTATCAGTGGATTGAGATGTCAGGGGAGGGTGAGTCTGTAACTAATATTTCTCAGTCTTAGGGAAGTGACAAGGGTAAAACCCCAAAGGGTAGTGAAGGGATTAATCTTACATCAAAATGCCAAAAACTTAAAGATACTACCATAAAGGCTTTCTTTGGAATTGACAATGTTTCTGGTCCACCAACTTTGGCAAGTACAAGTGCAGAAGGAAATCAAAATACCTCACCACCACTAGAAGAGCAGGTTGTTATTCAATTAAATAAAAATGCATCAAATGAGGATAACAATAGAAGATGTTGTAACAGAATATAATATTGATGTTGGTAGGAAGAAAAGAAAAAGGAATGTAAAAATGGGGTGGGAGTGGGAAATGAAAAGGACTTTCCAAGTTGATTGGGTAGCAAAGTATTGGTTTATTGAACCAGTCACAAATAATGATGAACCACCAATAGAATGCAAGTGTACAATTTTTACCTGGAAAACTAAAAGAGAGAAAAAGTTGCAATTAAAGCTCGACACTATAGAAAAACATATTGGTAAGGTTTATGAAAAACAAATCATAGATGGAAAGGAAGTAGCAGCAGTGAGATGGAAATCAAAGGAAGAATGCCTTCATGTTAAGTATGCCATAGAATATGAAGATCACTTCAAGAAAATATCGGTAATTGGTAGTGGAAGTAGTGGCAATCCAATCAAGGATGGGCTTCAACATGCAGCCAATGATGCAAACTTGGCAAAGACCATTCAAATGAGTGTTATTTTTCATATTCTATTTAGAGGGCATCTTATGAAAGACTTTTTAGAATATGGTAATTTATTATCTTTTTTAAGAGTTCCTCACTATCCTATGTCACATTGGTCAACATATGCTGGATGGGAAATGGCAAGCTGTCTTGCTAAGGTGGAAAAGCAAAATGTACAGGAGAGAGTAAAAGAATCCAAGTTCATTTCATTATCCTTAGATGAAGTCACTGTGGAAGATAACACTGCTTGGGTTTGTATGCATGTATATACTATAAAAGATCATGTCCATCAAGCTAATCTACTTTGTGTTCATAAAATGAGGGCTAATTCAACTGCAAAAAATTTATGCTTAGAAGTTAATAAAGCTTTGAATGAAATTTCTGGTATGGATGACTTGACAATTGCAAAGAAGTTGGTGTGTGTTAGAGCTGATGGAGCTACAGTAATGCAAGGGCAAAGGACTAGTCTTTGTGCAAGATTACAAACTAGTATTGCACCTTACATGCTTGGCATACACTGCATGGCCCACCAAATGAATTTAGCATATAAGATTGTAAGTACTTTTCCTATAGTTTCAAAAGTTGAAGATCTAATCCATGAGCTCCACTCGTACTTTTACAGAAGTCCTAAACGCTTTACAGATTTTAAGATTTTTTCTGAGGGAGTAACAGCAGGAAATAAGATTCTCAAGGATGTTGAGACCAAATGGATATCTTTGCATGGATTAGTATAATGAGTTCTAGTAGAATATCAATCCTTGATTGGAGTTCTATATGAGCAATGCCTTACAATGGACAGAGCTCCTGATTTGTTAAATAAGTTAAGTGATATAGAGAACCTATTAACTTTAGCCAGTCTTCTCCCCATGATGGATTTAATGAACAAATTTGTTAAGAAAGCCCAAGATAGAACTATGTATATTCATGAGTATTCTGATTTACATAAAATGACATGCATGGCTCTGGATTCTTTGTATTCAGATCTCTTAGGTCATAGCCCAATTTTTTCAAGGTGGGAGATAATTACAGATTTGAATCATACTGAGAATTTTTTACAATTCAATGGGAAAAATGAGTTATGTTTGTTTATGAAAGGATTTGAAATACTAATGCACCAATCTAAAACAACCAAGAGAGGCAAAGTACTACCAGTTAGAAAGGATGATTTTGACAAGATTGTTAAATCTGTTAGTGAAAATGTGAAGTCTATTTCCTACCAACTTTCAAGTGAGATTCGTGAAAGATTCCCTCGAGAAGAAATTCTTGAAGCCATGAGTTGTGTGTTTCCTCAATTTCGGAAACACTTTGGACATAATCCAACTAATGCAAAGTTGTTTCATAATAAACTTGACGAATTGATAACACAATTTTCAAAGCATACAGATTGCAATGGACAACTAATACAAGGAATCTTAGATTCAAATAATCTTAAAAATCAATGTAAACTTTTTGCATTGTGTATGAAAAATCAGATGGAAAACTTTGAGAATCCATTCGATCCTGGTGCAATAATAAGGCTCTAGAAAAGGATAAGTTAGAGTGAAGTATTATGTACTTCAATATCAAAATATTTCAAACTTACTGATTTATGTCAAACAATGATATTAGGGTCGGTGGAAGATGAGAGAGTTTTCAGTGCATTGGGGTTTTTGAAATCAAATGTCAGAAACAAACTAGACAAAAATTTGGAAACATGTTTGAGGTTGTTTGTAACTCAATACAATGTTAGAGATTTTCCTTATGAAAGGTCATTGGCCATTTAGAATTCCACACGTGAAAGACAAGGCCTTTGCAACACTTTAAAAGATGGTGGTTCTACTTCTACTGCTGACTCCAACATAAATGATGAATTTGGGTCTCAAAGTCAAAATGAAGATGAAGATTTTACAGATTTTGAATACCTGATTCAGAATGAAGAGGAACCTATTAGTACTAGTCAGACTTCAATTTCAGGATCTGGAGTCCATATGGGATATAGAAGCATCACATTTGAGATTGAGTCAATGAAGTGAATCGTGATTTAGTAATGTCAGTCACTTTTTCATTTGTGTCTCTAGGTTTTACATGCAAAGAAAGTTCATTCTGTTTGAGTTTATATAGAAAACTTTTGAATTCTTCACTCTTGATAAAATTATCATCCTTCATGAATTCTTGAGCCTGTATAATTCTATCATCCAACATCATGGACTGTAGTTCTAAACTATTGGGTCTCCTCTCCTCTTCAATAGCTTGATCAATTAAGAACTTTTTTCTGGCATCATCAGAATACCTAGTTCCTTTTGGAAGCACTTGTAAGGCTTTCTCTCTAGCCTTTTCTGGAACCTCAATCAATTTTTGTTTCTTCTTGCCTCTTTTATCCCAGTCTGAAGTGCCAAGCTGATCTTCTTCATCACTAATTTCCAATACAACATCTGCCTCTGGAGAAGAAGGGTTTACCCTATCTCTAGCATTTTAACCTTGAATACAATGAAATGATTTGCCCAAAAAATTAAAATTTTACTATGATTATTATTTTTTGTTCGCTAATGTATAATTTTTTTGTGGTTTTAAAATAACACAATTTGCCCAGATTTTACACATTGTTTGAGAGACTATGAATGATTCACCAATGGAGATTATTATTTTTTCTTTGTAAACTATTTTTTTTTTAGGTGTCTTACACCTTTCACCAAATTTTTACACCTTTTCTAAAGGAGGGGTTTCTTAAAGTATACCCTAATCCAAAGAAATATATAATCATGAATCACTTCTAAGATGTCTAAACACTTAAGAAAGAATACTAGAAAAGACCTACAACAATCTCCTTTCAACAAATTGGTAGACCATCAAGAGTGCAAGCTAGAAAAAGGTAATCTTTCACTATACTAGACCAACAAGATTCAAGTCATTACTCAATGTTATAGCATGCAAGTGAAAAAAACACTTGTATATCTTTCAAGAGTTCTTTGAGTACAAATCTGACTAGATTTTTCCCAATAACTAATTTAGGATATGAAATGAGCCAAGAGAATGCATATATATAGCTTTTGAGAGGTAAAGCAATCAAAAGAAGTCCAAGGGTCACTTGGACATGTGTCATCTTGAAATAATAAATCACATTTACATGGGATAAAAGTGGATGAGTTATGCCATGTCATCGAATGAATCAGTTACAATGAGTTACAACTAAACCAAAAGCATTAGTTACATTTGTTACAACTGAACCAAAGCCTTAGTTATATTTTGCCAATTTTTATCTATTTTTTGCCTTCTAGTTCTCATTGAGGCTTTTGACACCAATGGCTATTTCCCATAATTTTAAATTGACATGTTATGGGCCATCACTCCTTCAGTGATTTTCTTCAAACTTTTTGTCTTGGCCCTTTTTGTGGACAATTTTTTTTGAAAGAATTCATTCCTTTGGAATTTCTATTTTGCCCTTCAAAATGTTCCTTCGGGTTTCTTAAAGTGGACCTTCAACTTTTGGAATGACCCTTTGGAAATTTGAAAAGGCCCCTTTAAAAAAGTTGTAAGTGTCTTTTGGCTTTTGGAAATGACATTCCAAAAGGAAAAAATACCCTTCAATTTTTTTGAAATGGTCCACCTTCCCATGGAAATAATCTTTTAGACTTTTTGAGAACATCCCTTTAGGAAAGTTGAAATGCCCTTTGGACTTTATGAAAAGTAAATTTTGGCCTTTGGAAATGACTCTAAAAAAAAATAGAATGCCCTTTCAAAAAGTTACACGTGATCCTTTAGCTTTAAAAGGTCCTTCAAAAAAGTTTCTAGTTTCCTTCATAAAATTTTCATGGACAATTTTCTTGACAAAATATACCCTTCAAAAAAATGAAACATACCCTTCAAAAAAATTGAAAGTGTCTTTTTCAGTTTGAAAGATATCTTTCAAAAAATTATAAAGTACCTTCAGAAAAATTACGTTGATATTTTTTTTGAAATAATTCAACACTTTGTCTTTGGGAGATTTGTCTCAGATAAATTTTCTAAAATAATTTGTTACTTGGCTGAATGAAAAGTCTAAAAGAAATAAACTTAAGGAAAAAACCTCAAATGAAAAGTTTGAAAGAATTCGGGAAAGGCTTAGAGTAAAAACCTAAAAGAATTCAACAAAGGCTTAGCAAAGACCAAAAATGGACTTTTCAGAAGGAATAGACTTGTACATTTGTTGTAGCTTTGTCAAATAACACTTCTTCCAAATGAAACCTGCATACTAAACCTAACCAAAGATATAGACTTAGGAGGCTAAGTTTTTAGATAGGGGTGCCCAATTTTATCCTAAAGGGTAAAAATTTGGTCAACAATGTTATTTTATGACCTTGAATATTATGCATTAATTTTTTGTATTTTATTCAAATAAGAACTATTTTTTTTGGGATGTATCCTTTTATGGCTCTCTTAGCACAAAAATATGCTTTTAGTACCTTACATTCCCTTCTAGAACTCTAACAATGCATGCATGTATTTTTCATGTATTTCAAATTCATTATTTATCATGAAACTCAGATATTATTCTATATCTCCCAATTTATCATTTTGAGGATATGTGTGTAGATATATATGTGATTATATTGCTTCTTATTAGTGATTTTGTTATGTAGTTATAAATTATCTCTAGTCATTATTTCAAGTAGTTATGTTGTTTTTACTTATTGTACATGGGTACCTAATATGGCCTTATTTCTAAGACCCATATCTAAGTTTTTTCCTCACTTTATCACTTTTTATAAGTTTATATTTATGGGTGGTGTTGGTGGACACTACATCTTTCTTATTTTAATCTTACTTAGGCTAGTGCAGTTTTATTCATATTCTCCTTTTAAATATTACATATTAAAGGGATATGTTAGTGTCTATTATGGCATATATTTTTTAATAGTCTAAGATGCATTTGTATTATATAATTTATGGATAAGCATATATTTATGTACACATCATTTTATATAAATTATTTATAAGTAATTATTTAAAATACATGTATAAATAAGTTATGGATAAGTATGTGTACCTAAAAATATGCATATTGATAAATTATAATAAAAGTTTATATTAGACTATAAAAATGTGTATATATTAATATACAATAACATATTATATTAAATGATTATCTTATAAATATTATTTATATATTTTAAGCTAATATGGTAAAGTACAAACATACCTTGTCTCTAATAAGGAAACTATGTATATCCCTATGTTTATCATGTCTTGATTTATACCTAGCCTATGAATCCTTCAACCTTTCTTACATTGGGAGGTGAATTTTATAAATATTATCTATGAAATTTTCAATCTCGTGGATCTTAGGATCCATTTTTCCATTTCCTTTGTATGATTATTGTCATTAATCAAATTTTCACCCTTTGGAAGGTAGTTCAATCCTTCTAAATTTTATGTAACATGGAAACACCTCAAGGTTATCGATATCCTATTAGAGAGGATAATATCTAGGTTAAAGTGATATATCCCCTTGATGAATCACTTAAGCTCAAACACTAATCTACCACTTGCTAGGAAAAGGGAGAGAAACCTACTGTAATGGAGGTGATGTACCAAATATATCTGATCACTACCAACCATCTAAAATAACACTTCAAACAAGAGAATAACCTATACATGACAATAATATAAATCTACATCTCTATATCAATGTTTTTCATGAAGGTTTTTGAAGTGATCTTGAGAGAGGAGGACTAATCAAGAGGTCATGACATGACACTAGTGAAAATATAACTAATTAAACCCATACACACTCTATTTGAACACTTAAATAGACCTAAAAAAGGATTTCAAACTAAACATGAATCCTAAACAAGGAAAAGCATGCCAATGAAGTAAGACTATCACTTATCAAGATCAACTAATTAGGCATGCATATTAAATCTAGACCATGGAGAAGGTAAAACTATGTTATTATTAATTGATCAAAGCTTGTAAATGGGTAAGGCTTCAACATACCTAGGTGGAGGATATAAAATTAACCTCTCAAGGCTGAATATATAGATAAAGTGAGAGAAGAATGATAGAAGGGCATAGGATATAGAGAGAGACAAGTATCCAAAAGGAGTTACAATAAGAAATGAGTTTAAAACTACTCCATTAGGTCCTCAAAGACAAGTATTAGTCTTTTGAAGATGTTCTTCTACTCTAAGTGGCATGAAATTTTTAAACCTTGCTTGACACCTTGACTAACTCTCTAAAATTACCCTTTGATTTGGATTGTGGAATGAAAAGTGGCCTTATTGATGGTCAGATCATGTTGAGTTACAAATTTTATTTTCTCGTAACACCTCTTAACTGATCTCTTTAGGTTATTAATGACACATCACTTCATTCTCTTGATAAGTGTTTAAAAATATCTTCACCTCACTAGGTAAATCTTGATTACAAGTGTTAAAAATTTAATTCATCTTCTCAAACGTATTATCTCTCCATGGATGGCCTATTTACATCATACTAGACCTAAAAAAAACTTATTTTGCACCAAAAGTTTCATTTTGGCCTCATTCTTTATATCCCTAAAATCATGTAAACCTTCTTGTTTATAGAAGTGTATGGATGTTAATAGTAAATTTAAGGCATATTTTAGGACCCAATCTTTCTTTATAGCTTCATGTCAAATTTCATGTCTAGACTCTGAGTGGAAGTGTCATTTTGTACCTTTCTCTCTCCTAACTAGGTCTCAATTAGGCCTCCCTACCTAGAGATTGAATTTTGGACCCATAGGCTTCCAAAACATGTGAAAACTAAAATAAACATGTGATTTAATATTATAACCCCATTAATATCACCCATGTCAATTTTAAACTTTTGACACCTTATACAAACCCCTCAAAAATCTTAAAATAGTCCTTTTTGGCCTATTCCATAAAATTCCATACCTACAAGTACCAACCAATGACTTAGGGTGATTATTATGAGAATTTTAGACATTATTCATGTCATTTCACAAGTCACCTAGCTCATTTAGAGGCATTATAATTGTTTTCTCTCTCATCAAGTCAGATTTGGTCTTCTAGGTAGCCTTAAAGTGTCTTAAGGTATTAATAATGATTCATGAAATTAAGAAACAATTACATAAAATTTAAATTTATGATCCTATATAAAACCTTAAAAATCATTTTTAAACCATACATCTTTTTAGGGAAGATATGAGCAAAATATTTGTGTCCCTTGGGTGGTTGAGTGTGCATTTGTGAGGTTAAAAAAAGAGATTGATAGAAGGAGTAACAATCCTTGGTTTGGGTTAGAAGCACCTAAATGTGTTTTTAACTATATATCCTAACTTTTTCCAATGGTGCTATCACCATATTCATCCATTAGGTCTCATTTACCCTCTTTAGTCCATGCCTAGGGTTCTTAAGCAAGACAATGTAAGAAACCCTATTGACTATGTTCACTTCATTTTCTCTAATGTTAAAAGGATAGAAACTTCACATAATGTTTTATTACAACTTTAAACACTACCTTAAGTATATAGTTATTAATTCCATCCTTTTTAAACCTAACTTCCTCTCTCATGACTATATATAGGTCTATGTATGTAGTTAGGCTTGTTAGTCTTGAATAGAGTTTGTTAACATTTGCTTCACTTATTACTTGAGTGCGAGGGGTATGATGGAATCATGTCATCACCATGAATTATATATATTTATTAACCTTTCTTATTTCCTCTTTTATTCACTTTAAATAATTAACTTTATCTTTCCAAGTAAGTAGGCTTGTATATATAGTGACTATGTAGGCAGGGTTTAGGGTTCTATTTTGACCAACTATTATTCTCTTTGATTTCCTTAAGGTGAATTGGACCCTTGATGACCTCTTAAATTTTTTTTATATTCTAAAATAGTCTCTAATGATCCTTTCATATACCTATGCCTTCTCTCTTTAATTTGCATCTAGACTAATCTCTTTAGCAAGCCTATAGGTTCCAATCTTTTAGGTCTTGACTGCACTTTGCATCTCAAGGTATTCAATTTACAATATCCAAACCTCTAAAGTAATTTTTTATATTTTTGATATTTTTTAAACTCCTAAAACTTCCTAGAACATCACATACTTACCTATAACACATTGTTCTTTATAATTTCTCAAGGTGGATATAGGTGTTGATTTTATAAGTATTGACGATGTTGGGTCAAAACCTTATTAAAATACATTAAATATGATTACCACATTACTAAGGGTTTATAAATTTTTTTAAGTTGTCCAAAATTTTTATCTTCTCCAAGCATACTTTTTCTCTATACTGGTAAGTTTTGGGTGGCTATAGGTGTCCATTAAGATAAGTTTGAGCATAAGGTCTAGAAGCTAACCATCTCAACTATATCATGACACTTGGAGTAGATTATAACTTCATAGGAGTATATTTAAACTATATTTAAAATTTCATGATCCTTTTATGGTATTTCACAAACCTCTATCTTTATCTTCATATTTAGACTTGTACTTGAGTGTATAGTCTTGCAGATTCAATCAAACTAACAATCTCTTTAATTGTAAATGTTTTGGTGTCTTCATTGATTTATGACACTTAATGTAGACACTGATCATTGACATCATGTTTCTATCTTGATCTTATTATTTATAGGATTTTTGGTTCTAGTCCAAAATGAGGACCTATAGGTCTAGGGCATGTGGATTTCTATTTGCTTGTATGGACTACAAGGATAACCAACTTTATAGCATAGGCACCTTCAAACCTTTGACACTGTAAAATTTTGTTCCACTTATTTTTAAATATCAATAGTCATGTATACCTTCTAACCAAGCATATGTCATCCTCAAATCATCCATTTAGTCCATACGACATGTGTGGAATTCAACTCAATGCTTTGTATGGAAGTCTGTACATAGAGGTTAGGTCTCTTAACTATGATTTTAGTGATTGAATTGGGTATTATAAATGATCATACAAGTGCTTATGAATATATATCACCCTCCTCAATGTCTTAAATACTTCAAAATAGAACCTTAAACTTAAGGAATGCTCACCTACAGGCAACATACTTGAATGAAACTTGTCTAAAGTACTCATTGGAGGGTACATTAAAATTAATGATCCTTTATTAAGTTTAAAACCTATTCAATAGTTTTCATATCATTTTTATTCATTATTAATTGGTAAAATATTACATTCAGACCTATAATAGACCATTTATGATAGAGATCATAATTTAAAAGGTTAAGACATGATGCCTCTTAACATGATATTTAAAAATAGATAGTTACCAATAGATAAAACATGAGATATGGGAGAGTAAGGATGTTTTATATGATAAATGGAGAATTGGAAACCTTGAAAGTGATAAACATCTCAACCAAACCAAAACTTGTAGTAGGAGTGACTGAAAGACCTTATACATTGAGACATTTTTCCTCCTATTAAAGATACTTCATGGAATTGAAGTATCTAATTAAACCCACATTTAAAATATTTATTTGAACTCTAAAAACATCCCTCAAAACCATTCTTTTCCATTGAATTATGAAGTGGAAAAATAGAAGCAAAATTAGACCCTACTTGGATGGGCAATGCATAGTGACCTGCTACCACTCTTAGTGATTGTTCCTAAATAAGGGGCCATGAATATGAAAACCAATGACACTAATTTAAATCCCATTATTACCCATTAAAATGGCCAAAATTTTAGATCCCAACTCTCTCTCCTAGCCATACCATCCACATGAATTTTGCCTTTCTAAGATTTTGAAGGCAATGATAGAGGAGAGAGAATGTTTGAAGCATTTGGATGACCTAAAACTTGGTATAAATCTTTAAAATTATCTTTAGAATCCTAAGGGACACTTTTATACCTTTTTCCACTTAAATAATATCCTCCAATGCCATACAAGTGCTTGAAAATGCTTATTAAGAGGTAGTTTGCTTAGTTTAGGCATTAAACTATAGATTTTGTTAGTCTCTAACTATCTCTGGACATTATCTAACTTGTTTAGAACATCATGTATATTATGAGTCTTCTTGAAACTTTTTCCTCTTATAATGGTATGTATAAGGTGAAAAAATGACTTTTTAGAACTTATCAACATGATAAATGGTTAATACATGATACTTTGACCTTAAAGACTCATTAATAACCTATTATAATGACTATAAACCATATAAAACCTTTGAACACACTTGAACACATCAAGACCTTAAAAATTAACCCTAAGACTATATAAGTCATATGAGACCAAATCTTGGGTAAAGCTAAAAAAGTATAAGTATGACCACATGAAGACCATTTAAGACCATAACAAGGCATTTGTAATGTCACATACAAGTTTTGATAATCCCATGAAAAGTTTAAAATTGGAGGGTTTAACCAATTTTAACTTGGGGTCAAAATTTGGTCAAGAAATTGGTGATTCATAGGGGTATCATGTCTGCAATGCTAAATGGACTAGTAGCCTTATCCTTCCATTGGGTAATAGAGTTATTTGTACTCAGATTTAGACTTGACCAAACATTGATCATGAAAATATAAATTGATTTAACCTTTAAACATACACAAATGAGGACAAAAAGACACGAATAAAATAATAAGACACACATATTTGATATAAATCACATAGGGAACACAAAAGCAACATGAGCAAACTAACTATAAACAACTAAATTGAAAACAAATTATTCCTCCTAGATCAAAAGAGAAGCTTGTATTATCTCTTTCTCTATGAGATGAAGAATGGCATGAGGTAAGTTTCATACTTTATTTAGGCATGTTTCTTAGGCCTCAATGGCATCTTGAGTGACACCCCACTTATTACTAGTTGTTGTAAGCTCATAAATATCTTCAAGGAGATTTGCATACTCACTCTAGTCTACATCATTATCCTCAATGAGCCTATCTTTTTCAATATCTTCATGAGCATGATCTTCAATAGGAAACATACCATTGTAAATAATTTCAATCTCTTGAAGAGACTAAAGTTACTAATACCATATTTGTCTTATTCTCTTTTATTAACTTGAATAAGACCAACTATAAGACTACCATCCTATTTTTCCTTAAGATCCACAAGACTGTCAAGAGTTTTAAATTATTCTATACAGTCATGGGGTGATTGTAATGCAGATTCTTTAAGCTCATTTTCTTGGTCATTGTGCACTATGTCAACCTTAACTTGTTTTCTTAGAGAGACTTTAACATTGAGGATAAATTCAAACTCAAAAAATTTAGATTAAATTAGATATTCTTCTTAAATTAAACCATTAAGACCATATCCAAGAGCCTCCTTTTTGAAAATTGATTTGCATTTATCTTATCCAAGAGGAGTACCAATGGAAATATCCTCATCAAGCTCACTTGAAAAATATTCATCAACTACAAATAAAATTATTTCTTCTTCACTTATTTCCCATAGGATAGGTTCTTATTCAAGAAGGTATGTGGTGGGAGGGTGATGGGTAAGTTCATGAGTTGGTGTTGGGAGAAGAATTTGGATTGTAAATCTGCACATGATATTTGTTTAATATTCATGCATTATGTACTCATTTTATCATGTATAAGTGTCCTACCCTAACAACCTATAATAGGTTAGAATATAAAAAAACTCCACTTTTGGCACCAATTATGAGAAGAAGATGAACAATCATAGAATATAAACGCCTATATATATTTGTGATTGTAAGAAGAATAGAGTTCCACTTTGAAAGAGTTCAATAGATACTTATCTGGTTATGGTTACCTATGTGATTTCCTAATTTTTTCCTTACATGTTTTGTCATGTATAATGTTTGATCAATTTTTTTCTAAATCTAAATACTCTATTTATGTTAATGAATCACTAGTTATTCTTACTACCTACATATCACATGATAATTCACACTTTCTATGTTTTTATTATCCACTTTATTGTATGAATATGATATGTTATTTTCTACACTAAAGTATAACATAGCTATCCTCATCCTTAGCATGTTTTGATGCTTTAGGAACCTATGATAATAATGGTTTAGCAAGAGTGGAACACTCCTAGAGGAAATTATGCTAATATGGTTACAAAGGTAGAGAGATATTGAGACATGGTTATACCAAATAATATATAGTTTTATAGAAGTAGAATAAAAAAGGATTGGTCTTGCCATATATTAAATCATTTGAGAACATATTTATGTAGAGATTTATTAAATTTTTTGGTGCAAGTTACCTAAATTTCTAGGTAATTTATTAGTATAGTTATAATATTATTGTTATTTTAACCCCAAAATGGAAGAAACAATAATATGGATTGAAGAAAATATAGACTAGTTGCATAAATTGGAAAATGAATGGATAAGGGCAATATATTATTGGTTTACTACTACTATATATGGATATATAAGTAAGTTTTGAAGTATAAGGATACATATATTTTGAAGCTGTGTAGGACTTATTTGTTAGAGAAATTTGAGGGAAATTTTTGTAGTGACTATCTCTCCTTATGAAGATGTTGGTTATGGACAAGGACATGGTGCCTACTATAACCAATATGGAGCAATTGATTCAATAATATGGGGGTGTGTGTGACATGATAATGAATGATGATTAGATGAGTAGATAAGGATTGAACTTGAATTTATAATGGAGACATGAGGAAAGAAGAGTCAAAAGAAAAGTTTGGATTTAGAACATGAACTATGACAACATAAAAGATGGAGTAAATAGAAGAATACCCAGGTAGCTATGAGTATAGTTAAGATTAGAAGTAAAATAGATGATGAATGAGTAAGAAAAAATGGTTAGTGAGATGAGTGAGATGAAGTATTAATTATAAATAAATAAAATTATGAATGTCAGTAGAGAGAAATAAGTGATGAATAATGAGAAGAAAAAGAGATGTTCAAAGAAGAAGGCAAGAATAGTGTATAAGTAGAGTAGTTAGATGATAAATGTAGTACACAACTAAAATAACATGTATTATTAGAATAAGGACATGAAGAATTAAGAAAAAAATTAGAAAAAAGTCATATATTGATCATAGGTTCAAGCATAGAAGAAGTCATAGGAAATAATTATTTACTAGAAGGGAACACATCCCTACAGCCTAATTTCTTATATTTCAGTAGAAGTTTTCAACTAGGAAGATAGGAAGATAATAGTTGGTAAGGTCAATTTTTAGAAAAAGTAAATTTTTTGGGTACTAAAATTAAAAAAACATCAATTAAAAAGGATTTAAAGGCCATAGGGTTTGTTGAAGCCAAGTAGAGAAAATAAGGAACACATAAAAATAGAGTGCATAGGTTAACTATGCTAGTGCATAAGTAAATATTCATAGTATACAAGAAGTATCACATAAAACATAGCCTTCTCTTATAAAAACTTCACAATAGATCCCCTCAATATCAAGTTACACAATGGGTGTTATAGGAGCATTTATAAATATGGTGACATATGATGGGTCTGCAAAACTTGAATAGTACTTATTAACCTATGAAATGAGATGACAAGCTAAGGGCATTAATAACGAAGCTATAAAAAAGTGTGAGTTAGTAGGGGAAATAAATGGAAGATTAATTGAGTTCATACACCATTAGGAAATTTCTCAAGAAATTCTATAATAGGTTAAGTAATGGTTTGTTATAGAGTTCAAGATAAATAAATGTACTAGTCAAACTATTAAAGACTTGAAGAAGATAAGGCAAAAGTTGAGAGAATCAATTTTTAACTATGATCATAGGTTCTCTAATGTTATGAACAAGGTGGAATTGACCTTAGTAGATAAAGATAAATCTATGTGGTTTGTCTAAGGACTACATTTTAGAATTATATTTTTTATAACACATATTCAATATGCTACTAAAGTAGATACTAGAGCCACTAACCTATGAGTGGAGCAAATTGAAGACTATGGGGAAGCTCCTATAATAATTTCTAAGATTGAAAATACATTGCAAGATTTTATGAAGAGGATGGAGTAATATTATGAGGCAAATAAACTTAAGTTAAATCTATGGTTCATGGAATGTGACAAAGAAGGACATCATATGAATGATTTTCTTAAGATCAATATAAATTTCTATGAAATATATTGAGTAGTATGGCATGCAAAAATGCACTACCATCTCCTATAATAGTATGTCAAAAACCCATAAAATTTATATTATAATTTTTTAAAGTATCATAATCATGATGAAAATAATTTTAGGGCTTTGTAGGAGATTAAAGAAGACATCACCAAATATGTATTCAACATCACTATGGAACAAGTGTCCTTGGTAAAGTAGATAATTTGAGGCCCAAAGGTTAATAAAGGTTGTGTGACTGAAGTAGGTCCATAATGGATTCCTAGTTCACCTTGGTACTAACTTCAGGGTCTAGATAGTTGGACCCCTCCTTCATTGAGTTAGACACCACCATGACTACAATACTATTATGCTACACTCTAGATTCCAACAATGACACAATAGAAGCAAACTAGTTGGAACCCACCAAATACATAATAATAATTTGGAATTGGAGATAATACCTAATAGCATCAACATTGGAATCAACACAACAACAAAGAGGGTATAGATGAGGTTATTAGTCAAGCAGAGGAGGATTTAGGGATGGATATAGAGGATGTTACTAAGGTGGTAGGGGGAATAACTATCAATGCCCTCCTTTGCAATGATATTTGTGTGGACAATATAATCATGTGTAATGCAATTTTCCTTTGAATCCCCAAAGATAGTATTACTATACATACTATAGAGTATATGAATAGTATAAGATAGAATATTGTCCTATCTTATAAAAGCAAAGAAAGGATAAGGTTGTTAGGAATGTTAATATTTTAAATGTGTAGCCTAAGGAGGATGCATTCCTAATCATTGTTACACGACACCAACATGTAGAAAGAGGTTTTATTCCTCTTGAAATACCTTAGGACCAAGTATTAGAAAATCAAAATAAGATAAATACCTAGACCCAATTATAAAAAATGGGTTCATGTATGAAGCTATGCATATGTTTAAAAACATTCAACACCAAGACACTACTAAAGGAGATGCTATAGAAATAAATACCCAAATGATTGGTTAGATCATGTGTATTATGCATCAAGATGGAGTTATTACTACACTGATAGATTTACTAAAACTTGTAATCATACTTTAAAATGAATAAATTTCTTAGAACATTAAAAAATTACTACATAATCTATTAAAGTGTGCATAATGAGGGTAATAGAAGATAGAAAAGCTTGTTTGGTGCATCAAAACAAAGAAACCATGGGATTTAGATGCATAAATTAACATTAAATTTTGGGATATGAAATTCTAAACTCTATCTTTAATTTTTGTGGCATACTCAACATGATTCCTAGGTATACATAGGAGGCTATTGGATAGCTGGTTCTAAATTACAACCTATTAACTTTTAGCTTAATTGAGTATAGAAGAGTTGATCCTATTGGCATATTAGAAGATGTTGAGATAAAATTCATAGAACTGACCTTGTGAGGTGAGTTTGAAGTCATCGATATGAAGACAAAAACAACACATTACCCTAAATTGATTGGTAAAAAATGGGCATATGATGGTTAGATGACTATCAATACTATGCAAAAATAACTAAAAATGAATCAAGGAGATAATGTTGTCATCATTACTTTAAATATGGCACACAAACCCTACATCATTTTGGCTGAACCAAAATCTCCTTATGTTACACAAGAAAATATATGGATGAAGGTAAAATTGGAGGAGAACCTAAAATTTATATGCACAACCAAGTACAACTTCTTATATGGGAATATTAAACCTAAGGTACAATATTTACTCACTCAATAGTTCAAAACATATGAACAATGGAAGCCTAAACTAGTAGTTACTCAGTTGTTGCCAACCCATTTTGTCAGCAAAGATTGTGCATCCATGTCTACTAAATCCCCTATTCATTCATATGTTGAATTTCTCTATCAAGTAGATGACCATATGCAAGATTATATAAAGCTAACCAAATAAGGCACTTTAATTTGGGAAATAGCTTCATCTATTAGTGAAGACTCAAACATGCACCTACTCAATTGGGCTCATAGTGATCATGAATGTTGACCTATGAGAATGGTCGTTGTACATGAGAGACAACTCCCTATATACTATATGAATTAGGATAACAATAAATTCATTATACATATACAAGTTCATGTACCTACCATTAGTAAATGGGTTAGTACTTTGAATCATGATTTGAAGGGATTTGTAGTGACATGGTGGGTAATTCATAGAAATGATTAGCTTAAGTGGGATGATGCATGAAAACTCATGATTATCAGGTTCTAACTACCATAATTCATCAAAATAAATTGGCCTTTCTTTCAAGAAGGTGAGTGTCCTAAAATATATGTTCACAAATGTGTTGAAGTCTAGACTAAAAAATATGCAAGACCAAAGTACTAGGTTCACATATTTCATTATGCATTGGCTCTATTACCATCATCATGGTATATGCATCAAAAACATAGGAGGGAGACACAACATTAGGCATATTTTTAGAATGAATCCATACAAACATTTATTTTTGAAGATGATAACCCTTTGGTTTATAATGCACTACTAAAAATAAAAAATTTCCTATGCCACGGGTGCGTAGAAGATTTAAGCACCATGATGGAATCCATTATATAGAAGAATGTAGCATATGATCTAAATATAGAATTACAAAGATATAAAGCTAATAAGAAATAAGAACCTCTCATTCATCCATGCCACAAAATGAAAGATAAATAAGAAGACATTAAATATATAGATAATAAGGGTGATATCAATTTGACTAAGTTATTTGAACCTGAATGACAAGAAGAACTAGTAAAGGACCCCATCACATAACCTACTAAGGAAGACAAGCTACACAACATACAAATTCTAGAAGAGGAAGGGAAATGAATGCTATAAGAATTTTTTGATAAGGAAAAGTGTAAGATTTACTAATATCCTATTAAAAATCATGTAGCAAACATCAAAACTGAGGAGATTCCTAAATTGGCACATATAGGTGAATATTGAACCAAAGCTAAATTTTTTGAAGCTATTTAACTCTTGTGATATTTTCAAGATGTTTTTCCCATTGAATTTTCAAAGGTTATATAATTATATCCATCTCTAGTCAAAATTCATGTCAAACTCAAGGAGTGAACATGAGCCATAAAGAAACAACCATAAAAGTTGAATCCAAACATGAAGTTGAAAGTGAAGGCTAAACTCAATAAAAGGCAAGGTGAAAATATAATCTACCCCATCAAAAAGATAAATTGGGTTAGTACAATGGTAGTGTATCCAAATAAAATAGGGGAGATTAGAGTGTGGTGATTATTGAATTCTGAATGATGCATGTGTAAATGATCCATTTTTTATTCCCTTCACAAATGAAAATTTAGAATTTATCATAGGACATGAAATTTACTCTTTCATGGATGGATTCAATGGTTATCATCGAATACCCATCATGTAATAATATAGATCTAAAATGAGTATTACCATGGAATAGGTATCTTTTTCATACAAGATAATGCCTTTTGATCTCAAGAATGCACGTGCAATTTTTTCCTGCATAGTGGTAACTGCATTCAAGGAATTCATTCATGACTTTCTAAAAGTCTATCTAGATGATTGGTTAATATTTTTATTTATTTAAATAATATTTTTCTAAACTAAACTTCATGTTATAACATTTTCATGTGCTTCACATTTCTCTAAATTTAAAAAAATGATTATTTTTTAAACTTTTTAGTGTCTTGCTAGGTCATGTAGTGTGCAGTGAAGGCATTTTGGTAGACCAAGCAAAAATTGTAATCATTTTGAGCATGCCTCCACCAATAAAATCCATATAAATGTGATATTTTCTTGTCCACATAGGGTACTATCATAAGTTTATCAAGGGATGTGTAACCATTACATCTCCATTAGAGTATTTATTACACAAAGGTGCAAATTTTTATTGGAATTATGAGTGCCAAGAAGCCTTTATCAAACTAAAGTAGAGATCGGTCACTATGCCTATCCTCATATTTATAGATTAGAACAAGCCCTTTCATGTGCACATTGATGCTTTGGATATCATAGTTGGTATTGTGCTTGTGTAGCTAGAAGATAGTGAACTCGAACACCCTATAAATTTTTCAAGTTGAAAGTTATTTGATGTAGAAATGAATTACACAACAATTGAAAGAGAATCATTAGCTCTAGTTTTTACACTATACAAATTTCAACACTATCTTTTTGTGACACCATTTGAAGTTTTCATGGATCATCAAGATCTATGCTACCTTGTCAATAAGCCAATGCTTAGAGGATGCATTTCTAGATAGTTGATGTTATTTCATTAGTTATAATTTCACATTAATGTCAATCTTGGTAGAGAAAATGTGGTGCTAGATCATCTTAGTTCATTTCTAATGGCAAATAACTAGAAGAATTGTAAGAATATTTTCTTAATGCTCATCTATTTCACATTTATATCATCCCTAAATTTTTTGAAGCAATTTCTAATTTCCTCAAACGAGTATTCCCTATGCACTTCCAAGAAAGAAACAAGAAGTAGTTTGTCACTAGAACTTTGCCATAAACCATCATCAATGGGTTTTTATATCATTTGGGGAAGGATGAAGTACTACATAGGGTAGTTATAGAACATGAATGACCATAGATATTATAAGAGGCACACCAAGGAATAATAAGAGGACATTTTTTTGGAGAATCTACTACTAGGAAGTTGTTATAAAGTGGGTTATGGTGGTTGAATATTTTTCAAGATGCACATAGAGTAGCACAACACTGTGATGTATGTCAATGCATGGGTAAACTAATACAAAGAGATGAAATTCCCTTAAAGCCTTTGTTATTTGAGTAACCTTTTGAATAATAGGGCATTGATTTTGTCAGACATATCAATCTATCAAGTAAATGTAGTAAATTAAGGTATATTATCACAACCACAAATTACTTTACCAAATAGGTTGAAGATGCTGCAACTCCCAAATGTGGTGTGAAATACACAACAAAGTTTCTCTATGAGAATATTATTACAAGGTTTAGATTCCCCATCAAGCTCATTAGTGATTGAGGGGAACACTTCTTGAACAAAACCATCAAGGATCTTACTAAGGAATTCATGATTTCTCATTATAAAAGTACTATGTACCATTTACAAGCTAATGGCCAAATTGAGGCTTTTAAAAAAGTATTGGGAAAAACGTTGACAAAGGTCTATGATTTCAAGAGAATATCACATTCCTATAATTTTGTGGGAATATCACATGCACTATAAGAGGGATACAAGTTTTAATCCATTCTAGTTGGTCTATGGGATTGAAGTAGTTATTCTAATGGAATATTTGGTACCTAGTCTATGTATTGTAATGGTCATGAGACTAGGCGATCATGAGTCTCTCATCAACAAACTTATCGAACTAAATAGGATAGATGAATATCAATGTAAATCATCTTAGATGTAATAAGTTCATAAGTAGAGCCAAAAAGCATGACATGATAGGAATCTATGTCACAATCAATTTTATAAAGATCAACCAGTTTTATTATATGATAATCATTTTAGAGCATTTCTAGCAAAATTAAAAATTTGATGGAAATGGAATTATGTTATACATGAAATATCATAACAAGGAACCATCATTTTGAGAGATCTATTAGGATCCATTTTGTTAGGGTGGGTGAATTGTTTTAGTCTTAAGCCCTAGTACCAATAGTCTTAATTGATCTCATTCTACTAAGTGAGTGGGTACTAAGTAGATTAGGATATATAATTTTTGCATATTTTTTATGTTTTTCATTTTCTATGTCTATGTGTTTTTAAATGGTCTATTCACAACCATTTGATAACCAATATACCAAGTATAGTGTGTGTTAACCATATGTAGGATAATTCATGTGTGCCATCATGGATGTCATAAAAAGTGAAATAAATAAATTAAGTCCAAGAAATGTACAATAAATTCACATCAACCAAGATATTTCTATATAACAATCATCCCCAAGTAGTTAATGCTAGATCCAAGGTTTAATTGACTTAATCTTGAAAAAATTGGAGGCTAATCAACATCACCCACTCATACTCTCATACTGATATAAAAGAACATAACAATGTATCTCCACACATGTGCCAATGACTAAATATATTAATTTCTAGATTGGATAATATTTATGACATTAATATTTACATTTATGTCAAATGAATAGCTAATAAAATCATTTACATAGAAACCAATAAGCATAAAATCTATAAAGTCATAAGCTTAAGAACCGAGTCTACATTTAAACCTTGAAAATATTTTCATGACCTACAATTTCAAAGAGTTGAGTTAGTTTTATTACATAGAGAAATAATAGAGTTTCAATTTCATCACTTCAACAATCATGGATAGTTCACAACTCATCAGGGATTTAACAGACACACAAAAAGAATAAATAGGCATTGATATGGTATTAAGGTAAATAAAATTCAATAATCTAGATCCATTTAAATTTATTTTAGAATCAAATCATAATTTATTTTTCTCAGACCCTATCAATGTTGCATAACCACTAGATCTCATAGTTCCCCACCACTTCCATATTATAGATGTTGAGAACCTACTTTGAATGATCACTTTTGGTGACTTGGGGCATATTTTACAATTCTTACTCAATTTATACAATGATGAAAACATATACATTGGCATAAACACCACCACCATCATCAACACAAAAGTAATGGACTGAGCTTTGGGCATATCTATGTGAGGGGAATCCCTTGCTCCATACAAGATGAGAATGCCACCTATTGTCTAGGAGGTCAAAGATTTATATGTTCAAGGATATAGAGGGATCCCAATTAAATACATTCATGATGAAATAATGTCCATCCTCATAGAATGAATCACATGGAAGTTTTATTAGATGACCAAGTCTATAAAGCAAATTCCAAAAGGAGTTGTAGAAATTGCCCACCACATGATCCACCAAAATGAGTAGTTTAATTGGCCTAAATACTTAATTCAAGAGATACTCATGAACATTGACAAGTGTCTCACATATCCAAAGTAGACATTCCAATACTAGTTATTTATTTTTATGCTATGATTCACACAATAGAAGTATCTAAAGGGAGAGGTACACCCTGTCACTAACTATTGGCTAGCACAACAATTAAATAACTTGTTTTGAAAACTTGAGCATGGATCCCTATCTCATGAGGTAAAATTCAAGGCATGATGGGAGGAATTCCTAGAACTGATCACCACACATCCTTGGGTACTGCTAGATGTAATGTAGTACTTCATCCATCACACTACTATCACCTTGATGCTAAAATGTGTATTCATACATATCCATAAGCTATTGAGGTCACCCTTTGATCCTCTCTCATTATTTTTTACCATGGCCATGGTATAGGATGAAGTCACCAAATATAAATCCTTCATAGTCAGGCATGTGACATCAATCTAAACCATACCACCTAGCATAGACATCCCTAAAACAAAATAATAAGAGGAAGCCACTAATTCACAACCACAAAAGAGAAATCATAAGCTTTCCATCGAGCATCAATATACATCTCCTCCATGAAAAAATAAGACAAGGATAACTATGACCTGGTTACATGATCATAAGGTGCCCTAAATCACAAGATCATGTGACCTATTGTAGATGGGGATGGATGAAAAATAAGTCTACCAAGTAATGATTACCAACATGGTTGGTAAATTCTATGGTAGAGATGAGTATAAGTAATTATTATTATAAAAGGCTATTTTCATGGTCTAAGTGTACAAAAAGGTTCATCTAAATATGGGGGTAGACCTACCATCTTCCCTACATCCATCATCATCGACACTATGTGGGTAAAAGTTGAGTAGTTGTATAAAATTATTGACTTCTAATAGTAACTTTCTACCACCTTCATAGTTGAATATGTCTTTGTGTCACTTCTAGAAATCCCTCTAGAGTCACTCATATACAGACCATGAACCAAGCGTAAGGATAGGGTCTGACCTACCCTCTAAGAATGCATATTTGGTTGAATAGCCACAACAAAAGAAACACAACTTACTCCATTTTATACTTCACCATTACCTAAACATAGATTGGTCACTATGGGGTACAAGAAAGCACAAGTTTCTATCTCATTGGTCTAGTCAAATGAGTTACCACCTTTACCATAAGACTAAGAGGTTAAAGATATCACACTCAAGAAAACCATAATAGAAGAATAATAGGATTCAATAGAATAAATAGATCATGTAGTAGAATGATGATTCATAAAGGAGGAGAAGAAATGCCACAAATAGTAGGCTCAATAATAATAAGAAGCAAGTCAAAAATCTAAGAAGTTGACATGACACAAAAGTCCCAAGATGCAGAGGCTAATCGACATAAGGATATGGAGGATGCTAAGAAGGCATAGGAAGTTAATAATATAGCCAATCAAGCACATGAAGTGTAAACTCACAAGGATAAATAAGTTAATATTGATACCAAGGCTAAGGTATAAGAATAAAAATAGAAATAAGACATAGTGGTGTAGGCAATATAGGCTAGGGAAGATGCCACACACACATAATAGTAAATCTAGTAAGATAAGAAGAAGAATAAAGAAGAAAATGATGAATCCATATGACAGTAGTAGGCCCAAGTGAATGTACAATAAGAAAGTGTAGCTAATATGCAGCCATAGGCATAAACATAGGCAAAAGCACAAATAAAAGCACACGTATAGGCATAGGTTACAGCTAAACAAGCCAAGGCTAATACCATAGTAGAATAAAAGAAAGAAGAAGAACATGCATAAAAGATTCAGGCAAGGGAAGAATAAATGAAATAAAAAGATACACAAGATATAACTAGGAAAGTAGAAGAGGAGGTCAAATGGACATAGGTTGAAGGCACTACATAATAACTCAAACTTACATAAGAGGCATAGTGCAACAACAACAGGTACTTGAGAAATAACAAGCTAAATTAGAATAGCCAAAATAAGAAGAACCTACTATAGCTTAAATAGGTCCATGGCTCCTAGAATTACCTTTAGGAGGTGTATGGCAATGGGATGTCTCAACTATTGGCACTCGATGCACCACCTTCTCTCTCCCACTTATGACTATGCCATGACCTGACCCTTCAAAAATTATAAGCACATTGGAAGAATTCCCATTCTATTAGGAAGCATCATTGGATGTCTCCAGACTCCCATTAAAGAAATAACTTGATGGAATGATAGAATTTTATAAGTCTATTGCATAGAATGTCATATCTTTGAAGCAATAAATCAATCAATCAAAGGTTGAGAATGTTGAGTTGAAGGATCACCTACACATAGTTTCCCTAACAAGTCTGTCTCAAACTTTTATGATTTTGGAGGGTCTATGCATAATATTAGGAGATAATATTTTTTGGAGAGAATAATTTAAATTTTAGGAAGCCTAAAAAATATTAATTTTTTTTTATGAGGTAGGGGAGTTACCTCTATTTTGTCTTAGATAGAGGGCACTCCCCTCATGCATGAAACCTACAATCTTTAAAAGATGGGTAAAAGGAGTAACCAAAATCTAAAGATAAAATTAAAAAGGGTATGGAAATATGAGGTACACATAATATAATATTTTAAACCAATCATATAGAGAGGAAACTAGATAGGGTGATAAAAACCCCAAGGTTGTAGTCAAGCCCATTGGGCAGGGTTTTACCTAGAGCCAGTTTGATAAATCAATGACATCTCCAAATTTAGTAATGGTTTATAATGGGCCAAATAATCTCTATGGGCTAAAATTATAGGTGTATAAGATATTTTAATGTAGTTAATATATCAATGAATTCATTTTAGGCTTTAGGTTGTAGGCAGGGCTATTGAGCAAACCTAATCTTGAAGCCAAATAGATAACCATTTACATTTCTAGCATTAAGTATGCTTCTTTGCCTATTGTATCATGATTATATGGCCATATTAGGTGATTTAAATCTCTAAAACTTTATAGGAAGCATGAATGACTCCATTTTGAGCTCAAAACTAACTCAAACCTATAGGAAAAGGTGAAAATAAGCTTGATAAGAGAGTTTCAAATACTCACATATTTTATGAGGCCTTGCATGGAAGACAAATGATTTTGGAGAGGTTATTATGGGTATTTATGGAAATTTTTATGTAATTTTTTTCAATTTGGATGTCAAAGCTTTATGAATGAACCTTAAGAGGTCAAACAGGCCTAAAACCCTTGTGAACCCTCAGTCAAGACCAATTTGGAGAAAATGAATTGGATACCTACTATAATGGAATATGTTGATGATGAAACCTATTTTATCTTATATAGGACTCACTCAAGCTCCCTCAAATACTTTTTAGCTATATGTAATTGTATGGATATGGTATAAAATAGGATTTTATTTATAGTTTTGTGTATTATGCATGCTAAAGGAGGATTATGAAGATTAAATCAAGTTTTGAGGGAATATTAGGGATTTTAATAACTTATTATTATCATTTAATTCTAATAAAAAACTCCTAAGTGTCTAAACAAGAGCTCTCATCTTAGCTAGCCAAAACTAGCATAGTGGACAAACTAGTAAGAAGGGTGGAGAACTTCAAGTGGGGTGATTTCAAGATATGCCTAATGACTATAAGTCCATGGATATTATTAAAAATTATCATCCAATTGATCCCATGGATTTTTCTGATCAAATGAATCAAAATTTGAGGACAAGTGTGTAGGGTGCATGAAAGAGGAGTTTTTTAGAGTGCAAGTAGTGATAGCTCATTTCCAAATGATTATAGATGACTAAGAATGAAAATAATTCATGTATATGAATTATTTAAACCCTTTAAATTCATTTTAATCAACATACCTATCCCTAATAATTTTGGGATGTTCAAATAGGGTTAATCATGAAGGTATTTTTTCTAAGCTAGTGAAAGGAATTTCATGCCACTTTGTAAGAGTTTGATGACTTGGATGAACACTTGGGATTACTAACCTTTCATATTTTATCCAATATCCTCTTCTCATTCACAAGTAACTAATTATCTCAGCTTGACAAGTGTCCTTGTGACCCTTGAACTTCTCTCTTCTCCTCTCTTTCTCAAGTTTTATAAGAACTAGCCATTTTGGCCTTTATAACTTATGCTCCTCCTAATTATGGAAAATACATGATCATTTTCATTCAATTTTATAAATAAAACTACTAATTTTTACCTCTTCATGACTATTCATAAGTGTGTTTTTATTGTTTGATGGATTTTGCTTAGTGAAGACTATGGATTCCTTAGCATGTTGTCTCATTCTTCCACCCTATTTGCAATTGGAAAGCTTCTTATTTTAGGGCATATGAAGTGTTCTAGTAAATTTAAAGGAATTAGTGAATTATTATTTTCATTAGTTCTATTCTATGCCTCTTTTATATTCTTCCTAGATTTTCACAGTCATCCATAACCTCATAATGTAACATTGATGTGAGAAGATGTAGATTGAAGGAGTGTATACTCAGTTTATCCCTTGATTTCATGTTTAATATGTTATTGGTTGGAATTCATCATCTAATATTGTGTATCACCTACCTTATAATATTTTTATTTTAATTATCTCTCTCCCTTTTCACCCCCAAGTTTAGTTGTATTTGTGATCCAAAGTGGTACATCAAGGGAGTTAGCCCTATCTAGAGATTAACCTCACCCTTAGGCTACTCACAAGCCTAGAGGTGTTTAAATTGTGCCACATGGATGAGGATAGATTTAAAATGTCCTCAAAGGGTGTAAATATAAGTGAAAATAGTTTTTTTCATGCCCAGTGGGACTCTTGGTCCAAGAGGTTGAGATATTTTTGGTATTATCTCTTAACAGTCAGCCTTTAGAGGCATCTATTCAAGAATAAATGGTGAATCCGAAGGTATATAATTTAGTAAATAAGCCTAGGTTATCATTTGAATATTTTTGGTAAAATTTATATTTGTGCTCTTGATTTCAATGAGGTTTCATGGCTAATTTTAGTGTTGAGATTTGTCTTACACAAGTTGGTGAGACATTGCAAGCTTGTGTCATTCCCTATCAACAACAACAAGTTATTAATAATCTTTGGTGTGATACTTACCAGTATTTTTATGATACATATCATCCCCCACATGGAAATTATCATCCTTATCAAGATTCTTACCAATCCTATAGTCAACATCCTCAATGTCTTGCCCCCCATAGTCAACCTAAACACTTCTCAACTCAATCCATTTCCACCTTCAAGAAGACACTCTTGGGATATGAGAAGTACATGTTTGATACTCATACTCTAATTATATATGGTGAATATTTTTTTATTCATCTTATTCACAAGGTGAGAGATGCATTAGAATTGGTCAAAAGAGAGTGGGTACTTATTGAGAGAGCCAATTGGCAAATTCTCACAAGTGAGATGTTTGATGTGAGTGGCCTATTTTCTTCCTTAGAGGATAGGTTAGTATTTCATGAAAGGAAACCTCACCAAAAATATCAGCCTTCATATCCACTTCCCAAAGTTTCTTATTAGTCATATTTGATCCCTACACATGAGCCCAATCAAGGATTCAAAGTCATCCTTTTCCCAATTAGTTGGAAGAGAGATTTGAAGGGAGAAACCTTATTTTTGAAGTTAATATTGATAGATAAATTGAGTTGTATAATATCAATATGCAATAGTACATTTTAGTATAAAAAGGAAGTGAAATTAAAGCCCTCATTTCCTTGTCACATTGCATCCCCACCACCTCAAAAATATACTTCGAATCCTAACATTCTAAGCTAGAATAAGATAGTGGAGTCATGGGGAACAAAAAATTGAATTTTAGGTGTTTTATGGGTATAACACATATGTCACAAGGTGTTTTATAGGTCAATTAAATTTATTTAATGTCATACTAGCTTTAGTCCATAGTCATTTTAGTCCTTTTAGTCATTTTGAGGTCAAACAAGGGGCATTTAATGACTTGTATAGATTTATTGGAAAGTGTAAAGGTTAAAAAATGTTATGTCACATATATTTTGTTGTTATAGGTCTTAATAAACTAACATAACTAAAACGTGTCAGGTTCATCGGAAGAAAAGGTAATTTTCTTGAGAAAAGTGAAGAAAATGGTACTTGTACAACCCATAGGTAAGTGTACCATATGAGAAAATATTATGGAACATCCCTTCATATTATTAAAACTCATAAAAATATTTTAGTTTCTTTGTTAGTGCCATTTTTGGCCCAAGACCATTTTGTTCCATCTTTGCTTTCTTAGACATACAGAAGTGACCTTCAGGTTTTTGCTCATTAAAAATAGCTAAAGAGGTTTCAAGTCAAATTATTTTGGGAGGTTTTATTAAAACTATATACCTTAATTTAAATATAATTATTTTTAATAATGTTTTCCTATGCTTCATGAACCATCCTCATGAAGTTGATTGTACCTTTTAACCTATTATTTCATGTACCTTATGTGTTTTACTCCATTTTAGTCAAATCCATATGAACCAGTAGGTAATGTTGAATAAAAATTATATTTTTAACCATATAATATGGTATCCATACTTATTTTAATGTTTCACAGTGATTTTATAGGTCAAGTATATCAAGGTTTTAAGAAGATACACCTTTTTGAGTTGTAGGCAATTTAAAACTATTTCCAAGAGCTTCATGTTTGTTCATGGTTTTAGGGACTTTTGATAGGAAATATCAAATGTTTACAATGTGATATTTATTACTTTAACCTTAAAATATCATATTTACATGATTTTGTATTCATGAGCAACATTTTCACATAGTCTACCTGCATACATTTTAAGGTGCACCTACAAGGGTTTCATCATGACATTATGATATGATAGGAGTTTTATTAGTGGTTTAAAAATAGTTTATACATAAGGAATAAATGTTTGAGGTTTATTTTTTAATATAAAACTCAAATGAGGTCTAAATCAATGCACATTAGCCATACTTGTACTCAGTTTGCTATGGAATTACACCTATAAGTACATGAAGGAGGAGTTCATGTTGAAAATAAAGTGTTAAAACTTATCTTAGGTTTTTTAGGATGTGAAATATGTGTTTATAAGTATGGATAAATGTTTCAAATTCATAAAATATTGAAGGTAATGTACACATCCTATAATTCTCATTATTACCTGTACAATGAAAAAACACCTATAGGTGACTTGGTAGAGAATTGGAAGAGCCATTTTGAAGTGTTAATATTGATGATAAAGCTATATTTTAGGTCATATTGTAAATTAATTCTCATTATATGAAATTTTTATGGGTTTGATATAAAATATAAGTGTGGATTACCCTTAAACACAAATTCATTGAGTTTAGGCCCCTTTTCATTAAAGTTGCAAAATAAAGGTCCAAGAAGGTTTTGTGGGTATCATATGACAAGGATATGAAGATATTTGAGGAATTATAATGGATTTTAATTGTATAATATATCCTATATAATTAATTTTTATATTTTTAAGGATATGTTATTATGGGAGAGTGGTGATTAAGAGGCCTAAAGTTGCCTATAAAGACACTATTTCTAGGCAATAAATTATATAGGCTTTGAACTATAAAGTGATCTTAGTGACTCAAGGTGATAAAAAAATATAATTAATATTTTAATGGCCTTGGTGAGTGAAATAAACACTAAAGAAACATATATGTCATCAAGGTTGGGTTGATATATAATGTTTTTTCCCTCATCAGCATCTACAAGAGTCTTTAAGCCTAAAATACTCACCTACAATAGGGAGGTGAAAGGTGTTTTAGGGTAAAAATTCAAGAGGGTAGAATATTAGATGATGAATTTTAGTGTTTTAATAATGAATTATATTTAAAATTAAGATAAAAACCACCAAGATAAGTTTATATGTAAGGTTTTTTCTTCAAGTTACACCTACATGTTTCCTTTTCATGCACATATGCACCTACAACTAATTGTGAATTCTATATCATTCATGAGAAGGACTTGGAATGGAAACATAAAAATTAGAATATATAATATGTTTCCAAATATATTAGAGGATATGAGGGTGGTGTGTAGTCTACCAAGTAATGAATCAACATATACATGTTTGTACAAGTCATAACATAGTTGATTGTGTTGACTATGACAACTATGAATAGGGTTAAGGTTCAAAGGGATGGTCTAGGATAGGTTCAAGGTGTAATAGGTATAATAATTGTTAAATGTTAATTAAAGTTTAAAGATATTACAAGACACTTTAGGACTAGTTTTAAACATAAAAACACTACTCATAGGCTCTCTTTCCTGAGTAGGCAGAATACATTTAGCACTTAGGCCTAACTGAGTAAAAGTATAGTCCATGATGAAAACACGGTTGATAAAGGTTTTTGAGAATATTTAAAATTTATAAAATTATGGTGATAAAATTTATATCACCTTAATGATGTGGGAATAGGGGAGGAAAAGGATCAGGTGATGTAGTCAATAGTCAATGTAATAGAAAACCCCTGCATACAGTTTCCCTAGCGTGTTTATCTCAGACTATAGGGTATATGCATAAGATTATAATATAAAATTTTATATAGATAATAATTTAAATTTGATTAAGCCTCTCCAATATTCACTTTTTTCTGAGGGAGTACCCTCTATTTTGTTTTAGATAGAGGGCACTCCTCTCATGCATGAAACCTACAATCTTTGGAAGATGGGTAAAAGGAGTAACTAGAAGCTAAGGAGACCATTAAAAATGGTATGGAAAGCTGAGGGAAACATAATAAATTATTTTAAACCAATCACATATATAGTAAACCATATAGGTTGCTAAAAAACCCCAAGGTTGCAATCAAGGCCATTAGGCAGGGTTTGACCTAAAGCCAATTTGATACACAAATGACATGTCCAACTTTAGTAATGGTTTATAATGGGAAAAATAATGTATTTGGGATCAAATTATAGGTTTATAATATATTTTTATGTATTTAATATATCAATAAATTAATTTTAGGCTTTAGGTTATACACAAGCTTTTTGAGCATACTTAAGCCTAAAGCCAAATGGATAACCATTTACACTTATAGCATAATGTAGGATTACTAGCCTATTATAGCATGATTATATGGCCATAATAGGATTTTTAAATCTCTCACCCTTAAAAATAATCATGAATAACTCAATTTTTATCTCAAAACTAACTCAGACCTATAGGAAAAGGTGAAAACAAGATCGATAGGAAAGTTTCAAATACTCTCATCTTTTATGAGGCCTTGCATGGAAGCCAATGGATTTTTTGGAGGTTAGTATGGGTATTTAAGGAAATTTTTGTTTAATTTTTTTGTAATTTTTATTTCATAAATTTATGAATGAACCTTAAGAGGTCAAATAGGCCTAAAACCCTTGCAAACCCTCAGTCAAGACCAGTTTAGAGAAATGGAGTTGGATAGCTGATAAAATGGAATATTTTGACCATGAAAAATATTTTAAGTTGTATAATACTCAGTAAATATCCTTCCAATACTTTTTATTTATATGGAATTGTATGGATAGGGTAAAAAATAGGCTTTTCTTAACAATTTTTTTCATTATTTAGGATACAAGAGGGAGTCTAAAGATGAAATAAAGTTTAGAGGGAATATTAGGGAATTTTAATAACTCCATATTTATAATTTAATTATAAGGAAAAAACTCATAAGTATCCAAAAAATAACTCTCATCTTAGCCAGTCAAAATTGGCATAGTAGACAAGCTAGTGAGAAGGGTGGAGAACTTCAAGTGGGGTGATTTTAAGATGTGCCTAATGCTTATAAGGACATGGAGAGTATTTAAAATTATAATATGCTCCATACCACATATTTTAATGAGAAAATAAATAAAAATTTGAGGAAAAGTGTGGCAAGGTGCATGAAAAAGGAGTTTTTTAGAGTGGAGGCAATGATATCTCCTTTCTAGATGATTCTAGATAATTTAGGCCTACAACCAATGCATGGAGAGGGAATTCATAAAACATTAACCTTTGTTATAATCATCATAACTATCACTAATAATTTTTTGGGACATTAAAATAGGGATAATTATGAAGGCAATTTTTCTAAGCTAGTAAAAGGAATTTTCATGGCACTTTATAAGAGTTTGATGACTTAGATGGACACTTGGGGTTATTTACATTGTATGGTTCATCCAATATCATCTTATAACAAACAAGTAACTAATTATATTATTCTAAAAATTGTCCTTATGAACCTTAAACTTCTCTCTTCTCTTTCTCTCAAGTTTCAAAAGAACTAGCCATTTTGGCCTTTGTAACTTATGCTCCTATTGAGTATGGTGAATCCCTGCTCATTTACATACCATTTGATTAATAAGACTACTAATTTTTTACCTCTTCATGAATATTAATAATTATGTTTTTATTATATGATGGATCTTTCTTAGTGAATACTATGGATTCCTTATCATGTTGTCTCATTCTTTAACCCTATTTGCAGTTAGAAAGCTTCTTATAGGGCATATGAAGTGTTATAGGAAAATGCCAAGGACTAAGTGGAGTATTTTAATTAGTGTCATTATATTCCTCTTTTATAGTCATATATTTTCACATTAATCCATATCCTCATAATGTAACATTGATGTGAGAAGATGCAAATTGGAGTGTATGTTTAGTTTGTCCCTTGATTTCATGTGTAATATGTTGGTTGGAAGTCATCATCTAATTTGGTGTATCAACTCACTTAGAATAGTTTGTTTTTAGTTCTCTCTCTCTCTCTCTCTCTCTCTCTCATAATATGTTGTTGGTTAGAAAGTCATCATCTAATTTTGGTGTATCAACTCACTTAGAATAGTTTGTTTTTAGATCTCTCTCTCTCTCTCTCTCCTCTCTCTCTCTCTCTCTCTCTCTCTCTCTCTCTCTCTCTCTCTCTCTCTCTCTCTCTCTCTCTCTCTCTCTCCTCTCTCTCCTCTCTCTCTCTCTCTCTCTCTCTCTCTCTCTCTCTCTCCCCCACCCCCCCAAGATTATTTTTAGTTATGATCCAAAGTGATACATCAAGGTAAACTATCCCTATCTATAGATTCAACTCACCCTTAGGTTACTCACAATCCTAGAGGTGTTTCCATTGTGCCACTTGGATGAGAAGAGATTTTCCATCTCCTGAAATGGTTTAAAATCCAAGTGTTAACATGAATATGATACATTATTCTATACACTAAAGTATAACCTAACTATCCTTATATTTAACATGTTTTGATGTTTTAGGAACTTTTGCGAATAGTTTGAGTGGGGGTATGAGGTATGGTGGATGGCTCATGAATGGGAATGGGAATGGAGGGAGTCATTTTGAATATTGGGGTCTTGAATATGGATGATTCTTGAAGGAAATCTTAGAGATATATCAAATTGAGTTGGACCATAGAAGGTCAAAATGAGGGTAGGATATTTCAAATAAATATAAAAACAACCAAGAAAAGTTTATATGAAAGGTTTTTTTCCTTAAGTTACACCTATAGGTTTCCTTTTCATGCACATATGCACCTACAACTAATTGTGAATTCTATATCATCCATGAGAAGGACCTGGCATGGAAACATCAATAATAGACTATAGAATATGTTTCCAACTATATCAGAGGATTTGAGGGTGGTGTGTATTCTATTAAGCAATGAATCAAAATCTAAAAGTTTGTACTAATCATAAAACAATTGATTGTGTTGACTATGACAACTGTGAATAGGGTTAAGGTTTAAAGGGATGGACTATGACAGGTTCAAGGTGTAATGGGTATAATAAATTTTAAATGGTTAGGAATGTTTTAAGAGAGGATAATACACTTGAGGATGAAGGTTTTAAACATGAAAACACTACTCACATGCTCACTTTCTTGGAGTAGGTAGGGTAAATTTAGCACTCAGGCCTAACTAAGTAAAAGTATAGTCTATGATGCAAACATGGTTGATAAAGGTTTTTGATATTAGTGAAAACCTAAAAAATGATGGTGATCACATTTTATCACCTTCATGAGGTGGGAATAGGGGAGGAAAAGGCTCAGGTGATGTAGTCAATAATCCATGTAATGGAAAACCCCTGCACACAGTTTCCCCTGGCAAGTTTGTCTCAGACTTTTATGATTTTGGAGGGTATATGCATAAGATCAAGATCTCAAATTTTTTGGAGATAATCCTTGTACATTTTGGGAACCCTATCTAATATTAAATTTTGTTTAAGGATGTAGGGGAGTGGACATCTATTTTGTCTCACATAGAGATAACTCCCCTCGTGTATGAAATCTATAATCATTAAAAGATGGGTAAAAGGGAGTAACTAGAATATAAATTGACCCTTAAAAAGGATATGGAATTATGAAGGGAAACATAATAAAATATTTTAAACCATTAATATAGAGAAGAAACTAGATAGGGTGCTAAAAATCTCAAGGTTGCAATCAAGCCCATTGTGTAGGGTTTGATATAAAGCCAATTTGATAGACCAATGACATCTCCAACTTTAGTAATGGTTTATAATGGGCCAAAAAATGTATCTAGGGTAACATTGGAGGTTTATAATATATTTTAATGTGGGGAAGATATAAATAAAGTCATTTTAAGCTTTAGGTCATAGGAAAGCCTATTGAGCATACTTAAGCCTAAAGCCAAATGGATAACCATTTACACTTCTATCATAAATTAGGCTTATTGGCCTATTGGAGAATGATTATATGGACATAATAGGTGTGTTAAAGCTCTCAAAATGTATATGAATCATGAATAACTCCATTTTGATCTCAAAATTAATGTAGACCTATAGGAAAAGGTGAAAACAAGCTTGATAAGAGAGTTTTAAATACTCACATCTTTTATGAGGCCTTGCATGGAATACAAAGGAGTTTGGGGAGGTTATTTGGGGTCTTGAAGGAAATGTTTGTGGATTTTTTTTGCAATTTGGATGTCAAAGATTTATGAACGAATCTTCAGAGGTCAAACAGGCCTAAAACCCTTACAAACCCTCAGTCAAGACCAATTTGGATAAATTGAGTTGGATAGATGATATAATGGAATATTTTTACCATGAAACCTATTTTAAATTATATAGGGCTCACTCAAGCTCCCTCCAATACTTTTTAGCTATATGGAATTGTATGGATAGGGTACAAAATAGGATTTTATTTATAGTTTTATGTATTATGTAGGATAAAAGAGGATTATAAAGATTAAATAAATTTTTTATGGATTATTAGGAATTTTAATAACTCCCTATGTAATTTAATTCCAATAAAAAACTTTGAAGTGTCCAAACAAGAGCTCTCATATTAGCCAGTCAAAACTGGCATAGTGGTTAAGCTAGTGAGAAGGGTAGAGAAATTCAAGTGGGGTGATTTTAATATGTGCCTAATTATTATAAGGCCATGTATATTCTTTAAAATTTTCATCCACTCCCTCCCAAAAATTTTAATGATCAACTAAAGCCAAATTTGAGGACAAGTGTGTAGGGTGCATGAAAGAGGAGTTTTTTAGAGTGTCTATAGTGATATCTCCTTTCCAAATGATTCAAGATGACTAGGCCTACAACCAATGAATTAATAGGAATACCTAAAAATATTCCCATTCATTCCAATCATCATACCTATCCCTAACTATTTTTGGGACATTCAAATAGGGTTAATCATGAAGGTAGTTTTTTAAAGCTAGTTAAAAGAATTTCATGCCACTTTGCAAGAGTTTGATGACTTGGATGGACACTTGGGATTCCTAAATTTGAATGTTTCATCCCATATCATCTTATCATGAAAAATTAACTAATTTTATTAGCTTAAAAAGTGTCTTTGTGACCATTTAACTTCTCTCTTCTCCTCTCTCTCTCTCAAATTCTATAATAACTAGCCATTTTGTCCTTTGTAACTTATGATCCTCCAAAGTATGGAAAAGTCCTACTCATTTTCATACCATTTGATCAATAACACTACTTATTTTTACCTCTTCATGATTATTAATAATTTTATTGTTCTTTAATGATGGATCTTGCTTAGTGAAGACTATGGATTCCTTAGCATGTTGTCTCATTCTTTCACCTTATTTATAGTTCAAAAGCTTCTTCTTGTAAGGCATATGAAGTGTTCTAGGAAATTTCAATGACCGAGTGAGTTATTATTTTAATTATGGCCATTATTGGCCTCTTTTCTAGTCCTCCTAACTTTAAACATTCATTCATAACCTCATAATGTTACATTGATGTGAGAATATGTAGATTGAAGGAGTGTATGTTCAGTTTATCCCTTGATTTCATGTGTAATACGTTGTATGTTGGAAGTAATCATTTAATTTGGTGTATCACCTCCATTATAATAGTTTTATTTTATTTATCTCTCTCCCTTTTCACCCCCATGTTTATTTTTAGTTGTGATCCAAAGTGGTACATCAAGAGAGCTATCCCTATATAGAGATTCACCTAACCCTTAGGCTACCCACAAGCCTAGAGGTGTTTTGATTATACCACTTAGATGAGAAGATATTTTATATCTCCTCAAAGGGTTCAAATATAAGTGTTAACATGAATATTATACTCTATGTACTAAAGTATAACCTAATTATCCTCATCCTTAACATGTTGTGATGCTTTAGAAAGCTTTGCCAACAGTTAGAGAGGAATTATGAGGTATGGTGGATGGCTCATGAATGGGAATGGGAATGGAGGGATTACTTTTGAAAATTGGGGTCTGGGATATGGGGAATTCTTGAAGGAACTCTTAGAGAGATATAAAATTGAGTTGGACAATGGAAGGGGCATTTTATTCAACAAGCACCTCATCTTTCTAATGGCCTTCTTAAGGATCTTCAACAACTACAACTTTATCTTCAACCTTTTTAATTAGAGTCTTACTCTTTTTTTGAAAACATTCTTGGATAGACATCCAAGATGGGCAAGCTATCGGTTCTTAGGGAGAGGGTAATAGAGCTTGAGTAGGCACAGAGATTTATTTGACCTCAATATTTTTATCATTTCTTGATCCAAGTCCTTTCATCTTTAACTCTAGCTCTTTGATTTGCCTATCTATATTCACTTGAAATATATTTTATTGAAGGTGATTATTAGATTCATGAATATGAGGGACACAATAATTCTTGTATGAGGTACAAGAGGAATCTTAGGGAGATATGAGAGAGACTTTCATAGGTTTAGATTCTTATTTGACTTCAACTCCCCAATTTATACTTATTTTTCCTTGCCCACTCCATGACTTCACCACTTGGTTCTAGCTTAGAATCTTGAAAGAATTTTTAGGGGTTTCTTAAGGAAGAGAAGTGGAATCTTGGACATCAACATTAGGATGCTCAATAATAATATCCTTTTCCTTTTGAATGCTCTCTTGGATTGAATTCCAAGAAGGGAATTTTTGAGGACCACATGAAGGACTTGGAATAATTGGAAGGGTCTCTTGGGGAAGAATGGGTGGCATATATGAGGGCTGAGGTAGTGTATATGAAGACACATAAGGTTTATATAGTTGGACCTATTTTTCTTCATGAATACTTAGCTTATCCTCAATTATTTTAATGAGGCCACTCACATCCATCATCTCACTTGAGAATCTTTGCCAATTTTATCTCTCAATAGGTGCCCATACTTATTTCAATAAATGTAATGAATCTCTCATGTCATGAATGAGATGACTAGGGATGCCTTAACCATATTCCCTTTATCTATGAAGGTTTATCATGTACCTATCATAACCTAAAATATTTTGATTCAAACTTGAAATGGACTGATATAAGAATTGATTATGTTGGCTAGGAACATATTGAGCTTGAGAAGGTTGTTCATATGATTGGTATGACCCATGATAAGGTTGATAAAGATCATAGAACTAATATAGATCATATCAAGGTTAATAAGGCTCATCATAGGACTGATACAATATACTAGAGGCTTGAGGAGCTTTACCAACTTGTATGAAATTGAACTCTACTTCAAACTCAATCATAACAACTTCATCACGACAATGAAATGAAATAAAACTTGATTTGAATAGTTGAATATGTTTTTATAAATAACTAATCATGCATGGAGTAGCCATTGATATTTTCAATGCCTCTAAATAATGATATGTATAAGAACAATATCAAGAATTCTTCCATAATTTTGGACCTTAGTCCCACTAGGCATGCCAAAACTATTATCAATCAAATTTGCACCATTTTCAACGTAGTTCAAGCCTTCTAAATTTGATGTAACATAGAAACAAATCAATTTTATGGGTACCCTATTAGATATATAAATATCTAGGTTAAAGGGATATCTCTCCTTAATGAATCACTTAGGCTCAAATAATAATATACCATTTACTAGGAAAAGGGATATAAACCTAATCTAATGGAGGTGATGCACCAAATACATCTGATCACTACCAACCAACTATAATTACACTTCAAACAAGAGACTAACCTATACATGACACTAATCTAAATCTACCTCTCTACGTCACTGTTTCTCATGAAGGTTTGTGAAGCAATCTTGAGCTATGAGGACTAGTTGTTTTATTCTTTTTGGGAATTAGGTATTTAATTCCTAAGTAAATAAAGGTATGAGTAAATGTGAATTAGTAATTATTATGTCTCAATTAGTCTACTAATTTGTGTAAATAGATATGTATTCTACATTTTATAAAAATAGTAAGAAGTGTGAAGAAATCAAACTTAGCTTATTCTAGGTTAAAATGAATGATGTAGGGTCTATAAATTATTGTGTAGGGATGGAAAAATATCATAAATAGGACCCAAAAATATATTTCTAGATTGGACAGGAGCACCAAACTTAGGACACCCTACTACTTGGCACTATAGTCCAATTTTGATGTTGTTTTCCACTTTTGGAAATATTATCCTAGTGGTCTATCTTTTTTGGGTTCTCCTTGGTAGGCCTATGACACATTGGTAGTGAAATATTGAATCTTAAGTCTATGTAGATATTTCTATGTGTCTAATTCAATATTTGAAAGCCTTATGATCTCTTGGTACTTGAAATTGAGTAGAAAACTTGGGAAAGAGATGAGGATTTACTGTGTAAAGGATATGCTAGATGTACTTCACACCCTATGTGTGGGCACACTACCTACATACCAATACTTTGAAAAGTGATCAAGCTAATGTATTTCTCCCATTTGAAGTGTTTGGTGTAATTATTTGATGTATGTAACTATGATGTGAAATTTAAGTGTACTTTGGATGACTAGGGACTGGTATGAGTGCTTGAATAGACTTGATTTGGTCTTGGAAGGTTGTATGAAAAGAATAGGGAAGAGGGCTTGGGTGTACTTGCTTGTATTCTTGATTTTTTCCTATGAATAAGTTCTAACCCTTCTATATGGAATTTGAATGGACTTTTATAGGGTAATTAATTATTTTGGGTTAGATGAACTTGTATTACATCGATAGGGGAAAAGATAAGGATTCAAGAAAATTTGATCATTTGAGGCTAAAGTGAACTTGGACAATAGCATTGTAAATGGGACACCCCTCAGTTATGATGCTCCTAACCAAATTAGATTCTATTTTCCTAAAATAATGAGACATGGGGGGATATATCTATGTCTAAGAGGGTTGTCTGGGTCTCAAAAAGCTAAGTCTAAGAAGCTATGGGTGACTATAAATTAGTGAAAGTCTAGCCAAGAAGGGTTGAGTGAGTAGCATTGAGGACTTATAGGTTGGGTTCTATTAGCCATGCCTAAGTCATCTAATTTTTCATTTTATATTATTAAATTTCCCCCCTTTATTCTAGTGATGCAACAAATCAAAATACTAAGATAAATTAAAAATAGAAAGCATACCTAAAATTACATATAAGGGAAAAGCTCATGAAGCTATGTGATGTTGGATGTGTCTAGAGAGATCACACTATGATGTGTGAATCTAAAAATAAAAACATGAAGTAGATCAATTATTACTAAATACATTATATCTAAAATAATAATGTATAAAATTTGAGCAAAGGAAGAGAGAGGAATGAATATACCTCACTAAGTATGAAAACCAATATAAAACCCATTGTGATGTTAGATTATGCTAAGTATTTGTTGAATCAAGAGTAATATCATGAATGGAGTTGAGTGCTCAATTCTATATAATATGGCTCAAGATTGTAAATTCTAGCCCTTTAGCTCCATCATCATGAACTATGTGATGCTAAAGAATCATGTGTGTGTTAATCAATGTCTAAATTATGTGTCCAATCCCTCTAAATATGTGTCTCAATAATACAAAGGATATCCCTTTAGATCCATCATTACCCCATGAAGTGAAACTATGAAGTGATATCATTATATAATATATGTCATATGGGATGGTTCATGGAGCCCATGAATGTGATATAAATCTAACACTATGGCATGGATAGTTGAATGTGTGTTAGAAACTAGGCCACTCTTGGCCATTTTGAAAGATGGAGATTAGGCTTGTATGAAAGCCACTCCAAAACTGATGTATTAAGCTTATATGAAAGCCAAATTGGGAACTCAGGTACTCATAAAGCTAAACTTGTATTAAAGTTTAACTTTAATGTGATGCCAGCCACTTGTAGATGGAGTAAGGCATGTAACTACTAAAAATGCCTAGAATAGACTGAACTCAAAAATAAAATAAGATAAATGTGCCATGCACATTACCCCCAATCACTGATGTCTAGAACATGGATTTTGATTTGGAAGTTATGATATCTACCCAATCTAAAATAAAAGTGATAACTATCATATCATGCATGTAACCCCCTGTATCTAAGAAAACAATGCTAAAACTACTGAATTTGAAGGATCTAGAAGTGAAAAAATGATCCTTGAATTAAACTATTTTCTTGTTTCTAGAAACCCTGAGTGTTTTTATACCTAGATAAGAGCACTAAACTATAAACACCCCTATATTTGGTTCTACTATCCATTTTCAATGCTACTATCCATTTCTCACACTATTGTCCAGTGTGAAAAATAACTATTGATATGAGACTGTTCCTATTTTGTTGCTCTTATTTGACTAGTTTGACCTCTAGATCTTGTGTTGATTATTATAAATGCTGCTATTTTGATTTCTATGAGGTTTTATCTCTATGATAAGTCCCCTATTTGATGCCCCCTCTTCTGAGGGTAAGAATGATAAACTTACAATGACTTCCCTCAAAAGAAAAGAGTCATGCAAGTGTGTTAATTTGAATATATATATATATATATATATATATATATATGATATAGCATTTGATATTTGATAATATATTTCAAGATATATCAAATGTTTATACCATGATATTGTTAGATCAATAAGGGTATGCCTAGATAGTGATAACAATGGGAAAGCATGTAAAATGTACTAAAATAGAATTATAAATGTTAATTGTTAGTTGTTATTTAGAGGGATGGAGCATGATGTCCATCATGGCATCCAAGAAAGAAAAGAAAATGCATGATATGGATCATGGCATTGCACACATTTGACAAGAAAGAAGTAAACAAGTAACAAGTAACAAGAAAGAATCAAGAAGCAAGAAGTAAGAATGAAGAAGCATATTAGATGGGTTGAGGGGCCATGTAAATGAGGGACATGGGCACATGTCACTCAAACTAGAAACAAGCATGGAAGGCATGTTCAAATGCCACATACACATACAAGTGAAATAAGCAAAGTTGGCACATAGGCCACATGCACAAAGAGGAGTACAAATAAAGGACATTGGAAAATGTCCTAAGACACACATAAAAAAGAAGCAAAGGACATTAAAAAATGTCCAAAGGCACAAGATAGAATTGAAAATGTAATCACATAAGCTACATTAAGCAAGTAGAGAACACATGTAATGAATAAAAAGAGACAAACACATCTAATTGATCAAAGTAAATGTGAGAGTATGCAAAACATGTGTAGTACAAGACTACTTATATGATAATAAATACACAAGTGTTAGATACTAGTGAGATGTCTATATAATATTTTGTGTAATCTATAAAGTAATGTACATTAGCATGATTACTTAGAGTGTGTGGTGTAGGAATGATATAACCTAGATGGTGTAGTCATATATAAGATGCCCCTAATGGGTGTGTATAATAATGTATGTCTTGAATGTAGAAGTAGGAATTCCCCCTCTATGGGTAGAATGAAGAAATCAAGTAGTTGGATGTCACTATGCACACACAAAGAAGATCAAGTGAAGCATGGTAATGTAGAAAATTAACATACAATAACATAAAACAACAAATGGAAGTCCTAGCATGATAGTAGTGATGTAAACATGGATTATGCATACAATCAAATTATGTTTGGAATTTTTGAAAAAAAATTGAATGTTTTTTTATTTTTGACAATATTTGAATTATAAACAATAAAGTAAGTGAGTTTATGTACAATTAGTGTTGGAAATAAATTATATACAAGTATATACATCATAATCTAAAAAACTAGGTTGATGGGAAGGGATCCAAAGATGAAGCCTACTGGGGATGAAAATGGAGGAAAGGATCTTGACCATCATCAAATACATCAAGATCATCATCATAAGTATCATCATATGCTACAAATTTTGTGTTCATGATGTCATCATTTTGAAGGTGAACTGAGGGTTACTCTAGTGGTAGAGATGTTGATTCTAGTCTTGGACATTTAGCCCTACTGGTAAGTGATTTCAGTAGGAGTGGTAGAGCTGGTGGTGTTGGTGTTGGTGGTTCTGGTGGTGATATAATTTGAATAATTTCTCAATCCTATATTTTATTCAATATCTGCTATAAGGTTGTGCATAAATTTGTATCATGGCCTATAATCCTATTAAAGGTACAAAATGGGTAACCATATAATGTGACAATCTACTAATAGATTTGTGTCATATTATAGGTAATGTGATCAATTGATATTTTTAACATAAACTATGGTTGATGTTATGTCCTTCTTGCTTGAATCTAAATAACTAGCTTTATATCTATAGAGGTAACCATATGAACTGTATGTGCCAAGTGATCTGACTATGGTTATGAATATCGAGGATGTCCTAAGAGTGTAGTGAGATATGATAAAAGCACTATAGGATGTGGTATGAGAGCTCTAGAGTCATATCAATACTCTCTTGGGCCAATTAGTTACAAATTTCAATCCACACAAATAATCATCTATAAGTGTGGATGTTGTATCATCATCTAAAGAAGCATATGAATTTGTATCAACATCATGTACATATGGTAACTCAAAATTTAACACTAGGGGTAACTGTGATATAGGAGTCTCATCAACTATAGTAGTAGAAGATGGTATTATTTCTAAAATATTTGTAACTAGTGGAGTAACTATGGAATCAACTAAAACTATTGGTGTTGCTGCTGGTGATGGTGGATGTGTAATCAGTGTTTGAACTATGATCGATGGAGTAGCTAGAATGGTAAAATATATTATGGATAGAATAAGAGATGGTGTTGATAGTTTGAATATAAGTGAAGTAATGTGGGAAGTGCTAGTCTCTCCTACTTCATATGTATGTATTTGATCAAGAGAAATACTATGAAGTGGTGGTTATACTATGAGATATATTGTCCCATCTATGGAAATAGTTGAAGATGATTCTATAAGTTGATAATATCTAGATAATTGGTTGTTTTCTAGACATATGTATAAATATCCCTCATGGAGAAACTTAATACATCAATGGAGAGTAGAAGTAATATCACCAATGGTATATATCCAAGGTCATCTGAGTAAAAGATTATAGTGGAGAGGACCTGGCATGACCTGGAACCATGTGGAGAGGGTTTTTGGTCCCACCATGATATCCAAAGTAAAAGTACCTAAAGTCAGTCATGTTATATCATCAAACCCTTGGATACTCTTATATGTTTTTTTCATTGATTCCAAATCTATACCCATGATATATAAGAATGTGATATTACATAATTTATTTTGGAACCATTATCAATGAGAAATATTTTATTTGCATTGGTTTTGACTTGTACTTGTATGAATAATGGTAAATTGTGATCAATAACCATCTAAGAAGGCATGTCCTCACTATCAAAATAAATTACATCTTCTATAGTTTCTAGAGTATTGACCACTGATGCAAAATAATAAGGTTCCAAATCAAGAGGCATAAAAGTCTGAGTGAGTGCCTTATAAATAATGTCTTAAATACATTATTTATATAAAGTAGTTCTAACATGGAGATTTTAGCTAGAGTGTTTATAAACTAATCAACAATGTCATATGCCTTATGTGAATATGACTATGTTATTTGGTTGAGCCTGGGATGGATTGGAATAACAGGGTGACAAGGATCCTAAGTAGATGGAAGAGGCATAACTACACAAAGTAATAACTCTAACCACATTATCTACTATCCATATAGGAGTTGTAGTTATTACAGGAGGAGAGCAAATATAATCGATGAGTCAAGGAGGTAGAGGAATAAAAGGTGTTAGTTGGGCTCTCTAGAGATGGGTAGTGACCTGAGGAAGAGTAAGATGGACCATGTAACATGAATTGGTATGGGGAAGAGGCTCCAGGGGAGGTGATTCCAGAGATGGATTAATATTTTAAAGATCAAATTGTCTAACATCATCCCATAGAATGACAAATAAGCATGAAATGTAGAGAATGAAACTTTGTACTAACATATGATATACTTCATCATTCATGTACATGATAGGGCCCATTATGGTATCTTTATGATTTTAAGAAATGTAAGAAAAATTTGTAGATTAGAGAACATTATTTTTGCAAATTTTATATGAATGTAATTTGATACCTCAAACAACAAAGGATTTAGTATATAAAACTAAGATTTTTTTAGAAATATTTATACAAAAATACTACAAATGTTTAATTTTTGAATTTATTGTATGAGTTTGATAAGCAACTAAATTATCAACAAATGATGTAAAAGTACTGGAAAATAATTGAGAATGTATTTGATGAAACTAGAGTTTTGAATGATTTTTTCCAAAATTACTATAGTAATTTGAAAATTTTATAGAAAATTTGTAGTTTTAATTTTGAAAAATTGAGGAAAAATTTGAAAATATTTCTAAAATTAGCAGTATATTTTTCCTAGTGTTTTGAATGTGTTTGTATGCAAATAGGACCTAGTATGTGCAAGCTAGGGTTTGGGTGAATTTATTGAAAATATTTAAATTAATTTTTAGTTTTTTAATTTTTAAATTAAATAAAAATCAAGAAAATATTGCAAAAAATTAGAAATAATTAGCCATGGGTTTCTATGGGTTTTGTGCAAAAATTTGAAGTAAGTTGGGTTCACCAAATGTTTTATTCTTTTTGGAAATTAGGTTCTTAATTCTTAATAAAATAAAGGTCTAAGTAAATGTAAATTAGTAATTATTGTGTCCCAATTAGCCTACTAATTTGAGTAAATATATATATATTTTACCTTTTCTAAAAATAGTAAGAATTGTGAAGAAATGAAACTTAGTTTATTCTAGGTTGAAACGGATGATGCATGGTCTAGAAATTTTTGTGTAGGGATGGTATACTATCATAAATAGGACCCATAACTCTATTTATAGATTTTATAGGAGAACCAAAATTAGGACACCTTACTAATTAGTGTTGTAGTCCACTTTTGACATTGTTTTCCACTTCCAGTGTTGTTGTCCTAGTGGTCTAGCTTTTTTTGGGTTTTACTTGGCAAGCCTGTGACACCTCGATAATGAAATATTGAATCCTAGGTCTGTGCAGAGCTTGATGTATGTTTTATTCAATATTTGAAACCTTTAGGAGATATTGGTCTTGAACTTGAGTATAAAACTTTGGAAAGAGAGGAGGGGTTAGTGTGTAAAGGATATGTTGGATGCACTTCACACCTTGTGTGAGGGTTTGCTGCTTACATACCAATACTCCAAAGAAGGATCAAGCTAATGTAGTTCTCCTATTTAAAGTGATTAATACAATTATGTGATGTATATAACTATGATGTGAAATTAGAATGTAATTTAGATGACCAGGGATTGGTATGAGTGCTGGAATAGGCTTGAATTGGTCTTGGAAGGCTATATGTAGAGAATAGGGAAGAGTGTTTGAGTGTACTTTCTTGAATTCTTGATTTTTTCTTATAAATAAGTGCCAAACCCTCTAAATGGAATTTGAATGGACCTTTTATAAGGTAATTAATGATCATGGGTTAGATTAACTTGTATTAAAATGGCAGGGGAAAAGAAAAGGATTTAGGAAAATCTGACCATTTGAGGCTAAAGTGAACTTGGAAAACAACACTAAAAATAGGACACCCCTGAGTTCTAATGCTCCTATTCAAATTAGATGCTATTATATTAAAAGGATGAGACTTAGGGGTATGTGTCTAGGTCTAAGAGGGATACCTAGGTCTCAAAAACCTATGTTTGAGAAGTTATGGGTGACAGGAATTAGTGAAATTCTATCCAAGAAGGGTTGAGTGAGCAATAAATAGGACCTATAGGTTAGGTACTATTAGCCATGCCTAAGTCATCCAATTTTGTATTTTATATGATTAAACTAGTCAATAGGTCATGACATGACACTCATGAAAATATAACTCACTAAAGCCATACACACTCCATTTGAACACTTTAAGAGACCTATAAAAATGATTCTGAACTAAACATGAATGCTAAATAAGGACAAGCATGCTAAAGAATCAAGACTATTACTTAGTATTATCAACTAATAAAGCATGAATAGTGAAACTAGTCCATATATAAGGTAAAACCAAGTTATTATTTATTGATCAAAGGTTGAAAATGGGTAGGGATTTTCCATACACTATGGAGGATATAAACTTAGCCTCTCAAGGATTAATATATAGAGAAGGTGAGAGAAGAAGGAGAGAATGGTGTAGGAGAGAGAAAGACAAGTGTCAAAAATGAGTTAAAATAATAAATGAGTTTAAAAATACCCCATAAGGTCCTAAAATACAAGGGTTAGTCTTTTTAATATGCTCTTCTGCTCCAAGTGGCATGGAAGTTTCAAACCTTGCTTGACATATTGACTAGCTCTCTAAAACCACCCTTTGATTTGGCTTATGGAATGATAAGTGGCATTATTGACGGTCATATCATGTTTATTTACACATTTTATTTTCTCTTGACACCTCTCAATTTATCTCTTTAGGTTCTCTTTGACACATCACTTCATTTTCTTGCTAGGTTTCTAAAAATCTCTTCACCTCACTAGGCCAATCCTGATTACAAGTGTAAAAAATTGAATTAATCTTCTCCAACTTGTTCTCTCTCCATTTATGGCCTATTAAAATCATAAAAAACTTGAAAAAACTCATTTATATTTCTCAAACTACCCTTAAGAACTCATTTTCACTAAAAGCTCCATTTTGGCCTCATTCCATATAGCCCTAAAATCATGCAAAAATCCTTATGTAGAGAAGTGTATAGATGGTACTGGTAAAATGAAGGCATATTTTATGACCTAGTATGTCTTTAAAAATTCATGCTAAATTTCATGTCCAGGATCTGAGCAACATTGTCATTTTTATACCTTTCTCTCTCCTAATTAGGTCTCAATTAGGCCTCCTTGATTACAAAGTAAAATTTGACTCCACATGATTCCCACATGTTTGAAACCTAAAATAAATGTGTGATCATTTTTATAACCCCTTTAAGATAATCCATGCCAATTTTAAACTTCTAACACCTTGTATGGACCTCCCAAGTAGCTTAAAATAGTCCTTTTTGGCCTAATACATATAATTTTGAACCTACAAGTACTAACCAATGGAATGGGGTGATGATTAGGATACTTTTAGACATTATTAAAGTCATATCATATGTCACCCAACTCTTATTGAGTCATTATAATTTCTTTCTCTCTCATCAAGTTAGATTTGGTCTTCTAGGCAACCTGGAGGTGTCTTAGGGTCTTAATAATGATTCATACAATATGATCCACCAAATTAATAACCAATGCCAAAATATGGAATTTTATGAACCTATATAACACCTAAAAAATCCATTTTCCACCATATTTATAATGCTTCGTTTAGGTTAGAAACACCTCAATGAGGTCTGAACTATATCTCCTAACTTTTTTCCAATTTTCCTCTCATCATCTTTCTTGATTATGTCTCATGCACCCTCTTTATTCTATGCCTAGGGTTCTTAAGCAAGACAAGGAAAAAAACCCTATTAACTATGTTCACTTCATTTTATCCACTATAAAAAGCTTATAAAATTCAAATAATACTTTAATATATTTTTCAACACTACTTAAAGTATCTAGGTATTCTTTCAATCTTTTATCAACCTAACTTCCTCTCTCATGACTATATATAGGTCTATGTATGTAATTAGGCTTATTAGGCCTGAATAGAGTTTATCAACATTTGTTCCACTTATTTCTTGAGTTTGAGGGGTCTAATGGAATCATGTCATCACCATTATTTATCTCAAGTGTTTCACCTCTCTTCTTCCCTCTTTTCTTCACTTTAAACAAGAAACTTTATATTTCCAAGTAGGCCTATATATACAATGTCTATGTAGGTAGGGTTTTGGGATCTATTTTGACTATTCATTCTTCTCTTTAATTTACTTAAGGTAAATTTGACCCTAAATGATGTATTAAACTTGTTTGATATTCCAAAATAGGACCTAATGATCCTTTCACACACATTTTCCTTCTCTCTTAAATCTGAAACTAGACTGATCTCTCTAGCAGGCCTGTAAGTGCTAATATTTTAGGTCGTGACTACACTTTGGTTCTCAAGGTCTTCAATTTCCAATATCCAAATGTCTCAAGGACTATGTTATGTTTTTGAGAGTTTGTAAAATCCTCAAACTACCCAAAACATCACATACTTACCTAACATAGATTGTTCTTTGTACTTTTTCAAGATGGTTATAGGTGTTGATTTTTTTAGAGTGTTGATTGTCTTAGGGTCAAAACCTTATTTTAAGACATTTAATATGACTACCACCTTACTGAGGGTTTCTAACTCTTTTAAAATTTTCCAAACTTTAGATCTTCTCCAAGCATACTCTTACTCTAGACTAGAAAGTTTTAGGTGGTTGTAGGTATCCATTAAGAGAAGTTTGAGTATAAGGTTTGGAAGCCAACCTTCTTAAATATATCATGAAACTTGGAGTATATTATAAATTCATAGGAGTAAATTTACACTATATTATATATTTCATGATATTTTTATGTCATTTCACAAACCTTTGTCTTTATCTTTGTATTTATACCCATACTTGGGTGTTTAGGCTTGTGGACTCAATCAGACTAACAAACTCATGAATTAAAAATGGTTTGGTGTCTTCATTGGTTTATGAAACTTCATGTTTGAACTAAGCATTTAAATCATGTTTCTATACTGCTCTTCTTTTTTGGAGGATTGTTGGTTCTATTCCAAAATAAGGACCTATAGGTCTAGGGCACGAGGTCTCTTTTTTCTTATATGAACTCAAAAGATAACCAAATTTGAGTCATAGGCACCTTAAACACTTTTACACTATAAAATTTTATTCCACTTCTTGGTCACCCTCTCAACAAACATTTATACCTTCTGACCAAGCATATGTCATCCTCAAATCATCTATTTGGTCTATATGACTTGTGTGTCATTTAGCTCAAGGGTATGTATGGAATTTTGTACATAGAGGTTAGGTCTCTTCACTATGAGTTTGGTGATAGTAGTGGGGATTTTAAATGATCATACAATTGATAAATAATATATATCACTCTCTTCCATGTCTTTAATACTTTAAAATTAAACATTAGACTTAAGGAATGCTCACCTATAGTCAGCATACCTGAATGAAACTTGTCTAAAGTCCTCATTAGAGGGTGAATTAAGCTTCATTATCCTTTATTTAATTTCAAAAATATTCAATAGTGTTTATTTTTTATCATTTTTCTTCATTATCAATTGGGAAAAGATTAGATTCAAACCTTTAATAGATCATTTAGGATAGAAACCATGCTTCTAAAAGTCAAGACATGATGCTTCTTAATATGTTGTTTGCAAAGAGAGTTATAAATATATAAAACATGAGTTCAGGGATATTTAAGAGGTTTTTAAATGATAAATGGAGTACTATAAACCTTTAAAAGTGACATGCATCTCAAAAAAACCAAAATTTTTAGTATGAGTGTCTAAAGCACCTTATACATTGAGACACTTTTCCTTCTATTGAAGAAACTTCATATAATTGAAATAGATGATGAAAACCACATTTAAAGGAGATATTTGAAGTTTTAAAACATCCCTAAAAACCTTTCTTATCCTTAAAATTTTTAAGTGGATAAACATAATCAAAATTAGACCCAACTTGGATGGACAAGGTATAGTGACCTATTATCACTCCTAGAAATTATTCATAAAGAAGGGGACATGAATTTAAAAACCAATTCTAATAATTTTAATACCATTAGGACACATGAAAATGGCCAAAATTTTATCTCCCAACTCTCTCTTTATTGTCTATACCATTCATTTGAATTTTTCCTTTCTAAGCTTGTGAAGGCAGTGATAGATGAGAGAGAATGTCTAAATCATTTATATGACCAAAAACTTAGTAAAAAGATTTAAAATGATTTTTGGAATCCTAAAGGACACTTTGAAACCATTTAAAATTGAAATATGATCTTCCAAGGCCATAAAAGTGACTAAAAGTGTTTGTAAAGAGGTGTTTTGCTAAGTTTAGGTGTTGAACTACTTATTTTTTCAATCTCTAACCATCCTTGGACATTATCTAAATTTTTTCTTACATCATGTATGTTAGGAGTCTTCTTGAAAAAAAATTATCTTGGAATGGTACATACAACTCCTCTAAATTAGATTAAAAGGTGAAAAAATGACTTTTTCTCACATGACAACATGATAAATGATTAATACATGATATTGTGACCTTAAAGAATCATTAATAATATTTTATAGTTAATCTAAACCATATCTAACCTTTGACCACACTTGACCAAATCAAGACCTTAAAAATGACCCTTAAGACTAGACAAGTCATATGAGACCAAACCTTGGGCAAAGCTAAACAAGTACAAGTATGACCACACAAAGACCATTTAAGACCCACATACAAGTTTTAATAATCCCATGAAAAGTTTCAAATTGGAGGGGTTGACCAATTTTTAATTGGGGTCATAATTTTGGTCAATAGTTATCTCATAAAAATATTAAATTCATATGGAGGTAAGTAACCAAAATAATTTTCAAATGGATATTTTTTTGTATAATAATACAATTTCATGTTATTTAAATGCTAAATATGCACAAAATTTTCATCCCAAGTCTTGTTATGCTTCATAATGTACCCTCTCAAGAGTTATAGCAATGTTCTACTCACCACATGTTTCTACCTATTAGTTTGTGAATGAAATTCAATATATTATTTCAGTCTAGTATCCATCTTCTCCCATAATGTGGTGTAAAATTAACCAAAATATCCTAAATCCCATTATAAAATGATAGAAATAAGAAAATCAAATTGAACCCACACATTGGAAAAATATAAATCATATGCATCACTTCTTGTAAGGGTATTTTTACAAGGAATAATAATACACATTTATTGAACTAATCCACAATTGAAAACAAATAGTCATGTCCTTTCTTTGACAAAGGAAACCTGCCTAAAAATTCCATGGAAATGCTTTCCCATGGCTTAGAAGAAGCTAGTAATGGCATATATAAACAAAATTTCATGTTACTAGGCTTTCTTGACATAATAAAAATCATCTTATGAAATTAACAATGCCAACTTGAATATCTATCCAATAAACATGCCTTTGTAACTATTCCACTACATTTGTAACTCAAAGTGACATACAACCCTTGAATTATGTGCTTCTCTCATTATCGAAAGCTTATGTTTCTACCTCAAAAGGTTACTTTAAGTTAGGTAAATCTAAATTTAAAGAATTTTCATATTATTTTTAAAATTTAAAAATGCATCTTGTTGTTTATTACCCCAAGTAAAATATTTGCTCCTATTGTAATGGCATGCAAAATTGTTTCTATATAAGATAATGTCTTGATGACCTTCATCAAATATATAACTACAACTATCAATATTTTTGTTTTGGTTAGATTGGAAATTTTAGCCAAATTCATGATGGAATATACCATTTATAGATAAATTCTAAACTTCCCATCTCCAATGACATGGCCAAATAGACAAGTGGTTGTTGTGAAAAATCACATTTATTTTCATTCAAGAATAATATGTTTTTCCTTTATAACTTGTAAAACTTGTTTCAAATGAATTATATTTTCAACATAAGTTCTATTGAAATTAAGAATAACCTCCAAGTAAATACTAATAAAAAAATCCATAAATGGCCTTAATGCCTCATTCATAAATAAGATGAAAGTATTTGGGGCATTTCATAGTTTTATAATTAATACCAACCATTCATATAACCCTTGATTGTTCTTGGATTCTATTTTACATATGCCCTCTTCTTTTTTATTTACATATTGATACCTGGATTTTAAATCAAACTTAGTAAAATATTTAGAATTTTAGATTTGGTATAAAATATCATCAATCCTTAGAATATAGTACCTATTATTGATGGTTATTCTATTGACCTCTTTATAATCAAGACATGTTCTCCATGAATCATATTTCTTAGGTTCTATAACCATTAGATTATTAGATGGAAAAGTACTATTATGAATTACACTTTTATTGATCAAAGACTAAAATTTTACCTCATTGACATCTACCAAAGATTACTAATGAATACCAAGATTTGGAAGAGGAAAATATGGTAGCAACTAAATCTCATGTTCAATAGGCCTCACTAGTGGAAAATCTATGGAGTCTTTTAAAACTTTCTTAAACTATTGTATAAACTCTCTATTCACTTATATTATTTGTTAATGAACATGTTATTATATGTGTGGATACTTATTTATCCATTATATCTCTTAAAATAAGAAAATAAAACTTCCCACTAGTATTAATTAGCCTTATGGCTTGAGAGGAACTTACCAAGGAGATCTTTGCATTATATTTAAAGGATTTAATGATTTATATTTTCCATCCTTCACCAAATGTTATTGATTGGATCTTATAATAAATATAAAATCCTAAACATACATGAAAGGGTATAAAAAAACAACACCATCTACATCAAGTGGCACAACATCAATTGTGACTTTATCAATGAAATTTTCATTGATACTAAGCTTAACCTTGAATTTTTTGGCCACTTTTAAATATACCCCTTTCTTTATCCAACCTAATTCATATTAATTAGTATGATTATAAGTTTATAACCCAAACTTATCCACTAACTCCTTGTCAAATTTAATTGCAATCAAGAATAAAAAAGAACATCAAATTTTTGTTAGGATTTAGTTACATTGGGTAAATAATATTTACTTATGGTAAATTTTAAGTTTATATATATATATATATATATATATATATATATATATAATTATTATTATCATTATGTAACAATAATATATATATTTATAATTTTATATACATGAGTCGAGTTGTTCAACTAACTCATGAATATAGGAGAGTTGTTAAAGCTACCTCCTTGACAATAGGAAATATTATTCCTATATATTTGTAATGGTTCAAATTAATTATGATTAAAATAATATAATCTAATATGTTATTATTATTGATTACTGGTTTTGAAATAATTTAATCTATTATAAACTCTCCCAATTTATATTAGTGGTATCAGATCAGGTGGTTTTTCCAACTGCTACATGGGGGTTAAAATTATTAAGGGGATTCTATAAGTTCATGGCTGACCTTGGTGATAATAAAAAATTTATTTATTTTTTATATTATATCATTTACATAAAAAAATAGTTTTATTTTTGTGCCTACATTATTCCATTCATTGCATCCCTATGTTGGTTTCATCTTTGTGCATCTTTGATTAAGAATTTAAATCTTACTATCTACATACATCTAAGTTTTGACCATAATTGAACTTCTCAATCATTTTTGTACTAAATATTTTCACCACTATGTTCCATTCAAATTATCTCATTTCTAACATGATGATCTATTAGAGATATTGATAATGTGAACATATATTTATGCAGCGTTATTTGATATGTGTGTAGTTATACTTGATGGCCCAATAAATCCAAATGTTATGTATTCATAACATTGATATATATTTTTTCTTTTTTAAAATTATTTCCTTCTAGCACTCAACCCAATGGATCCATTATCTTGGCTCTTCAGAATCCAATGAATTGATATGGTCCATTATTCAACATTGTTTAAAGGAATTTATTCAACACTATTCTACTCATTTGAATTATTTTCATTTAATGTAAATAAAACCTGAGCCTTCTTCAATGAATTACAATTAAGTGCTTATCATATCAATGTTAAATAATGTTATGTTCTCCATGAGTGAATGTTCCACTCCTATCACCCTCTCTTTGGCATCCATGCAAGCCTACATCCAATATTGAGGTTAAACGATGTTTGGCTCATTATAATTTTATTTAAGTTTTGTTAATGTTTAATTTTATGTTTAGTCAACTATTTTTAATATTTTGAGTTTTATTTAAAAAATAATTAAGATTATTTTTTAAATTTTGTGTTTAAAGTCTATAGAATCCATTGTCTCTTATGTGTGTGTTATGTGTATCAAAAGTTCATGTCAAATAAACTTTTGTTGTCATAGACTATAAGATAATTAGATTTACTAATTTTTTTGTCATGATTTTCCCACTTTTAAATTATTTCAAGTTTATATGCATTTAAGTTTTTTAAGTGTCGTAATGATTATTTGTCAAGTTTATTAAGGATTATGCTTAAGATTTATGGCCCAAATAGTCATAAGTTTGTTCATATCAAAAGGTCATTATGAAAAGTATGCATGTAAAAAGAGTTAAATGTAAAATCCTCTTGTATTTATGAAATATTAGGTGAACTAAAAATCATGTTAAATATTCAAAAGTATGTAGGGATTATCTACTAAAATTTACATACACTTGAGCTTTAATTTCCAATCAATTGAATAAGTAGTAACATGCCAAAGGATAGAGGACATAAGAGGTTAGAATAAAAATAACATCCTCTTGTAATTTGATTTTAATGGGTCTACACAATGAGTTGTTAGCACTTGTGTATGTTCCAAATCAACTAAATCTAAGGTTTTTTTTTAGTGGTAGTGAAGATTGTCTATGCTATTTTTATTTGGGTGAAATCAAACATGGACAGAGGCTATAAAAGAAGACAATAAAGATTTAATCCTCATGATATTTTTATTTTTTGGTTGTTTTTATGGTGTGTGAGGAAATAAAACATTGTAATCATTCCATTGTAAGTTGGAGAAGAGGAGAATATAGATATCATTGATATGTAAATAGTTTTATATGAGGAAAATTGACTACAAAAATCCTATGATTGCAAATATCTTATGACTATCATACTTCATTAGAATATGGTCAGCCAATGAATACATTCAACTAGAAATGAAAGTGAGATAAGATCTCATATGTAGGTGATCATGTGCAGCAAGATCTATACATCAAGATTTAGACAATAGTATGAAGACCTAAAAGTATGTGTTGGCAATTGGCTTCTACTTTATCCCCATGTAAAAACTTAGGGGGGAGTGTTAAGATTTAGTATTTACATTGGGTAAATAATATTTTCTTATGGTAACTTTTTAGCTAATAATATATTATTGTTGTGTAACAATAATGTATATTTATAAGTTGTTATACGTGAGTGGAGTTGTTCAACTAACTCAAAAAAGTAGGACAGTTATTGAAGTTACCTCCCTTATAAGAGCAAATATTCTTCTAAAATATTTGTAATGATTTGAATGAATTATGATCAGATGAATACAATGTAGTGTGTGATTATTATGAAATAATTTTACTTTTGATAAACTCTCCCAATTTCTATCAATTTTATCTTCTTGATTTGAACTTTAATATGGAATTTTTTATAAGTTCACTTGGATCTTAAGCACTAATATTAGCCAAAAATAAATCCTTATGAATACAGGTAAAAAATAATGTCTCATCCACATTAGATTTTCACCCATCTTATTCTCTTAGAATGAATTCATATCTTTATTTTTCTTCTTACTTTTGTATGAATGTAATTTCCAACAAGTCTCCTCAAAATGACTTGTTTTGAAATAATTTGACGTTTGATAAACTCTCCCAATTTCTATCAATTTTATGTTTGTGATTTGAACTTTAATATCGAATTTTCTATAAGTTCACCTTGATCTTGAGCACTAATATTAGCCAAAAATAAATCCTTATGAATATAGGTAAAAAATAATGTCTCATCCACATTAGAGTTTCACCCATCTTATTCTCTTAGAATGAATTCATATCTTTATTTTTCTTCTTACTTTTGTATGAATGTAACTTCCAACAAGTCTCCTCAAAATGACTTGTTTTGAAATAATTTTACTTTTGATAAACTCTCCCAATTTCTATCAATTTTATCTTCTTGATTTGAACTTTAATATGGAATTTTTTATAAGTTCACCTTGATCTTGAGCACTAATATTAGCCAAAAATAAATCCTTATGAATACAGGTAAAAAATAATGTCTCATCCACATTAGAGTTTCACCCATATTATTCTCTTAGAATGAATTCATATCTTTATTTTTCTTCTTACTTTTGTATGAATGTAACTTCCAAAAAGTCTCCTCAAAATGACTATTAGTAGCACAATGCCCATAATTCTATTTATTATCCTTTTGATAAAATGTATTAGTAGAATTATGATTAACTTTCCATTTTCTATTTTCCTTTTGACTACAACAACATTATTGTTTTGGAATGCTTTGAGAGGTAGATGGGCCCTTATTTTTGTCCATCTCTAAGTAGTGAGCTTGAGAACAAGCTTCATCTACATCCATGGGATCAACAAATAATATAGTTATCCTCAAAAAACTATGGATTCCACCCACATACTTCATCAAGATTTCATAATCTAGTATATTCTTTCCCATTTAGAATGGTTTCTTCAAAAACTTGTTTGTATAATCCTACACACTTTAGCCTTACTTTTACATAGGATATTACCAATACATAGACCTCTCTTCCTTATAACAAATAGGATTAAAAAATTATTGATCACCATTTTAAATTGATCTCATTTAGTGATTAGAGGAAGATTCTTAACAACTAAGGTATGAACATACCTTTCAAAAAAAATTAAATCATAATTGGATAATTTTAACCTTGTAAAATAAATATGTTTGCTTCTTAATCTAAATAAAATGTAATCATATATTTATTTGGAATATAAAATGGTCTAACCTCTATGAATTCATCTTATGATTGAATTTAAATATTTTCTTCATGCTATAATGGAAATGGAGCTTGGTTGATATGTGTTACTCCTTCGTCATTATCATGTTTAATAGATTTCATATCCTCACTTTATTTTATAGCTTATATACAAATGTTTAGCTTCACCATGAGAATCCCCATAATTAACTCAAAATTATCAATTTTTCCCATGGATAGAGATATAATAGCCACACCTTCTTATTCCAACATACAAAATCATTATTAATCAATCGAAGATATTCATCCATTAGGATAGTCCATGCCCCTAAGTTATTTTTTCCACTTCCTTGTGTAAGTATATTACCACAAGAGAATCAAGATACATTCACCACTAGTACTTTTCATTTTGGTAATGGGCATAAAAATAAAAAAAGACACATACAAACTATACATAATGGACTTAAACCAAATCTAATACCAATCTAATTTGTAATTTGCATGGATACATCATAACACAAATCCCCAAAGCATAGCCATTTTAATCATAACACATGCATTATTATTTTTATATTATGAATTAATATGATCACTAAATAGAGACAAATGATGTTGTAAATTAAATATAATTGAGGTAATATTACATAATAAATAATACAATAAAACATGATACAAAATAATTTAACCTAGAGAAACTATATGTGATAAAACTATATAAAAGTGAGGTTCTTACTCATCCCTTTTTCAATATATAATTTTATAGTACATGTTTAATTACATCAAATTTATATTTGGATAGAGGTATAACTCACAACTACCCAAAGCCTACATAATTTTTTGTGTTATTACAACATTTATCAAACAATTACAACACCTAACAATCAAAACTAGCTAAGATAATAATGGAGCTTTTACTCATGGAATCAATATTTAAGTTTGTTATACTAAACCCAAATTCCATTGAATGGATTTTCCTATAATAGGGACCTATATTTATACAAAAAATGGCAACAAGAGGTACACAAAGCACCCAAGATAAGCACTAGACTAAGGGAAAGTAAAAAATTGAACCACATTTTCAATTATTACTCATTGTACATAAACCTATTGCTTATTTGATAACCCATGAACCCACCACAATTTTTTTGGATAAGTTTTAGTGCCACTAAAGGTTTTTATATAAAATAGTGGCATGATGGCTATGTAAAAATATAAGGCTACTCCTAAAGTGTTTTGATCAATTTATGCCTTCCTCTGACTCTTTAAGTTCCTCATATACATTTTTAATTAAAAATTTATGTGAATTTTCTTTAAAATTTGGCTTAAAATCATATTTAATATAGATAATAATGTATAAGTAGTTAGTTGACATATCTAATATACTAGATCCAAAATTTGGATCAATCTAAAATGCATTCTTGAATATCTTAAGAGTGACTAATATTTCTCCTACACCCATATTCATGGATAATTAGAGTGCAATCAATATGTCTAATTATTTTTTATTATATGCAAATACTAAGCACATGGATATCAATTATCATTGTCTAAATTTTTGGTGTCAAAAAAATTATAGAATAAATGTTTCTTATAACTATAAATTAGAGACAACTTAAACTTTCATGAACCCCTTAATATAGTAAAATTTAAATAAAATAGAAATCAAATCAATATGTATTACAAGAGTTGAATTTGGATCAAAATGGATTTTTTAAGACTTTATCCAAAGTATTTAGTGTGTTATCCTAGGTAAATAAGTAAATATTAAAATGGGCATGCATATTACTTAAGCTTCCCCTTTTAATAAATAATTAGGTGATATTAAATATTTAGTAGTATTTATTGGTATTCCCACGTGCAAGTTAGAATGAGGTTGCATAGTTCATTCTATATGGTAATATATATATATATATATATATATATATATATATATATATATATATATATATATATATATATATATATATATATATATATATATATATATATATATATATATATATATATATATGATATGTCAAGGTTTAATAACATAAATTCACCCTCTTATAAGTTATTCTTTGAATAAATATAACTTATCTTACCCACCATAGTGGAAATAAGATTCAAACTATGGTATTTTGATAATGTTGAACAAAGATGCATAAGTTACACCTCAAGGATATTAACTACCAGTGTTTGTGAATCCATTGCATATATTGAAAAATAACATTTATTTAGATGAACATATTTTTAAACCACAAAAAATCAATCCACACTCAATTTGAGGTTGTAATATATCAAAGAATCCATCATAATGTCCTACAATTTTTTCCAAATGAGACAATTATTTTAGAAAAATTATCAATGTTGAAGTGTGAAAATAATAAATGAATATCATTAATAAAAACCATACAAAGAATACTTTAAATTTTTTTTAAATGTATCTAAAATCAATATATATATATATATATATATATATATATATATATATATATATATATATATATATATATATATATATATATATATATATATGATATTTCAAGGTTTAATAACATAAATTCGCCCTCTTATAAGTTATTCTTTGAATAAATATAACTTATCTTACCCACCATAGTGGGAATAAGATTCAAACTATGGTATTTTGATAATGCTGAACAAAGATGCATAAGTTACACCTCAAGGATATTAACTACCAGTGTTTGTGAATCCATTGCATATATTAAAAAATAACATTTATTTGGATGAACATAGTTTTAAACCAAAAAAAATCAATCCACACGCAATTTGAGGTTTTAATATATCAAATAATCCATCATAATGTCCTATAATTTTTTCCAAATGAGACAATTATTTTAGAAAAATTATCAATGTTGAAGTGTGAAAATAATAAATGAATATCATTAATAAAAACCATACAAAGAATACTTTAAATTTTTTGAAAATGTATCTAAAATAATTTTGATTAAATTATAATGGTAGATAAATATTCTTGAATGTGAATAGGTACCATGTATATAACTCGTATATATGATGAAAGCCATAAAAATCTACTGAAGAATACTCAAGACTCTCATGCATTAAAAAATCCAAATAGATCATAAAATAAATCATAAGTATATAATTCATAAATTATTCTAAAGGATGCTCTAAATAAATCACAATACATTCATGTTTATAAGACTCCAAAGTAGGATCAAGAGTCTCATGCCTGAATATTTCAAAATCAAGATCAAACATCACTAAAATGAAAAATTCTAAACATAGATTCAATTAAGACACAAATGGATTATTGTAATTGTATTTTTATACTATATTTCTTTACAAAGGGTGGGGTGAATAAATACACTTGTGTATCTCATATTAAATTGTCCCTAAAATGAATCACATGCTCAATAGCTAATTCCATGACCACTAATATAAAAGACATGTTGGATGGGAAACACAATGTATTATAAATGATTACCAATGCCTCTACTATAATGAGACATGGAAGATTAAAAAATAAACAAAATCCATTAGTTTAATTCTCAAAATACACAAACACATTAGTATGATGATTTGGGGTATATGCCACAATATTGACATGTACAATAAGAATTGAAATGACTCACATATAGGGAGATCACAATTTAATATTGCATCAAGTGGATGTAAAATAGATATAATAAAATGATAAATGGTTTATTGGATTTAGTATAATTATATTCCAAAATATCAATCCATTTTTATAATAATACCAAAATTATTTTACTATTTTTATGAAATAATTTTTATTGGAAAGTTGTGAGAGAAATAGGGAGGTTTTTTTGATTGAGCATCTTCTAAAAAAGTAATCATATCCTGTTAAATCATAAATACTTAAAGTAAAAACATATTTCTCTATAATTTCATGTTATTATTTATTTATGTGAGTTTTTTGAGGTCTCGGAATGAATCCCTTAAAATGAATAAGGTGACACAATGCCTTGTGATTATCCTTGTAATAAAGTAAAAATATATAAAAAAGATGATAAAATCCCCATAATTCCTTATAATTTCATATTTTACATCAATTTTCCCCATTTACAAAAAACATGAGAAGTGAAAAACATAAAACATTATGTTTTAGTATATTATGAATGAAATATGATTGCATATTTGGGTTCTACTCAAAAAAAGGTAGGGGTTGAAATAACATTCGCTCAAATATGAGTTGTGAGAAAAAATATATGGTGTTGTGAATATGCATGAAAAATATCATTAGGAAGGCATGTGAGATTATAAATTGGATACCACATAGTTTGGATTAAAACTAATCACATATTTATAATTTTTTTTAAAAACATGTAACTTTAAAAAATGATATAAAGTTTCATTACATCATTTTCAAGATATATCCCATTGAATAAATGTTCTCTAAAAGTGGAAAAAATAAGGTGATATGGAAAATTAAATTAGTATGCATGATATCCTAACACACTATACCCAACTTCCAAGATTCAATGCTAAACAACTAACCAAGGAAAATAAATGGGGTGTTCAGGGCCTCTGAAATCACAAATTATAACTTTGAGAGAAAAATAGCTCAAAGTACCAAAAGAGATTAATGGGAGGGAAATTATTAAAGGTGGAACTCCAAAGTCCTTATAGGGATAGTAAATTGACGGTGGTATGTATGTTACATATTAATGTGATTCGAGTAGAGATAAGCCAATTTTGTGGCATGCTAGTTTCACATTGTTAATAACACTTGAGGAATAGAGGGAAGAGAAAAGTGGTAGGGGAGTGACCAAGTATGGAGGGAAAAAGTCAATATGTGATGGTTTAATCATATAAAAGTGGAAATTGGATGCTAAGAGTGTCTCTTGAGTTAACCTATCCCTAGTCAAGTCATAGACCTATATTTGAGCATTAGACTTACTTTTCTAGTCAATTAGAAGACCACAGTCACCTACAACTAGTCAAAACATAGTCATAGAATTTTCATCTTAGATCTTAATTTAAACTGGATAGTAATTTTAAAACAAGAAATTATCACCACATTTGGGACACTACATCCACATGGTGCTAGTGTCCCTAACTAGCTGCTATTATCCTTAACCCTAACTCTTCCTAATGGATACTTTCTCAAATGTGTACCCCTCCTAAGGTCATCCTAAGATCATTTTATTATCTACACAAGAAAAAAATCCTATAAATACAAGTCTAATCCACCTCTATTGACTATATGGAAAAATATGCAAAGGTTATTTAAATCAAAGATAAAGTTGATCAAAATCAAGGTATTTGATCCCTATTCTTCCTTACTTCTATATGCTACCATATATACTAGCCATAAGCATAGTTTTCAAACATTTCAAAGATTAGGAACATTCAAGGCATCCAATCCCACTCTCATTATAGCATTCACTTGCACTTGCATCAAGCACTAGGTGGGATAACTACATTGGGTTTGATCTCTCTTTAGAGTATCGATATGTAGGCAACTCTCTACACAATAGGGTGTTAAAGATGTCTAGTCCATCATAATAACACACACAAAATTATTTTTCATTGCATACTTATAAGGAGGATTAGGGTTTTCACATTAAATTAGTTTTTTAGGCACAACACAAAGCTCCAAGTTTCATGCACATATATAAGACATATAGACATAGGCACAGGTCCTTCTAGAAAATAGGAATAGTCTCACAAAGGGGACATTAACACCACATTGAGGACATTACACACAGATATAAATATTATCCATATTAGGTGCTACTATCTAGTGATCAAATGAAAACCAAAATATTATTGAAAACACATATAACTTTTTAGATCTCAACTTTTAGAACCCAGATCATCTACAACAATCATTTTTCAAATAAGTCTCTATTTATCCCTATTTATTGTAGTTTTTATAAATTAAAATAAGCTCAAAATCACAAAAAATCATTACTTATTATTTCATATTTATTTGATTTATTTATAAATCTCAACCCTTTAATATAATATAGGTTTTTCATAGAAAAATCCTAAAAGATTAAATCATTTGGTGAACCCATCTAACGTCGAATATTGATTCAAACCCTAGATTGTATTCATCCAAATTTTATGCAATAAATTTAGAGTTTAATACTTATAATTTTATTTAGACAACGTAGCTAAATTAAATCAATTTTACATTAGTGTTTCATTTTATTTTACATCTAATTTAAATTATTATAAATAAACCCTAGATTTTAAAAACCCTAACCCTAGATGCTCATAGGGTTTATATCCTTTTTATCCTATTTTTATTAGCTAATATTATTTTTTAGAATTCATATATTCTATTTTAGTATCTCTATTTAAATTTATTTTCTATATGCCATCTAAAAATCTATCTCTCTTCTCCTAAGAAGAAGTGCTAGACTAAGTGGTAATTTTATAGAGCATATTTAGATTCTAGCTATTTGAACCTATAACAAGGACAAGGAACCTCTTAAAACTACAAAAATGAATAATTAACACCTTTATTATGTGTAACTCAATGACAATGCATCCAAGAATGAACAATATAACCAAGAACAAGATTAGGTCCACACTAAGGATCAAGATACACTACCTCCACTTAATGATAATGACATAATTATGATAAAAGATGAGGTATTACAAGGCTTTAGAGATATAATTAAGGAATATCCCCATGATAATACATAGATTTTATAGGCCATATTATAAATCAAGAATAAGATAAATAATGGTCAATCTTTAACCCCTCTAGTTAACAATGTTATTAGACCTTCAGTGGGTCCCACTCAACCAACCCAAGATTGTTATTTGACTATCAGTAATAGATACACCAGATATGGCTAGTTTTAATACTCCATATGTATAATCCCTTCTATCGAAGGTTCTTACTTTACAATCTAAGGTGTTATATTTTAAGCAAGGAGCAACTAAGCCATCACATGCCTTGGATTCTAACATTCTCTTGCATACACCTTTTGTACATAAAATAGAAATAACTCCTTTTCCATTCAATTTTGTGGCACCCAATCTCACATTATATGATGTTAAGGGTGACCCAGAGCATCCCCTTAGATCCTTTCATTGAGCATTCTTGGACCATGTCCAATCATTGGTTTCTTATGAAGTTATTTACATTTAGTCTCAAGGATTATGCCCTATAATGGTTCTTTGATTTTACAAATCTATCTATCATGAAATTTAATCCTTTATCCAATATGTTACTAGAAAATTTTTCTATCAAAATCATTGATAAGATATCATATGCACAAGTGGAATAATTAAATCAAAAGTCAAATGAGCCTATGACTGATTATGTCTTACAATACAAGACAATATTATACAAATTGACTAGCCCCATGGAAAACATATAGATTCAAGATATATTTAAACATAGTCTATTTCCATCACTTCATGAATCTATCTTATTCAATAAGTTTACAATGTTTATCGATATGTGCCACACAATCAAATAAAAAGAAGTTAATCTCTTAGCAATGGGCAAACTTAAATACAAAAATAGATGAGATTCAACTATTTAGAGTACAAAAAAACTCCATATAAGGTTAGGGCCAAGAAAACAAAAGTGATCAAAAGGCCATAGTCAATGCAACTTCAAATCCTTCTCCCAGATTAGTTTTATCCACTCCTTAACACATATTCTTTACTAATCTTCTAGAGTCACTGGCACAATTTTTATAAAAAACTATTAGAATGCAATGTAATATATCTCCCTCCCATTAAATAGGTTGATAGGACATAACCTCTTCCAAATATTTATTATTTAAATTCATTATATGAGTATCACAAGGAACTAAGACACATAAAAAATAGATGCATTTTACTAAAGCACAAGATAGTTAGGAGGCACATTTGGTGTTCACTATACATACTAGTATCATCCACCACTAGCTTCCTATCACATAGTTACAAAGGAGACACATACCTTTCATAACATTATTGGCATGTATCACACTACAGTGCCACCTAGACCACTTATCACATTTTCACAGTAGGATATTGTGGATGACAACACAAATTTACATGCACTCTTCATGATAATATATAGACCACCATCTTAGTCATAGTGTTATGGTTGATAATGAATCAAGAATAAGTATGTTTAACATGAAACTCTTATATAAATTGGGTTATACATATTTGGATATATTCACCATAGATACAGTCATTATTATTTTTAGTGGCCATGTTTAGAGCTCCATTAGGGAGATTATGCTTCTATTATAGGTTAGACCAACACATAACCATTCAATTCCTAGTAGTATCTAATGTAAGTATATTCAACATATTATTGGGTAAGCCATGGTTACACTAGCTCTAATCCATTTCATCTATATTAAATTGATGCTTGACATATATACATTATAACTAGGTGGTTAATATTAAGCGTGTCCTATATGAGTATCCTCTTCCCATCCTATAGGTAATTCTAGCACAATTTCTAGCTGTAGTTATATCATCAACACCAGTTATAGTTTTAGTTCCACTACCATATATTACATAATTATCAATTACGATAGAGAGTACAAGTCCTATGCATACATCATAGTGTTCAATAAATTCCTCTAAGTAGGTTAGGTCTACTACTAAGGTATCTACATGCACACATACTTTCCCTCATAGACCATTACTAGAGAGACCACTACATTAAAGACACATCATAGATTCTAGAGGACCTTACTCTACTCCATTTACATTGAGATTAGTTATATTGGGGTCTAGGGGTTCTCAACATAGAGCACCTACATCACCTATAGGTTATTATCTACTAGATGGGTCCTTAAGAACCATAAAGTTCATAGGGAATCATAGTCCATACCACAACATCAAAAACTCACTTTACAGGTAGCTTCATACTTAGATGATACAACATATTAGACCATGGGTTCATAGTTTCCCTTTCAAACTACATGCATGATCATGATTTCCTTCTTTAACATAGGTCATGATGATGGTGAGTCTTCTATGAGGCTCATTATTTAGTATGGTTCCTACCCTTGTACATACTTCTTTCTCTCTATCACTCCTTGTACATAGTTTATTTTCATTTTATTGTACATATCTTATACTTAGAAAACACAAAAACAATATAACATGTCAAAATAAAAATACATTCAAATATTTCAAAAACATAAAATTTTACATATTGTATACATTATTATGTTTACATTTCTACTACTTACCAGATATTGCATATTACTATCTATCCTAATATAGTGAATTTTATCATAAACATATGCTTCACTTATTCTTGTCAAGTTTTTGCATATTCTAGATAAGACTCTAGTCCAATGCACTGATCTAGAATGGCTATCATCTACCCATTAGGGGCATTACAATGATCTAAGTTTATACATTTGATACATCCACCCACTTAGGGGCATCTTCTACATAATTGTTATTACCAAGTTTTATCTTTACATACTATACATTCCATTTTATGCATTGACTTATCTTGATATTGATCATTGATCCTCATTTCTCATATTTTTTTCTAAGTATCAATAGTTAGACTCAGTATATATACATCCTAGCATCTATATAGATTTATACTACATGGTTATACATGCTTTCATTTCTAGTTTCTATATTAGACTTGATTATGTTTCCTATGATTCTTTCATCTTCAAGGGTGTTTGAATATGCCATTTTTATTTGGTTTTGATGCTACTTCTCTATTTTGTATTCCTTGGGCATGTGCCCATGTCCCTTGTGTGTGATTTTTCATGCTTTTATATGCAGACATTTTAACATCTCCTTATCTATGGCTCTATGCCAAATTTCTTGTTGATTACATATATGGACATTTAAACATGTCCTTGTATGTATTCATTATCATATTTAGTGACATGTACCCATGCCCCTTGTATTGTTACCCCTTGGCCTATCTTTTGTGTGCCTTATGTGCTTTTATGTTTGCTTCCTTGTATGCTTATACATCATGACACTTGTATTTAATTTTCACACACACACACACACACACACACACACACACACACACACACACACACACACATTTTTTTATGCTATGAGAGATATTATGAATTTACCCTTCTTAATTGGGAGTCATGATGGACATCATGCCCCATCCCCATAGGTGGTTACTCAAATTTGATATTATACATTGATTAAATCTATATTAACACCCTTGTGAAAATTATAGATTAAGAAATACATCCTATATTTAATACTTAGGCTTAGATACATTTACATTTTGATGTTATGTTTATACATTATATTGGTATATCATGTACATGCTCCAATTAACACATTTTTTAGAGATACTTCTTTTTAGGGTAGTTGTTACACAAGTTACAAAACTACACTCAAAAGAGGGGTCATTCATAAGGGTTTATCATAGAGATCAATCTCCTACATTGCTTTTCATAGATACATTTAAGCACACAAGATTAGTTTCAAACATCAAACTCAAGGAAAACACAAAATAGAATAGAGATTCAGAATTCAATCAAGATCACTCAAAAATTAGAATAGGTAGTCATCAGCACCCATATTGGTAAACTAGTGCCATAGGGTGATAATATCCACTATAGGTAATTATTTTATAGTAGCCTTAGTTTCAAGGTATTTTGGATCATTTAAACTAGTACACCAAGTATAGTAGAGATTTGTATAGATATAATCATAGGTTTGGTAGTTATGTTTAGATTTAGATCATATTCATACTATTTGCTCATATTTAGGGGCATCAAGCATGACATGATCACTCCCACATTAAATTTAGTTACATATATTTATCTACTGTATACTCAATTCAGATTTAGTATACTCATATACTAGATTAGGGTCATATGCATAGCACATTAGGTTCCATATACTCAACTTCTAATAGGTTGATTAGATGGAATGGAAAAATCCATGTCATTATCTAAATTATATACAATTATTATCACATTCTAGGTTATCACCAAATTCATTCCTTACTCCATTTATAGTGGTTATAATTCTTGAGTGGCCTAGAGATGCCTAATATATGTGAGTGGCCATGAAGCTGAATACACATTTAGATTTACTCAGTTAGATACATTCAACACTATGAAATATAGTTATAGATGCATATTTTTCACACATGTGGTAAATAATGGAATCATGGGATAATTGGGTTCTTGAGACACCTAAATGAGAGGGTTATACACACTTTTAGTCTTATCCAATATATTTTTAGATATCATGATCCACTGAATAGGGGTGGGCAATGATAGATTCAAAACTAGATTGAGTTCTTAACCCACCCATATGAGGATTGATCAAGCCATAATCTTAACCCACACTATTCTATGATATGATAACTATACACACTCATACACATAGGTTATCACAAGGTTTATGTATTGGTTCATGTACTCAATGAGGTGTATTCATTCCTTTCCTCTCTCTTTACTCATCTTTACTCAGCTATTTCATTATAGCATAGTCTTTTACTTTTGATCATATCTTAAGGACTAATTTTTGCATGTTTCATTGTAGTAAATTACTTTGTATCATGTTTCATATATGAAGACCAAAATTTGCATACTCAAACTTAGGTACATGGTATTCACTTCCAAGGTAATCCTAGGTATACTTCTTTTTCCTTTATACTAGTCATTTCACTTTACTACATTACTAACATAAAGTACGGGGGAATGTAATCACCTAAAACTGGTAATTGGATGCTAAAATTATCTCTTGAGTTAACCTATTCATAGGCTATCCATATAATTATCCTTGAGAATTATACTTACTTTTATATTCATTCATTAGACCATAGTCACATACAACTAGTCAAAACATAGTCCCAGAACTATCATCTCAAATCCCAATACAAATTTATTAGTAGTTTGTAAAGAAGAAATTAGCACCACATTTGGGACACTACAACCATATGGTGCTAGTGTCCCCAACTACTCACTAATGTCCATAGACCTAACACTTCCCAATAAATACTTTTTCAAACATGTACCCCTCTTAAGGTTGGCCTAAGCTCATTTTATTATCCACAAAAGTAACAGAACCCTATAAATACAAGTCTAATCCACCTTTATTGACTAGATGGAAAATAGATGCAAAATCTATTCAAACCAAAGACAAAGTTGAGTAAAATAGAGTTATTTTATCACTATTCTATCCTACTTATGCATAATACCATCTAAAATATCCCTAAGAGTAGTTTTAGAACATTTCAAAGATCAAGAACATTCAAGGCATCCAAGCCCACTCTCATTCTAACATTCACTTGAACTTGCATCAAGCACTAGGTGGGAAAACTACATCAAGCTTGATCCCTCTTCAGAGTATTGGTATGTAGGAAACTTTCTACATAGTGGGGTATCAGGGATGTCCTATCCATCCTACTAACCCACACAAAACTATTTATCATGCCATACTTTCAAGGAGGATTATATTTAACAAATTAAATCATATTTTCCAAGCACAACATAAAGATATAGGTTTTGTGAATGTAGGAATAGGACATATAGACATAGGCACAGGTGCTCGAAAAAAATAGAAATAATCCCACAAAGGGGGAATTAGATCCACATTGAAGATAGTACATAGAAATGACACTACTATCCATACTAAGTGCTATTGTCTAGTAAGTAGATGAATGCCAAAATCTTGTTAAAGATAAATAAATATTTAGATCTCAACTTTCAGAGCCTCGATCATCTATGACAATTAGTTTTAAGATAAGTCTCTATTTGTTGATATTTTTACAAAGTCAAAGAAGGTCAAAATCAAAAAAAAATAGTACTTAATTATTTCATATTTATTTTATTGATTTAGTCATCTCAACCCTTTAATATAACACAAGCTTTTCATATTAAAACCCTAAAATGTTAAATTAGATGGTATTTGTCCAAAGGGTGAAAATTAATTTTCAAACCCCTATACAGAGCATGAATATTATGGGGTGAGACCTTAGCCTAAATACAAACATTTATCATTTTTTCAATGTTTTTTGGTTTTAGAACTAACTCAAAACAATAATTTTATATAATTTTTATAATATATTGGGGATTAAAACAAACGTGAAGCTAATTTTTTTTGTAAAAAATCTATGAAAATTTCTCATGGTCACTGTGATCCCTAATGATCTTCCTAAGACTTGAAATCTTAAAATTCCTACTAAAAATAAACCATACAATAAAAAACTTTGAAATATTTCTGGAAATTTAAAAAAAAAAAAAAACAAACAAACAAACAAACAAACAAACTATTTTATGAAAAAGTTACTTTCCAATCATGAAACATCTTTTTATCTTCAAAAAAAATCAAAATTAAGCCAAAATCCCCATGTAAACACTTGTTCATGTCTTAAAAAATAAAGCCCATCATATTTTCAAGAAACCCATTGCAAAAAATGTGATTTTCCTTGACTTTTGAAATCCTATGAGCTATAACAAAATACCACGAGCTCCAAAAACTAGTTCAAAATCAACTAAAATATTATTTGTAAAAAAATAAAAACAATGCATAAATAAGAAAATAAATTAGCAACTAAAATTAAATTTGTATATACCAATAAATGAAATATATAAGAATATCCTCTAAGGAGATAAAAACTACCTCAAATTTTACATACTTAGCTAGGAGATTAATATCTCTTATACTATATGGAAAACTAATGCACAACCATATAAGCTCCTAAAAAAATGGAATAGGTATGTAAAACATGGAGAGAATGAAAAAGACTAAAAAATCCTACCTAGAAGAGGATAAATCAAAATATTTATAATAAATAATATTATTTCACCCCTTAATTATTATTGGTCTAAATTTATATAAAAGTTATTTGTTGAAGGAAAGTCCAAATATTATTGAGTACAAAAAAGGCAAGCCTAATATTTTATTTATAAAAACTTTATAATGAGAATTAACTAAAATTATAGGTTATACAACTAACCTAATAAAGTTAAAACATATGTGTGAAAAAATGTCAACACAAACATATTTATCCATCATATAAAATTTAGTGTGGCCATTATATGTTTATTATATTGTGTGTGGCAACCTCTATTTCATATAAATTTTGGTTTTTATGGCATATTAATATGCCTTCATCTACTTCTTAAATGTCTGATTCATTTATGTCCTACATATGTACCACTTATACTTTTCAATCTGATATTAATACATAAAAACCATTTAAAATGAACAACTCTCATATATTTAAACCTCTTCAATGAGAATCAAAATGAGTATCATACCCCATATAAAATACCCTTATTGCAGATGTGCTTCTTCCACTACTATATTCAGCTCTACATATATATTGCACATATTTTATATGATTTTTTCCTCACTTCAAATTGGTGTGTTACATATACAACATATTTTTAAATATTACCTTATTGCAATATAGGGGTCAAATTTGTGTTAATCAGATGTAGAGTTTTAGATCTCAACGAAGACTAATGTATAACCTCCTCTCTCCAATTTTAATTAATTTTACACTTAATTATAACCTTTTTATTTTAAATTATTTTATTTTATATTCTCTCCTTTATTAGTGATCCTTATTCCCTAATTTATTAATGTGGGACTTATTATCCAATCTATGAAATGAATCATCCTCTTATGGGTACATGATAAAATCCATTTCACCATCTTACCTATCCTTCCAAAAAATGGTAACTCATTGAGTCCCAATATTCTTGTGTCCTCTACTTTTTCCCTTTAAGTTATTCCTTGGAATTTATTTGATAAATCTATCTCTAAGACATATACACATTATTTATTAATAGTTAAAAATCCTCAACCATGTGTGCTCTTGAACATGTCACCAATTATTCTCCTATATTCATTGAATTTAGATATGGCATTAACTCTATATATACATGTGTGTGTAGCTTCTTATTCAATTTTTTTGTGTTCTTAACCATATTATTTATTTATTTCACCTAAAATGTTTCAATATTTTTTTCTTATTATTTTGATACTTCCTCTTCATTTCCACTCTCTTGTGGATCTTCCTCTTATCGGATGTACATCTCACCTTCCTCTTACATAACCTCTCATATTATCCTTTAACCCATCTATTTGAATTTTTATATCATATTAAAACTCAAATAACACCTTAAAAACCTTTACTTCTAGAATAAACCACCTATAAATATCACTTTATGTCTCTTTCTATCCTTTCACATGGTTGTAAATCCAACCTAATGCCTCAACCATTTCTTCCCTTAACTATTTACCATTTATAATATTTTATACATTTCAAATCAATTTAAAACCCCTAATAAAATTAGTATACTTCTCATTAAATATTTAAAATTACTTTACTTAGATCTATTGGATATTCACTCTCACTTACAGATAGTTTGCATTCTTGAATTCAAAACTTTGAAAATAATTTTACACTACACACATGAACTCATTTTATATCCCTTGGTGTATTTATTTATTTTACATTCTAAAAATCACTTTATTATTTATCTTATAAATATAATATCATGCCATCATCCCATCCTATTTATTCATTTTGAACAATAATTAATTCAAATTTATTGTGTGCTTCATTCCTACATGCACATTTCCACTCTTCCTTGTGCAGTCCTATTTCTTGCTACAATTTCCAATCTACCGACCAAGTATTGGTCTTTATATGATTATCATGATATAATTTATGTTTATAAAGTTTCTAACTTGGATCCATATATCCAATAACCTCTTTTCATCCAACTTGGCTAATTCCTTTAGCCTTTCTTAAGTATATTATCAACCATCAATATTTCTTATTCTTACAATGTCCAAAGATGAAACTAGAAACTATACTAGTAGCATTATTTCTTTACCATAAAATAATTGAAATGGTTTGTATTTTTTCAATTGGTTTCATTTATCTATATCCTCATAATAATGATAACATTCTTTCATCTTGGTCATGGCATCCTACATCAATATCTTAATGAGGTAGTGCCCATAATTTTGTTAAAATCCTCCATTGTACCATCTTACTAAGGATGGTATGGTGTTGTCTTATGATGTAAAATAAAAAACTATTAAAAAAAATGCATGCACCATATATTCAAGGAAATGGATTCCTCTATAAATTATCAAAATTAAATTACATGTATACCTTGAGATAATATTTTCCTACAAAAATATTACTATGATTGTTGATGTGAAATTATTTGTCAGTGTAACCTCAACCCAAAATGTACTATAATATATGGAATTGATATTATATTTTTTACAATCTTGTGAATATTAATATTAATAAGACCCAAAAAATCAAATGCACCTTCATGAATCATTCTTACAAAGTAATAGGGATAAACATCTTTGGAAAATTTAACACTAATGCACATTCATGTGTCTTTATGTAATTTTGGCCATAAAAGTCCTAAAAATATCATATTATGTGTATTTTATTCTCCTACATAATTTCCTCCTAAAATTCCTTCATGTTATTCATGCACCACTCCTACATATTCACTTTCTATCACACACTTATGCATAACTCCATCCCATCCCAATTTACACAACTTGCCTTCAATAAATTTATAAGGCACAATGCTATCTATGATTCATTTTTTTATTCATATTCCAATCTCTTAGAGATAATCCTAATTTTAAAAATTTTACTATTTGTCGATCTCCTATATAATATATTTAATCTAGTAAAGTTTTGCATCTACCCTTTCATTCTCAATATAATGAGTGGCTTCACTAGTTTCAATGTGTGGAAAATTATTAGGTCATGTACTTAATCTTTCAAGCTTCACAAAAACTAAAAATTGAAACAAAGATATTGTATTAACATAACCCACCAAAAAAATCACACATGCAAAAAAAAAATGTTCACAAGGTACTTCAACACTTCATGATCCATAAAAAACACATAAGGTATTGCAATAATATACTACATATACTTTTACATTTTATACACCATTTCCAAATCTTATATTTCATTGGTTGTATAATTATTATTATCCTTTCATAAATTCCTTATTTTTAAGTAAATAGGGTGGTCTATCTTCACTTCACTTGGTTGTGCAAGTATATCCCTAACAATTTTACTTGAATCATAAACATGTACATGGAAATGTTTCTTTCAGTTTAAAAATTAATGTATTAGTGTGATTATAATCTTATCTTGAAAGATATTAAATGACTCTTATTTCTTATGTTTCCACTCAAATGGACAATCCTTCCTTGGAAAATATTCTAATGACCTAATAATCTATACATAGTTTTAAATGAACTTGTGTTAATATCCATATTGACCCAAAAATATGTACACATATTTTTTATAACATTGAGATTCCAATTAAAAAATAATGGTTATTTTAGTTAGGTTGACCAACATGCCACCCTTACAAATGACATATCTAAATAATGTTCCAAATGGTACTATAAACATACATTTCTTAAAATTTATGTAAATTTGAAGTTATCTAGACTTTTCAAACATTAGGTATAGATTCTCATGGTACTCCTTAAAAATTTCATAAATGATCTAATAAATAATATATAATTGAATAAAGTTATAAATAAAATCTTATAATCTCTCTACTAAAATATATAAAAAAAGTGTTGATACATTATTTAACCTAAAAAGAATCACATTGTATGCAAAAGAACATTTTTTGATAGAAAATTTAATATCTACCTTATCTTCTTGCATAATGTAAAATTAATTTTAACCTAAAACCCTATCATTTAAAGTATAGATATATTGACCCACTACTACTTCCAACACTTCCTCTATAAATTGAGTTTGAATGGACCTTGCATGCAAAAATTATTTCACACCTTGTATTTTATGAAAACTATAATCCTTCCATCCTTATTATTGATGATCACCATTAGACTTACCTAGTCTAACTCTTCCACTAAATGAATCACTCCTACCTAGTAGGTATATTTGATTTCATCATATGAAGTATTTTATTTATGGGTATTATGCCTTCACATATATTAATTTCCATCTTTAAAATTAGTTTTTACCTCCATTTATTTCACTATAATTATTCAAAAACAAGTCTATAAATTCTTTTATCAACTTTACAATGTTTTCTAAATCCACATCAACCCAATAGTCTTCAATTTTTATTATTTTTGATCTCACATATATACCAATACTCATTTCATTTTTACATAGATGTTAGTTTTAAAAAATTTCCTAGCTACACTACACATTTTATAACTTCCTCTCCTTAGTATATGTCTTGAAATTCAAATGGTCTATGTTCTCTTCTAAACCTTTATTCTCTTCAACCCTACAAACTTCCACTAGTTTTTCAACATTTTCCATTTACATGTTTTTCAACTTCTATGCATAATTTTCATTTAATATTAGATATACCTATAACCCTTCATCAAATAACCATTTTGTTTTGTAATATTCCTCATTTTTTATGTTTTAAATCTTATCTTCAGTTCACACATCATTTATAAATATAGGCTCTTCCATTAATTTTAAAGGCTCTTCTGATTCTATTTAATCTATGAAACCTAAAAGTCTATATAAATTATTCTTTGATTAATTCTCAATTTATTATTTCTCTCTAGGTTTTACTAAAGATATAACATTTGCATGCCCATGTTTTGAATGTAACCTAAAGTTAATAAACCCATAACCATATCAAAATCATAAATATCCTTATCATCCTAAATTCCTTACATTCTCTTAAGTGTTCACCAAGGTCTATATTCCTATATAAGCTAGTAAATTATTTTATCAAATCTTGGAAAACTAATGAATTCTTTACCTAATTATGAAAATTTGTTATGAAAAATAAGATTTATATAGATATTCAATAAATGAAAAAATTATTTAGAACTTACTAAATCTATAAATATGGAAAGTATAAAGGAGAAAGATAAAATTATCTAGAAAGTTGAGATGAATACTATTTCTAGATCTAAAATTGATATGGTAACTATGTTGACTAAGTGTAGACCAAGAATAGGAGTTGTTAGGGATTATAGACAAGAGAATTTTAACTGGATAGTAGAGAAATGTGTTTTTATCTTGATTTAGAATCAATGCCAATAAATAATAGACTTAATATCTCTAGGTGAGCTTCACCTTCACCTATTTACTCCATAGAAAATTTAGGAGATTTTGATCTAACGTGGAGACCACTATGTCATTATTTATTCACTAGAAACCCTAGCTTATTTACATATGAAGATGAATATAATAATTAAATAAAAAGGAGTTATCTATTTAATTTTTTCTTTTACTCAACACCCCATGTGTTGAGTGTTACTTACATACCAATACTCTAAAGATAAATCAAACTCCATGTAGTTATCCCATGTTATAGTGGTATTTGTAAAAGTCTAGTAAAAAATGCTAGATTTTGGATCAATTATAGTATGATTAAGTGCTTCATTCATGACTTGTGACCTTATAAGCATATTTATAATTTATTTTAGGGATATTAGGGTTGTACATAATCAAAACTAGAAGAGACAAGGAATTTTATCCAATGTACAATTAAAATTATAGTGTTTTAGTGTAGAAGCATCTTGTGTGAAAAATAGTTTTAAATATGGATTTCTAGTGGTATTTTTTAATTATTTTGGATGGGTATTACTAAAATTTTAGGCCAACCCTTACATAAATTATAATTTTTGAACTAGTTGTTATTTATTGGGAAGACAATAGTGGTGGATTTGGGAAAGAGAACAATGCATTATTATCCAATTGGGGTGTTTTTTCCTGATAGGCATAAATGACTACTTTGGATACCAAGGATAATTTGAGTGTGATCATAGAATAGTTTTCATGAAATATAGGGACATTTTGGTGTCATTTGGGTTGCTTATAAGGGTGATTCATCAAGAAAAAGTGAATGAAAATGGTCAAAAGTCCCAAGGATAAGGCATGAACTAAGTGTGGCAAAAGGGTGGTCACAAGTGTAGTGTTTTAGATTAAATAATAGTTTATGTGTATATATTTTCCCCCTTATATTATAGTAATATATAAAATTGAAATTACTTGTTAACAATCTTTCCTGAGACCTAGGTGCTAATGCAAAAATCTATGCACCCAATAACAATCTCCCCTATGTTAGCATACCACATGGAAATCATTCTCCGAGCTCACTTGAGGCATAGATTAGAGTAACTAGGTTAGGTTAGGGTTAGTTGTAAATGATGTTATAAATGGAAGGTTAGATGGGTTAATCCAAACTACCAATTCCACTCCTATATAACCTTGACTCTTGGTTTTTCCTCTCAACAAACATCTACTATTAAAATTAGGTAATGTAATTAGATCAATAAAGGTTCATCTCCATAATAATATTATAACCAAAGAAATAAAATAAAGATATCATAATAAATTCATAACATATATTCATGATTATATTAATTAACAATGATAATAGATTTACACCAAGGCAAGGTATACAAAAGCTCCTACAGTCTTAATTTATATAACATGTCATTATTTCTCCTTCTCTCTGTTTTATGGTAGAGACATCTATAATCACCACAATGGTACCATACTCAATAATAAAAAAACTTAATCATAGTTTCACCAATAACATTAATAAAAATATAAATAAAAACCTCACCAACTACCTTTCATCCTTGCTTTGAGATGGTATTTTATATATCTCAGGTGGAGCAAGAAGATAGTTGGTATCATCCTTATTTGAAATTTGAATACTCTCTCTTCATTATCCCATTTATCCTACCATTAATCATGGAATCAAGCTTAGTTTCATATCCTCCTTTATTTTTATTTAATTTCTATGTCACCTTATTTTAAAGTGCTTACCATGGTCTTGGGGAAGCTGGGATGTGATCCACCTAAATCTCATAGACTATATGGTCATACTATGATTTGGTGGTATTTTAGTGGAATTTATCTCTCATTATTTTTGCCCCTTTATTTTAAGATGACATGGATTCTAAAAAATATGAAGCCCATTATCTAGGGTTAACATTTACCTTGCACTAGCCTAGTTGTTTGTCCTAAATCAATTAGATACCTTCTTATTGGAGTTCATAATTCTATAGGGGGAACATAAAACTTTGAAATTATTTCATGTAACTCTCTCTAAAAATCATCCCACTAGCACATGGCAAGTTGAATGATATCTTGAATCGATGTTATCTTGTCACTTATCCTTTGTAGGTTAGTGATCATAAAAAATAGGGTTTCAACCTATTGCTTTATCTCAACAAGCGTATCCAACCCTTCTTTGTATACTTATTCTATAAATCTTTCTTAATTCAAGGTTATACCCTAAATCTCTAAAAAATTTAACTCTAATTCCCTTTTCATAGTGTTAATTTCTTGGGCCATTAATTCTACCTATTTCATCAAGGATGAACACTCCTCTTTGTTCTTCTTCAAGTAGATTATTGCAACTAAAGTTATTTGTTCATCTTCTCAAGAAGATAGTCACAACTAGATTATCCTAGCTTATTTGGAAATTTTTTCAAATAAGTGTTATTGGTCATGAAATTACCAATGTTATTTATTATTTATTTATAATATTTCAATCACTTGACATATTCAAGATGGGATTCCTCTAACTCATACTATGGCCTTGTAGATTATTTATCCCTTTTAATAAACATATCAACTAGGACCTCAAAATTCATTATCAAATCAACATGTGTAGTTTTAATCATGTCTAGGAGGCTAGGCCAGGTTTTAATAATCTTATCACATAGGTTTAGGGACTTAAAATTTATTGACTAGAGTTTATATTAAGAAATTTCCCACTCTTGTCTTTGATCATAAACTTTTCTACCTCATCATGACTTTCCATGCCCTGTTTAAGGGCTTTTTTGACTAATACATGATTTGTTTCTTCTTCTTGGAAGGAAATAACTATCTATATTATATATCCATATTATTGTTGATATGTATTTCCATTTATAAAATTATATTTAGTTAAAATGGTATCCAACTTTAAGAGGGTGTTCCTAGTTTCTTCATTAGTGAATGTTCCTGACCCTCTTTGTTTTCTTTCTCTTCCTACGTTAGCTCAAAATTATTTACTCTCTTCAAATTGTGGTTTCCAATTCTCAAATCCACCTAGGAGATTAATCTTCTCTTATGGGTACTTTATTATATTTCCTTAATTTTTCTTGAATATATCTTCACATGTTTGTTCATATGAGGTTTTTTCTAGGACATCTTCTATTTGGGTCATGTGCCCAATATGGACATCCTCTTCCATCTTGAATCTATTTTACCATTGTACAAATGGATCCTCTATTTCATACACACCAATTGGAACCTTTATTTTTTATTTTATAATTTTTGGGGATGATACCCTTCCCTATAATTCTAGTTTTGATCACCATTCAACTTCATGATGGGATAATCGAGGTAATTCCTCCTACCTAGTTATCTTTATAGTTAGAGGTACTTTATCTAAATAAGGGTCCTCTAATTGAGGTGTGAGGATAAATTTTTTTCACTTATTATTCTTCAATTTACTTCTTTTTACATTTTCTCACTCTAAATATTCACTCGTAGATTTTACTTCTCAACTTCTAGGTGTTTGCATGGGATGCCATTCCTCCCTACCTTATGGATCCTTTCTAGAGACATTCATTTATTTTATCCCTCATATTATTGTGATAATTTAATATATCTCTCATAATCTTTAACAACCCAACATATCCATAGGTGATCACACTCCTCTCCTTTCATTGTTTCCTTCATGGCTTACATGGGTGTTTGATTCTCTTGGTTGAGATGTGAATGCCAAAGATATTTTTATCATTTTAGTCCTCATATTATCTTATTATTTTAATGGATTTAGGTAATAATGTAGCTGATATGAATTACCATGGATATGGACAACCTAAATAATTTTACATTCTCACATTTCCACTTTGCTAGTTTTTCTCATGATTATTCTCCCCTATTTCAAATAAGTAGTGTGCATGGTGTGGATGTCAGCATCAATCCTTTGGGTGTCCACTCTAATATTTTATTTGTATTTTATGTTATTTAATACATACATGAATTAGTGTGTGGTGAAACCATAGGATATTTTTATCCATGGGCATATATTACCATACTTCAACCTAATTTAATCTATGGTTAAATGTTGCATTGCCATAAATTGAGATTGGCCCTTCACTATTTTAGGTAGCATCCTTAGGATGTGCATTATTATCTTAGGGATTATCTCAATCACTTGTTATATTATATGAGCCTTGATTTGTATTTTAGGTTGATCATCCATGGGTAATTAAAAATTTTATATTTGACTGCAAGGTATCTATGGTGTTTGGGGAAAGTCCAATCCTCTCCCCCATTTCTCCATTTAAAGACTCTAATCTCATCAAATAATAATATCATGTGGACACCATAAAATGTGAATTTACTTCCCCCTTATGTGACTTATCTACCTCCTTAATGATTAGGTATACCATGTATTTGGATATATTAAATTGGATTCCATTCTCCATTTCATATTATATATACAAAAAGTTTTAACTGATCTCTTAGCACTTACAAGTCATGCTACTACCCTAATGGTTCTATCACTTATGTTGGGGAAATGTAAAAAAAAATTATTAAAACACACCCAATTTTAATCTAAATATGGGGATCCTCTTTTATTTTATGATCTTTATCCCTTATGATTTTTTTGGTGGTTTTCCTATTTGAGCCCTTTATTGAATTTGCGTAAGTCTAAAGATTTTGATCTTTTTAAAATCACATTTTAAAAAATGTTTGAAAAATCCCATTTTAGGGAAAATATGACTTATACTTATGTAAATTATCTAAAAAAAATTAGAGTCTTTTGTAATCTTTCCCTTAGAAATTTAACCCATTTTAGGAAAAATATGACTTATACTTATGACTTTTACTTTGGTTTAGTGAAAATTGGCTAAGTGCTTATGATTGTTTCAATTTTAACTTATTCATTTTTGGCAAAAAGGGTTTAATATACCTAGGTTATTATAAAATGGGGATACTTTATTCCACTAAATTAGACCTCTTTTTATTCATTTCCATTGCAATATTATCTAAATTGGCTATTTGCTTATGTTTAATTTTTGCCTTAGCCAATTTTATAAAAATGGTCAAAATCTACTTTGAAAATGTATTTGAATTAATTTAAAATGTATTTATCTTCACTAAGTTTATCCAAATTATTGATTTTATTTTTAAAGCTTAGTCTTTTTTATTTGAATTGCTTAGTTGTTGAATTTTAAAATTTAAAATGTTGACTATGTTCCTTTACTTTGCTAACCTAGGTTCCAACTTTGTTTCCAAGATCCACATGGTGATCTTTCATAGCTCACAATGAAACCAACCTATTCATAAAATATTTTTTGGGACTTTACCAAATTCTTTAAAAGGGTTCTTAGAGCCATGTGGTGTTTTTTTACTACTTTGTAGAACTTGATTAGTTCAAATTCACTTGGGAGCCCCTAACTCTATCGATTAGTGGGATAAAACCATGTGGCACAATCCTAAATACCCATTACCTCTAGTGACTCCTTACACATTAAAATGATCTAGGTGAGAAGATAGGTGGGATGATTCCACATAGTATGATTTCAGTGACCCACTACACTAGGTGACTCTATATATATAAAAAAATATAAGGGTGAGAAGATAATAAAAATGCTACCAAGTGGGATGATCCCAATGACCCACTAGCCCATGTGGTATCTATAGTTTGAAAACACATTAGAACCCTATGTGAATGAGATGATGTCATGTGGAAAAATATTACTTCACCATGGATAAAAGATAATTAGTGCATATCAACCCCTAGATAATTAATGAACTAACATGGAGTAACCATGTGGAATGACCCATCTAATAGAGGAAATGATAAAAATGAAATGAATAAAAAACTAACTTAAATTTGATGACTTTTCTAGTCATCAAAACCATAAATTGCCTAGAAGCAATATATGTTAGGCTATTATAGGGGTGAATTGAGTTAGGAAACCCTAAATTCAAGCTAGGTATGTCTCATTGATTTAATTATCCTCTAAATTAAATGTATAAATATATGTAATAAAAGTTGGAATGTTAGTCCTAATAAAATATTAATGATAATATACTTTTTTAGCATTGTCCATGTTGTTTAAGTTTGGCATTGATGTTGTTATTGATGTCAAAGGTTCTTAAAAAAGGTATTCATGAGGTCATTAAAGAATGTTCTTATTTTATATCATAATTTAGAGGTATAAATTTTTTTTAGGGGATGTAAGACATGTGATCAAGTTATAAGATCATCAAGAATTATTTCAAAGTCGGTTTTCAAGTTTCAAGAGCTTGAGAAGCATAGTCATGATACTAGTCATAGCATGAAGAGTTCTAGTGAGAAGGTTTATTCATGGTTTCTTGATGAGATAGATGTAAAAAGGAATAATAGGATTTATGAGGTTATTTTATAATTCATATGAAGAATTGGATCGATCACTCATGAGAGTTTGAGTGAGCCTACAGGAGTAAGACCTATAGACCTAATATGCAACTAGACCACTTCTAGACCCTGCTTGACCTAATGAGGTGTCATAAGGATTTATAAAGGATTATTAAGGATTTAAATTAGTGTTTTATCATGATATATGTTTGTTTTATTTTTATATGAGGTTTTAGTATCTTTTAAAGAGTCTTGAAGGCTAGTTTCAAGGCTTAATGTGGTTTGTAAGTCAAGGTCTAAGCAAGTAAAGAGAGAGATGGTGGCAAAATGAGGCATGAGATTAAAATTTAAAGATAAGAATGAGAATGTGATAATTTTTATTGATGATATAGGTTTTTATATGTGTTTTTTCCAAGCATAAGGTGAAAATTTGAAGGTTAAGGCAAGAAAAAGTGTTTCGAGGTTTCTCATGTGCATAGAATGAAGGGTTCTCAACCCAAGAAGAACTTTCAAGAGTTCATTGGCACATGTAAAACCTTAATTTTAACCTCATATATTAATGTTATATGTGTAAGGGTCCTATCTCAAATTTTAAATAATTGGTTTTTGGAATTAGGGGCTAAGCTTTATGAATGATTTTTAAGGCTAGAAGATGGTTTAAACCCTCAAAGAACCCTAATAGTGACATGATATGAAAAAAATTATTTGAAAGTTATCATAATGTATTGATATGAATATTTAAGTTATTTTATTTTTTATTCAACTCTCCAAATCACCTCTAGGTGTGATTTATTTATTAGGTGAGTGAATGGACCCTACAGGAAAGGCCTTATTTCTCATAGATTTATTGTAGCAGTTAGATTTGACCAATTCAAAGTTTATAAATGGATGAAGTAAAAGGATTGAAAATTATATTTTATTTACATAGTGGTTTATAATCATATTATATATCTTAGGTTTTCTAAAATGGTCATATAAGTTGACCAGTCACTAATAGGCCTAATGATGAAAATAGTGAGAAACCTAGGCAAACGTGAGAAGGTGATTAGGGATGTGTTATCATGGATTAGGGATGAAAAAAATTATATGTATATGTTTATAAATACCTTTAATAAATTATAATATTGTATATAATATTTTTATATCATTTTATATAGCAAAAAGTTGCTCTCAAGTTGACTTATCTAGCTTAGTGAGGTTTGTGTACAGTGAGGTCATGAGATTGGTCTACAAGTCCAATATTGCTCTTAGAGATTATGATATATTTATTTGAGTTTTTTATGAGTATTTTTTAAAATAATATTTATGCATTTGAAGTTATTTATTATGATATTTCATGTGTTATAAGTACAAGTTTCCATGATTGTGTTTTGAGGCTAGTTAGTAGTTCTGAGTGAGGTATTTGTAGAGAAAGGTTTGAATCATTTTACCATAAGTTGTGAAGTAAAAATCATATGGTGATGACCCTTATGTAATTTATATTTTTTATATGTAATTTTTTTTTCTATGGGTGTTTGTAAAAACTATGTTTATGCTTCAATTTTTTAAGACAAACTTTTTGGTTATGCAGATACCTAATTGTGAATAATGCTAATGGTGTGTTTGAAGTAGTGGTTGTAGATAAAAAGTTTTATGAATCCCATATGATCTTATAAGTATTATATTTGAGTTAAATATTATATTTTCCTACTGTGTGATAATTTTGAAAGTTTTCCAAGGTGTTCAAAGGGTAACATGTGTTAATGAAGGCCTAATTGAATTAGGTCTCCTTAAGGCCTAAAAGGGAGTTTTGGTTTTATATGATATGACTAAAATATTCTAATTTTTTATTAATGTTTTTGTCATTTAATAAGTATTATTATTTTTTAAATATAATTGGTAAAGTGTGTATGGTCAACCAAGAGGTGTATGATCAAGAGCCTAGTGTAAGAATAAAGCATAATATACCTAATTTGATAGTTAATAAAAGTGTGTGAGTTAAAAAAAAGATATAGAACTTAAAATAGATAATGGAGGTATTTTATACCATAATTAGATCATATAGAAACTATCATAAACATCTGATATGGGTACTATAGATAAATATCAAGGTCAAATGAGCTAATCTATCTTAAAGAGACATAGTTCAGTGAAGGAGCCTAGAAGGTAGTTTGAGAGTGATAGAGAAAAGATATAAGTGTGAAAAAGGGTTTAATTGTGGCTAACTTGGCTCTAAGTCATCCATGGGTTGGTGCCTCCTTGTAAGTTGGTGCTTAGCTAATTGGGGTTAGTAATCCAAGTGAATTTGGTACTTCACTAAATCTTTATGTTTATATTATGTTACTATAGTCCATTTGAATATATCAATGGGGTTTTCTTCCCCTTGAGTTTTCCCACTCAAATAAGTATTTTATGTGTTATGCTCTTGTCTCATGCTCATGGCTCTTAATGTGTTTTTAGTCACTATATTGTTTTGATAATTCATGAATGATAAAGTAAATATGTAAAAGTTTTGAACATTGATTTAACCCCCCTCTCTTAGTCACTATGATTCCAATAATTGGTATAAGATCTTGGTCCTTTCAAGTAAGTCTAAAAAACTTGAAGGTGATCCAAATAAGCACAAGAATATATCATGATCAACAAGAATAAGACATGTCTAATGAAGAAGTCTATAACGATAGTGAAGAAGGAGAAGCTAAATCAGACCTTGAAGCTGAGCTCATAAGTTCCCTTGATGATTTAAAACATCAAAATAGGACTATCAAAAATATCAGGAGTCAATTAGAAGAGGTCAACATAAGGTTTAATTCAAAGGAAGTTGAGTATGACTAGTTGAAGATAAAGCTATATTCTTTGAATATTGACCATGATAAACTCATAAACAAAATGAGAAATTTTGAGAGAGAGCGTGAGAAGAAAAAAAAATTCAAGAGTACCAATAGTAAAAGACCAATCAAGTAGCCCAATGTAATAAAGGATAAGCCATCATGGAGTCATAGTAAGTACAAAAATGTTGTTTGCTACATCTATCAAAATATAAGATACATTTCAAGATTATACTCCAAAAAAGATAGAAGGTCCAAAAGATTCAACAAGACATATGAAGCTCCTAGAATGCATAATAAGGATCAAATATTGGTATGGAAGCCAAATCAAGTTAGGATGGATCAGAGTAATCTCAAGAAACAAGATGGACTATTTTCCAAGGATGAACAGAAGACTAAAGAGGACTCTATGCTAGCTCAAACTACCTTTCACATTCAAGATGAAGGAATGAAATGGTATATATAGTGGTTACTCAATCCACATGACAAGAGGCATAAATAAGTTCATCTCATTAAATAATAATGATGCAAGAAAAAAGAGTTTTGGAGATAACACAACTACAAATATAGTTGGAAAGGGTGTCTTGAGTTTGGATAATAGAAAGACCAAGCCAGAAAATGTGTTGTATGTGGAAGGTTTGAAACATAACCTAATTAGTGTAATTAAAATGTGAAATAAAATACACACACTAACCTTTCATGATAGAGGGTGTGAGATAAGGAGAGACAAATCATTAATTTTAATTACCAATGCCAAGAGGATTGAGAACAACCTATATGTATTGAATGAGATCAAGAAGGAGAGATGTTGTATGAGAAAGATATATGAAATTTGGTTTTGGCATAGAAGGTATGGTAACCTAAAGTTTTACAACTTGGTAATGATTAACACTAAAAAGTCTGTAAATAACATGCCTAAGATCATCAAACCTACATACTTTACAAATCATGTCAACATGGTAAGAAAACTAGAAGAAGGTTCAAGTCCAAGGAGTAATCTAATACAATACCCTTAGAGTTAATACAAATTTATCTCTTTGGCCTGCACAAATTCAAATAATTCAAGGAGATAGCTACTTCATGTTACTCATTGATGATTACATAATAATGACTCGGGTTGAATTCCTAAAAGAGAAATTATAAGCTCTTGACAAGTTCAAGGCATTCAAGGATCTTGTTGAGAATGATAAGAATATGAATATCAAGTTCATAAGATATGATAGAGGAGGAGAGTTTTGGCCTAATGATTTTGATAACTTATATGATGTTTATAGAATAAGGAGACAATTCTGAACAGATAGGACACCTTAGCAGAATGGGGTAGTGGAAAGGAATAATAGGATAGTTTAAGAGATAGCTAGAGATATGTTAAATGAATATATATTATATAAATGATATTGGAGAGAGGTAGTAAGCAATACTATATAAATTTTGAGTAAAAGACAACTAAGGAATAATGGAAACAATACTCTTTATGAACTATGGAAGGGTATACCTACCAATGTGGAACACTTTAGAGTGTTTGGGAGCAAATGTTTCATCAAAAGAAATGATGAAAACTTGGTAAATTTTTATTCCATTTCTAATGAAGGCATATTATTAGGATACTCATCAATGATCTCAACCTATAGATTTTATAATAATAGAATAAAAAAGAGAGTGGAAATCACCAATGTGAATATTGATGAGATAAGGAAATCTCTCTTATAGTTAAAGAACACTTAAGAGAATCTATACTTTAAGAATGAAGAGGAGACTATAGATGCTGATGAGGAATAAGAATAATTTAAATACAGACAAAACTCAGAAGGACACTCAAGATAGATTCAAATAGATCACCCTAAATCTCAAATCACTAGCAACAAGAATGTAGGTATGTAAACAAGGAGAAGGCTGGTAAGTAATATAAATCAAGAGAATGTTGCTCTATTATCCAATATTGAGCCTAAGAGTCTTATAGAATAAATCAAAGAATTTTTTTTGATAGGTGATATAAATGAGGAGTTAGACCAAATAAATAATAATGAGACTTGGGAATTAGGAATTGGTTCCTTGCCTAAAGATAAGAATTCCATTGGCACAAAATGGGTGTTTAGAAATAAGTTGAATGAAGATGGAGAATCACTATGAACAAGGATAGATTGGTATGCAAGGGATATGCACAAGTTTAAGGGGTAGAATTAGAGGAGACCTTTGCACTAGTAGAAATATTGGAGACCATTAGATTGTTTATAGCATATGCAGGTTTCAAAGGATTTAAGGTATACCAGATGGATGTAAAATCAACCTTTTTGAATGGGAATTTAGAAGAGGAAGTGTAAATTAAGAAACCTATAGTGTTCTCACTATCAGATGATAAAGAATATGTTTTCATATTGAAAAAGGCTCTTTATGGTATAAATCAAGCTCTTAGATCTTGGTATGCTTGGTTGGACAAGTATCTATTAGATCAAAGATTCAAAATAGGAGTAGTAAATAGTTATCTATATATTAAGACAAAATATGATCATCAACTGATAGTAGTTGTCTATGTGGATGACTTCATATTTGGTGGAAACAATGAGAACATGACCAAGGTCTTTGATTAGGTGATGAAGAAAGAGTTTGAGATGTCAATTATAGGATAGCTATCATTATTTCTTGTGTTGCAAATCACTCAATCTAAAAAAATTATAGTCATCTCACAATCCAAATACATAAGAGAGATGTTTAAAAAGTTTGAAATAGAAGATTACAAGGTAGTCAATACACCCATGATCATAAGATGTAAATTGAGTAAGGAAGACAAGTCTTCAAAGGCCAATCAGACATCATATAGGTCAATGATTAGAAGTTTGTTGTACACCACTACCTCTAGACTTGACATCATGTAAGTAGTAGGTTTTATAGGAAGGTTTCAAGAAAATCCAAAAGAGAATCATCTACAAGAATTCAAAAGGATACTCATGTATATCAAGGGGACTATGTATGTATTATGGTATATAAGATTCAAGGAGTTCAATTTTATAGCCTACATGAATGCCAATTGGGTAATAAGTATAGATGGTAGGAAAATTACCAATGGAGGAGCCTTGTTCCTAGGTGGGTACATAATTTCTTACATAAGCAAGAAAAAACTATCAGTAGAATTATCCACTTGTGAGGATGATTACATTTCAGCAACTTCATGTTGCACTTAGGTCCTATGGATGAGATAGACCCTAAAAGACTACAAGGTAGAGTATGATGTTCTTAGCCCTATCTCTTGTGATAATATAAGTGTTATAAGCATCTCAAAGAACCCTATCATGCACTCAAGTACTAAGAAAATTCCCATCAAGTATCATTTTATAAGAGAGAAGGTGAGTGAATAAAGTGTCAAACTGAAATGTTTCTACATAGGATTAGATTGAAAACATCTTGACCAAACCATTTCCAAAGATAACTTTTGAACACCTAAGATAGGAATTAGGTGTAATTATTGCCCCTAGAAATCATTGAAAAATTCAAGTACTTAGGGGGAGATAATCATGATTATGATATCCAAGAACATATGAGTCATTTGAATAAGGTATGAATAGAGATAGGAGGAACGTGTTTGTATTATGTCTCATAAATCATGTGTGTTGATTTTTTTGGTTGCAAGGAGTATGATCCAAGGAGTTCTAGATATTAATTTGTCATTTATGTCAAATGGGGATAAATAACACAATGGGTACATAATAATTATTAGTTTACAATATGTTTTTCCATCAATGATAAATGGGGATATTTTTTAGCATTGTTCTTATTGTTAAAGTTTGGCATTGATGTTGTCATTGATGCCAAAGGTTCTTAAGAAAGGTGTTCATGAGGTAATTGAAGAATGTTATTATTTTATAGAATCATTGAGAGGCATGATATTTTATTACAATCATGTCATACATTTTATAAAGGTATACGATAATCAAGAAGTGTTTCAAGGTTAGTTTTCAAGTTTTAAGAGCTTGAGAAGCCTAGTCATGACACTAGTCATAACATGAAGAGTTATAATGAGAAGCTTTGATCATGGTGGATTTTTGAGAGAGATGAAAAGAGGAATAATAATATGTATGAGTTTTTTTTACAATGAATATGAGGTATTTGATCACTCATGAGATTCTCAGAGTGAGCCTATAGGGGTAGGACCTATAGACCTAGTATGCAACTAAACCACATCTAGACCCTGCCTAACCTAATGAGGTGTCATGAGTAGTTATCAAGGCATATGAAGGATGTAAATTAGTGTTTAATAACTATATAGGTTCCTTGTGTTTTTATATGAGGTTTTTATATATTTTTAAGATGTTTGAAGGTTAGTTTTAAGGCCTAATGTGGTTTGAAGCTCAAGGTCTAAGAAAGCAAAGAGAGAGATGGTGGCCAAATGAGGTATGAGATTTAGATTTAAAGATAAGAATGAGAATGTGATAATTTTTAGTGGTTAAATAGGGTTTTAAAAGTGTTTTGACCAATTTTGAGGTGAAAATTTTAAGGTTAAGGCAATAAAATGTGTTTTGAGGTCTCTCATGTGCACATAATGATGGGTTCTCAACTTGAGAAATTTCAAGAGTTAATTAGAATTTTTAACATATACATGGGAACATAAGATATTAATGATATATGGGGAAGGTTTCTACTTCAAGATTACAAGAATTTTTTCCTAGAATGAGGGGCTAAGCTTTATGAATGATCATTAAAACTAGAAGATGGTTTAGACACTCAAAAAACCCTAATAGTCCCCTGATATGAAATAAATTGTTATAAAGTGATAATAATGTATTTATATGGATATTTAAGTGATTTTATATTTTATTAAACTCTTTTAGTCACCTTTATGTGTGATTAGTTTGTTAGGTGACTGAATGTACCCTATAGAAAAGGCCTTATTTCTCATAGATTTGTTATAGCAGACAGAGTTGACCAAGTCAAAGTTGATAAATAGATGGAGGAAAAATATTGAGACTTATATTTTATTTAGATGGTATTTTATAATTATGTTATAGACCTAAGGTGTGCTAACCTAGTCATACAATTTGACCAGTCACTAATAGGCCTAATGATGAAAATAGTGAGAAACCTAGGCAAAAGTGAGAAGGTGATTAGGGATGTGTTATCATGGATTAGGGATGAATAAAAGTAAATGGAAATGTTTTAAAAGACATTTAATACATATTAATATTGGATATAATATTTTTATATAATTTTATATATCAACAATTTGCTCTCAAGTTGACTTGTCTAGCTTAGTAAGGTCTGTGTATAGTGAGGTCATGAGATTGGTCTGAAAGACCAAAATTTTTATTAGAGATTATGATGTATTTATTGTAGGTTTTTTTTAGTATGTTTTAATTTAATATTAATGAATTAAAATTTATTTAGTATTCTCTTTCATTTTTCAAAAGTACAAGTTTCCATGACTATGTTTTGAGGCTAGATGGCAGTTCTGAGTGAGTTATTTGTAAAGAAGGGTTTGAGTCTTTTTACCCTGAGTTGAGAAGTCAAAATAATATGGTGATTAACTTGAAGTAATGTATATTTTTTATATGTTATTTCTTTCCATATTTTTTGGAAAAATTAGTTTTATGCTTCATTTGTTTAAGATAAACTTATTGGTTATGCATAAACCTAATTGTGAAAAGTGCTAATGGTATGTTTCAAGTAGTGGTTGAAGATAAAAAGTGTTATGAAGCCAATATGAGATTATAAGGAGTATATTTGAGTTAAATATTATATTTTTATACCATATGATAAGTTTTAGAGTGTTCCAAATAGTTTAAAGGGTAACGTGTGTTAATGAAGGCCTAATTGAATTAGGTCTCCTTAAGGCCGAAAAGGGATTTTTGGTCCTATATGATATGAATGACATATTATAATGTTTTATTCATGTTTATGGAAATTAATAAGGCATATTTTATTTAAAATATAAGTGGTCAAGTGTGTATGTTTGACCAAGAGGTGTATGATCAAGAAACTATTATAAGAATAAGCCTTGATAGGCCTAATTTGCTAGTTAGCAAAAGTGTGTGAGCTGAAGCAAAATATATATCAATTTGAAGAGATAATGGAGTTATTTTATACCATAATAGTATATTATATAAACTATAATGAAGATCTTATATGGGTACTATAGATGACTATCAAGGTTAAATGACCAAATTTGTCTTAAAGAGACCTAGTTAAATGAAGGAACTATTGATCGAATTTGACCCCAAGTCAATTTTGGGTTAACCCATAATATTTTGAACTTTTGAATAAGGTTTTATGTCCTATGGGATCTCATAATGGTCTAAAAATCTTACTTATCCTTCCCCTATTCCTTGTCTAAGCTCATCCCTTTTAAAAGGGCCAAGTCAACCAAAGTCAAAGTTGGTCAACCTTGGTCAAAGATGGTAAAAGGATAAAATTGTGTTTAAAATGTTCTAATATGGAATTTAACATGTTTTAAGGTGTTTCCAAGTCATTAATTTATCTTTCACCTTCTTTCATATGCAAAAGGGTCATTTGGCCACATTTTTAGCTTAGTTAATGACATGTATAAATTTTTCCAAGAAATTAATTTGTCACCAAGCTATGATTAAATATTGGAGATGTAAGATAATATCAAGATCCATTATATGAAAGTTAGATAATCATTTACGATCAAGAAATGGCAATTTTCCTTATTTTTAGGCCCTTTTAGGCACTTGTATAGACTCATTGAGTTCACTTGCAGCTAAAAAATGGGTGTAGTGCCTCTTCAACTCCCCACAGGTCATTCTTATGTTTTTATTTCAGATATTGCATATAAATTTTCATTTATATCTTATTTTCCTTCATATTCCATTGGTAAGCCAAGGAAGGGCAAGTTCAAGAACTTACTATGGGCCATACAAGTGGAGTCAGGAAGAATGCTTCTATAGGTGGATAGTAATTTGAGTGGACTTCACATACATAAAAATAAATTTTATATTTTTCACTCCTCCTTCATTAAAAATCACTTGCACTCCAAAAAACTTGTTATGGAATTACATTCAAGAGGGGTGTAAGTTTGCATATATTTCTTATTTTAAGGAATGAATGGAGATTTGTGAGTTTTATAGTGTGTTTTTAGGTGGGAATAAGGTCCTCTCTATGGTGTTTTAATCATACAAAACTTATCTTTCAATTCCCTTTAAGGAATATTCCAAAGTGTGTTTTTTTCTCAAAGTTGGCAGTCATGGGTGTAGAACCTGAGTTTTATCAACATGGGAGAAGCTCCATGGAGTGATTAATGTGATTAGGTACATGATTTAAGATTTATTTCATATAATGACCTTGAGATAAAAGACAATATCAACATCCTTTGAGTAAAACTATTTAATCTCCTTTTCCACTTCCTTGTTTACTCATAGTCAACTTCTAAAAGAACTCAAAGAGGTTGTACGGATGTGTGAAAGATGAGATGTATGATGGAATTCATATTAAGATCCTAAAATTCCCCAAGTTTATTATATTTCATGACATGAAGACTTAGGATGATATACAAGGAAAGTTTTCTACTTAAAAGAGTGAGTTTACTGTATTGGGTTCTCAGTCCACAAATGGACCAGATAGAGATCCTTGAGGTTTTATGAAATAACATTTGTCATGATAGAAGGGTTTAGAAATGGTCTTAGTTATTTCATATAATATCCATATCCACATAATATATCCATTCCAATTTTTAGGTCAAATTGAAAAGAGGAAGATGAATTTTGAACACCCTCAAAGTTAAAAAACCACTAAATGTTGATAGTGTTGTCTATAAGAAATGGAAGGAATAATCATCTTTTGACCTTTTGAGAGCCTTTTGAAGAGAAATCAAGAATGTATGGGAAATATAGTATTATAATACAAATTTAAACCTTTAATATCATGTAAAATGTGTATTTTTATGTTTCAAGTGCCCCAAACACTCTTCCCTATCTGTATAGGGGACTGAGAACAACTATCTATAGGCAGAACAAGAGCCTTAGTCCATACACTGACCTAGTTACAAAATTAAAGGGGTTCAAGGTCATTAAATTTATGATTTAGTATAGACTCATATTTTTCCACACAAATATGTTAAAATAGAGGTTTATAATCACCTCAACCAAATTCAAAACACCTACAAGTAGGTCTGAGATGCTTAAACATAGTCAAGGTTCCAAATGATGAATTGAAAGGTGGAGTTTTGACCTTTTTGAGATTTAAATGAGGTATATGGGTGTTTTATGATTCAAATATATTTATAAGGGGTTATTTAATATTATAAAAATTCCCAAATGTCCTATAAACAACCTATAACCAACCCTTAAAGTGTCAAGAACACACACAGTTAGAAGTGGGATGAAGATAATTGGAGGGTCAAGTGCCTCCACAAGGCCAAGTGAGAATATATAGGGATTTAATATGAATCTAAAAACCCCAAATACCATGAGGAGATAGAGAAAACAAGGAAAATTTAACAAATTTATCCACTTATGAGGTCAAAAAGGCCAATTTCACACTCAACTTGCAGGGAGTCACCTTCAAAAGCTAGTCTTGAGTTTCATGTTAGTTGGAGGGGTAAATGGAGGAGTTAAGATCTGAAATTTAATACAAGGGTTATTAATGACCTAAGGAATACTCCCATGTATTAAAAATTGATGAAAAATAAGGGCCAGTGCTCTCTATTTAGTCTCACAAATAGGCCACTTTTAAGGCTTAAAACTTGCACAAGAGAGAAAATGGTGGAAATTGAAGGCTAGGGTTGAAGTGGCTATGAACACAAGATAGGGAAAGATTAAATAAGCATGGAAAACATGAATGAAGGATATTAATGAATTTTAATAATCCCAATTGATGATTGGAGAATTTGGTGGACACCTAAACAAGCTAAAACACCTTGCTAGAAGCTTTTCAAGCAAGCAGGATGCTCTAACCAAAAAGGGTTATGTAGATGTTGAAGCCATAAGAAAAAATATAGACTCCATCACTCTAGCTACAGACTCCTATAGATTAAATATGAACTCGATCAGTATAATTAAAAACTCTATTATTAGATCTTTGTTACTTTCACAAGCCTTATAAAATGCATAAGGGAGCTCAAAACCATTTGAAATTCACATAGATGGAATAATTTGACCCTAGGACCTGAAGTAAATTTGTTAGAAACTCCATGAAGATTAGATACATGGAGTCATATTGTATGGAATCCATACTGACAGAGTAAGGGATAAGTTTCTTTGGAAATTTCTTATGTCTTATAGGTTTTAAAGATGATCAAAGGATGATAATCACTTGGGAAGATAGATTGGGAACTGAATCAACTCCCCATGTCATTTACAAAGATAAAAAATTGTCCTAAGTGTCTCTACTAGGATTATCACTTCATCCAATCTAGTATGAGAAGAGTGATCACATAGTAGAAAGAGTGGCAACTCAAATTTGGAGGTATTCTAAGGTGTTTTGGATGGATTTGAGCATATGAGGTGTCCTAACATGTGTCCTAAGACCCCTGATATGTATCAGTTAGGGAGAATAAGGAGATGATAAGGACAAGTGTCAAGAAAGGTATAAAAAGGAGTGATCATAGTGACAAATGATGATTCTTCTTATGTAATAGAATACAAATGATTTGGAAAACTTCAAATATAGGTAGAGGATTCCTTGTAACTTCATCTTATTAGTGAAAAAGAGATACTTACCCTTATTTAGCTTTGGAATGCCCAATGGAGGCCAATGATGAAGGCAATTTCATGGAAGGTATTTGAAGAGATGATATGCCAATTTTGGAAGAGGATGATTGTTTGGAATAAACACATATGCAAATCAGTTTCTAACTCCTCTTACACTTCACCTACGTGCATTGTAACTAGTTTCCACCTTTGAACACTTGTATATGTGCCTCTTCAACTTCTCTCTTCTTCCAAGTTCTATAAATGTGAGCCATTTTGGCCATTGTAAGGGATTCCAACTCTTGGTATGGTGAATCCCTACCAAAATTTTACCTTGATTTGTACTCAAGCTAATGAGAAGCAAGCGAGTTATACTTTAAGTCCATTTGCACTACGTTTTGAAGGGATCCATCTTGAATGTCAAGTATGGATTGAGTTCATCTTATTTTCATGTAATCCTTGAATGTATTTCTACAAATGAATTTTCTCCTAATAGGTTTCATGAAGTGTATGCTACTATAATAGACTCTTGAAGTGTGTATGAGTTTGGTAGTGTCATATCTAATATTTCCTTCACTTGCCTTCATTTGTTGAGTTGTTATTTTCCTTCATGAGAAAAATTAATACTAGGGAGCTCCATTAATGGTGTTTAGGCTAGTTTGCTTGTCTTAGTTCATTATGCAAATTCCAAGTGTATGAATAGAAGTAACTCCTGGTGTATCACCTCCTAGTTTAGGTTTGATTTATGTATCTTTCTCTCCTTTTTCACCCATAATAGGTATTTTTAGTAGCATGAGCACATCAAGTCATATCTAGGGAGATAGCCCTTAAAATATAGAGGTCTAGTTCCACTATAGGTACCCCATACACCTGGAAGTATTCCCATGTTAGAAAATCTTTAAGAGGCTTGAAAAACCTCTTCTATGGTGAAATATTTGGAGATAACAATTTTGGCATGCTTTGTGGGACCAGGTCTAAATAGTGGGAAGACTGTTGGTGTGTCTCCTCTCTTATCAGATTCTAGAAGCATTCAAGAAATCACCAATGGCAAATCCAAATGAGTTTATAGTTGTAATCAGCCTAGTCATCTATTGCTAAAGATTTTTTTTTTATCAATTCTTGTCTTTTCATGTGACTTATGAAGTTGATATGGATGGCTATGAAAAAAATCCTTACCATACACCTCCCTGCTAACCTTCTTATGACATTTTCTATCATTCTCAATAGTCCTATAAAGAATACCATCCTCCTTGTGAGTCATGGTATTCCTATGGTCAACCTAGTCCCTTTCCAATGAGTATGGTTTTGTTGACTAGCCATATGACCCATATTCACCTTGGCCTTGTCATGAGGATTCAAGCAACACCATTAGTTGGGAGGAAAAATATAAAGCTTTGAAAACCTTGCTTGAAGAAATTAAACAACACAATCACTTTATCCAAGATCAATACACCTCTCATTCTCAAAATTTATGGGTAGTTATGCCAAAATTTCTAGAATTGGAAAATCACATGAGTGTGCTAGATAAGTGTTGCAATGAAACTCTTGGTGGTCTTGTGGATTGGTTAAGAGTTTTAGTAAGATTGTTAATGGACATGTGGGGGTATGTTGAGGAAGAGAATTAATATGTAATTAGTGAAGGATTGTATATGGTAAGAGAGGATTTTTAATGGTGGATTGATAGGTCAGAGAGATGGGAAAATAAAGAAGATATGGAACAAGTTATAGCTATAAAAGAATTTACAAAAAGTTATGAAGAGACTCAAGAAAATGAGGAGGATGATGAAAGATTGTATGAAGAAGATATCCTTCCTATTGCTCATCTTATCTTACCTTTCCCTCAAGAGCCCATTTAAGAAGTTTCATCCATATCCATGCCCATCCATGAACATTGCACTCCATCCCCAACCCATAGACCTATATATCCCTCTTCCACCATTCCTCTCCTTGAAGAAGAACCTATTCAATCCTCAAAAGAGCCTACTAGTTCCAAGCCTTCAACTTGGGACCAAGTTATGAAGTCTTGGGGAAAGAAAGAGGTTAAAGGAGAAGTCCAAGAAGATGATGAAAGTCATGAGGTGGCTATGGAAGAAAGTGATGTGCCCTCAACCCAATAAAGCCTTGTTGTTATCCAAGATTCATTTCAATATCCTTCTCTTTCTTCCATATCCATTCATGAGCCTCTCACTACACCTTACATTATTTCTTCAGCTCATTTGTCCATTTTTCACCATCCCACCCCATCTATTCTTAAAGAAGAAACTCCTTTAATGGAATCATAAAAGGAGGAAAAAATTTAATTTGCAGTAGAGCAAGAGAATGACACAAGTAATGATGAAGAATAATTTATCATTGGAACACCACTTGGGGCTATCAAGAATAACTCACCCTTATTGAAACAAGAGAAAGAAAACTCAAATGAAGTTATAGCTTCTCATAAGAAGGATGGGTATAGACTTGGAGTTCACCATATGACCAAGGATCAAGATGAGGTGTTTGAAGAAGAAGTTCATGAGGAAGAGGTGATCCTTGATGTGAGAGATGACAAAGAAGAATAGCTAAAATAGATTGAGTTTATACAAGAGCTTGAAGAACTTTTTAAGGTTGAAGGCAAAGTATATGAGAAGATAGAACAAGGATTCTCCATGAGAGACAATGATCAAGATTGGGAAGATTACACTAAGCTTCTTAATGAGCTTGAAGAACTTGCACCTGATAAACCACCCATTCTCAAGGCATCATGGGGAGCCAAAAAACATGCTTTGGTAAGGCATCATTAGATCATGTAGAAAATAAGGAGTCTTATGAAGAAGATGAGGTAGTTGAAGTGAAAGAAGTATTCATATTTATAGGTGATTTATTTGAAGTTGTCTCAGCTATGCTATGTACCTAGGGATATGATATATAATTGTATATGGGTTGATGGAGATGCCGACATGTGGAATAAATCCCCTTAGTTAGTTATATGGGTGCAATATATTAGGATAATAGAGTAACTTGTAGAAGTAGTACATTGGGTAATGGTCAGTGTACATTGGGATTAGGAGGTTACCCATCCATGGGTTAGATAGATGTATATATATAGGAGATGATTATCATGGTAAAGATATGAAGTAAGCATTGAGTCTTCTATTGTAAGAGGATATTGGAGGTTGTTCCCTCGAAGAGACATTGTGGAGTTATTCCTTCCTAAAGGAGTATCATGTGGTGTTTCCCTACGTTAAGGGTATTTATTCATATATTGAATATCAAGTTCTTATCAAGTGGTATCAAAGCTTCGATTTGGGCAATTTGTGAAGCGAAACCCTAGTTTTTTTTAATCATCAATAACTTTTTATTGGTTGCAAATTTTTCCACAAAGTTTTTACTGGATATGGAGAATATTTAAAATAAGTCACAATAAAAAAATTAAGATTTTTTAATTCATTTTGAGGGAGTTATTTCTATTTTAGATTTTATAATAATTTCGCTATATCTTCTGAAATATAGGGTTTTTTTATTTGAAATTTTTATTGGAGATGTAAGCGGATATAATAAAAGCATAGTCAAAATTTAAGATTTTTTAAAGTTGTTTGGAGTGATTTGTTGCGATTTTATGTATCAGTTTTGTATGAGTTATTGATATTTTAGGGTTTCATGAACCCTAATTTTTTTGTGGATCATGGAGTTGCAAAAATATTTAGGGAAATATGATGTTGATGCTAGAGAATGGTGGTTCCTTTTGGAGAATCATTTTTAAAAAACTTTTGAGCAAAGACAATTACTTCCTTTTTGTCTGGGCCTAAACTACATTGGTTTGATCAATTGAGTTGTACAAAAAGGTTTTCTTCATGGAAAGAAATGGAACATATCTTTTTAGACCATTGGGATATAAAACAAGAAGTAGAAAAAGAAGAATTAGTAGAATAAGAAGCAAAAAAAGAAGAAGAAGAAATAGAAGAATCAATAGAAGAAGAAGAAGAAGAAGAAGAAGAAGAAGAAGCAATATAAGAAAAAGAAGAAGAAGAGAAGAAGAAGAAGAAGAAGAAGAAGAAGAAGAAGAAGAAGAAGGAAAGAAGAAGAAGAAGAAGAAGAAGAAGAAGAAGAAGAAGAAGAAGAAGAAGAAGAAGAAGAAGAAGAATAATAATTGGATGATAAGGGTTCAAATAATTTGGCTCCAAAGAAATCTGAGTCAATTTTTCAATTTCATGGATGTATTCAAAAGAAGAGAGTTGTTGCATCCATAAACCCTACTAGTAAGTATAACTTCATCAACATGAATGTATCCAAGCATCTACATGTTCAAGAAAATAATATCAAAGAGGTTCAAGTAGATGGTAAGAATATTTCAATGTTTAAATATTTGAAGCTCATTATGAAAAAATATGTTTTGCATTCAGATTTTTATGCTTTGGATATGGATGATATGGATATAGTTCTTATATATCCATGGTTAGAGACTTTGGGAAAAATGAATATTAATATTCAAAAAAGGTTCATGAAGTTTTGGTATAGGAAAAATAATATCACTTTATAATATATCATAGTGAAAAAGGCATTAATGATAATCTAGGTAGATCATGAGGATGAGATTGAAACAGGTAATGAAGATCATGATGAAGATTCAGATGATATAAATAAAGACACACTACAAATGAAAACTTCATCTACTCAAGAGACAAAGAAGGAAAATTTGGAAGAGGTAGAAGCAAAGGTGGATAAGGTCAAGATATTGGAAAAGGTTGAGGTATATAGACACCCACATCATCATGAGAGGAAACAATCATGGAACCAGGTGAGGAAGTATCATAACAACAATCATTTTGTCTATATAAGAAATAAAATTTCCAATCATTATGGATGTGCATGGAATCCAAAGAAAAAATACTATGGAACATGGAATGAATGGGGAAATCACTATGACTATGCATGGAAGAATACCTACTATGGTCATGTTTGGAATCAAAGAAGTGCAATGGAATATGGTACATGGAATAAAAAGAGGAATAATTATGATTGGACACTAAAGCAATCTAATTATGATCATGAATGAAATCAGAGGAGAATAATGGATTTTGGACACAAGATTAGAGAGATATCACCTGCCAAGATTACATATGGATGGCTAGATGATAGAGATTGGAGAGAAGTGTGCAATGATATGAAGCACACTCATTATTTGGTTTCTTCCTATGTTTCAGGGATGAAACATGTCAAAGAGGGAAGTAATGCTATGTACCTAGGGATATGATATATTATTGTATATGGGTTGATGGAGATGCTGACATGTGGCACACATCCCCTTAGGTATTTATATTTGTACAATATATTAAGATAATAGAGTAACTTGTAGAAGTAGTACATTGGGTAATGGTTAGCCTACATTGGGATTATGAGGTTACCCATCCATGGGTTAGATATATGTATATATATATATGTATATATATATATATATATATATAGAGGAGATGATTATCATGGTAAAGATATGAAGTAAGCATTGAGTCTTCTATTGTAAGAGGATATTGGAGGTTTTCCCCTTGAAGAGACATTGTGGAGTTATTCCTTCCTAAAGGAGTATTATATGGTGTTTCCCTACCTTAAGGGTATTTCTTCATATATTGAATATCATACCCTTAAGGTAGAGAAACACCATATAATACTCCTTTAGGAAGGAATAACTCCACAATGTCTCTTTGAGGGGACAACCTCAAATATCCTTTTACAATAGAAGACTCAATGTTTACTTCATATCTTTACCATGATAATCATCTCTTATATATATATATATATATATATATATATATATATATATATATATATATATATATATATATATATATATATATATCTAACCCATAGATGGGTAACCTCCTAATCCCAATGCAGGCTAGCCATTACCTAATGTAATACTTCTACAAGTTACTCTATTATCCTCATATATTGTACCCATATAACTAACTAAGGGGATGTGTGCCACATGTCAGCATCTCCATCAACCCATATATAATAATATATCATATCCCTAGGTACATAGCAAGCTACATTAAAATCCATGTGAAGAAGATTGGTCAACACCATGAGAAAGATGAAGGCTTCCATGCCAATGTTCAAATGGAAACATGTCTCATGTATCCCTTCATTATATGAGGTAATAAAATTTTAAAACTTTCCCTTTGATATAGGAGGGATATATTCTTTTAGGATGGTGTGTGTTTAGTTTGGTTTTGTTTCAGTCTGTTATTATGTTCCCTAAGTGCTCTTGAAGCATAAGTTGTGTGTTTCCTTCCCTTTATTGGTGTGTGTCTTTGATTTTTTGTGTGTGGGTCAACCAACTTGTTTCCCTTGAGTCAAAGGTCTATTAAATTTAATTTTAGTACCCATATATGTGAATCCATGCCCAATGGAAGGATTAGGCAACTAGTCTTAGGCATAGCTGGCATGCCACCCCTAGGAATCACCAAAAATGTTGACCAAATTTGACCCCAAGTCAAATTTGGGTCAAACCATACTATTTTTAAATTTTTAAGAAATTTTTATGTCCTATGGGGTCTCATAATGGTCTAAACATCTTACTTATCCTTCCCCTAGTCCTTGTCTAAGCTCATCCCTTTTAAAATGGCCTAGTCAACAAAAGTCAAAGTTGGTCAACCTTGGTGAAAGATGGTCAAAGGATAAAATTGTTTTTAAAATGTTATAATATGGACTTTAACATGTTTTAAGGTGTTTACAAGTCAATAATTTATCTTTTACCTTGTTTCATATGCAAAAAAGTTTATTTGGCCACATTTTTAGCTCAATTAATGACATGTATGGATTTTTCCAAGCAATAAATTTGTCACTAAGCTATGGTTCAATGTGGGAGAGGTTATATACTTTTAGGATCCATTAGGTTATAGTTAGATAATTAGTTATGATTAGGAAATGGTAGTTTTCCATGTTTTTAGGCCCTTTTGGGCACTTGTATGGACTCCTTGAGTTCACTTGTAGCTAAAATAAGGGTGTAGTGCCTCTTCACCTCCCCATAGGTCATTATAATGTTTGTATTTTAGATATTAAATAAAAATTTTCATTTATATCTTAGTTTCCTTCATTTTTCATTGGAAAGCCAAGGAAGGGCAAGTTCTAATACTTACTATGGGTCATACAAGAGGAGTCAGGAAGAATGATTATACAAGTGGGTAGTAATCTGAGTGCACTTCACATCCATAATAATAACTTATATATTAGTGGCTCCTCCATGAACAATCACTTTCACTCCAAATAGATTTTTATGGAATTGTATTTAAGAGGGTGTAAGTTTGCATCTATTTCTTATTTTTAGGAATCCATGGAGTTGTGTGAGTTTGATAGAGTGTTTCTAGGTGAAATTAAGGTCCTCTCCATTTTTTTTCAATCATCCAACACTTCTCTTTCAATTACCTTGAAGGAGGATTCCAAAGTGTCATTATTTCTCAAAGTTGACAGTCATGGGTGTAGAACCTATGTTTTCTCAACGTGGGAAAAGCTCCTTGAAGTGTTTAATGTGATTGGGTTCATCATTTGAGAGTTATTTCATTGAATGACCTTGTGAGACAATACAATATTAATATACTCTAAGGTAAACTATTCAATCTCCTTGTCCACTGCCTTGTTTACTCATTGTCAACTTCTAAAGGAACTCAAAGAGGTTGTACAAATGTGTGAAAGATGAGATACATGATTGAATTCATATTTAATCTCATAAAATTCCTAAAGTGTATTATATTTCATGTCATTAAGACTTATGATGCTATAAAAGGAAAGGTTTCCACTTCAAAGAGTGAGTTTACTATATTGGGTTCTCAGTCCCTAAATGGACCAGATGGAGATCCTTGAGGTTTTGTCAAATAATATTTTTCATGATAGAAGGGTTTCTAAATTGTATTATTTATTTTATATAATATCCATATCTACATACTATATACATGCCAATTTTTAGGTAAAAGTGATAAGAGGAAGATGAATTTTGAACACCCTCAAAGTTGTCAAAAAATGACTGAATGTTGATAATGTTGTCTACAAGAAATAGAAGGAATAATCATCTTTTGACCTTTTGAGAGCCTCTTAAAGAGAAAATCAAGCATTTATGGGAAATATAATATTATAATACAAATTTAAACCTTTCATCTCATTTAAAAGGTGGATTTTGATGTTTCAAGTTCCCCAAACACTCTTCCCTATCCATATAGGGGACTAAGAACAATTATCTATAAAAAGAACAAGTGCCTGAGTCCATACAGTGACCTAGTTTCAAACTTGAAGGGGTTAAAGGTAATTGAAGTTATGATTTAGTATAGATTCATATTTTTCCACCCAAATAGTTTCAAATATAGGTTTCTAAGCACTTCAACCAAAGTCAAAACACCTAAAGGCAGGTCTGAGATGCTTAAACATAGTCAAGGTTCCAAATGATGAATTGAAAGGTGGAGTTTTGACATTTTTGAGATTTTAATGAGGTATAGGGGTGTTTTTTAATTAAAATATATTCATAATGGGTTATTTAATATTCTAAAAATTCCTAAATGGCCTATAAACAACCTATAACCAACCCTTAAAGTGTCAAAACACACACAACTGCAAGTGGGATGAAGACAATTGGAAGGTTGAGTGCCTCCACAAGGCCAAGTGAGAATCTCCATGGATTTAATATGATGATAATAACCCCAAAAAACATGAGGATATATATATAAATATATATATATATATATAACAAGGAGAATATATCAAATTTCTCCACTTATGAGGTCAAAAAGACCAATTTCACCATCAACTTGTAGGCAGTCACCTTCATAAGCTAGTTTTGAGTTTCATGCTAGTTAGAGGGGTATATGGAGGAGATAAGAGTTTATCATAGGGGGTCCTCATGACCTAAGGAATACTTAAATGTATTCAAAAGTGATGAAAAATAATGACCAATACTCTCTATTTTATCTCAGAGATAGGCCACTTTTAGGGATTACAACTTACATAAGAGAGAGAAAATGGTGGAAATTGAAGGGTAGGGTTGAAGTGGATATGATCAAAAGCTAGGAAAATCTTGGATAAACATGAATGAATGATCCTAAAGCATTATAAAAATCCAAATTTATGATTGGAGAAGCTAGAGGACACCTAACACAAGTTAAAACACCTTGTTATAAGCTTTGCAAGAAAGCATGATGCTCTAACCAAGAAGGGTGGCATTGAGATGTTTAAGCCATTAGAAAAACTATGGAATACATCAATCCATCTATAGACTCCTAAAAATAAACTATGGACTCCATCAATATAACTATAGATTCCATAAGTAGAGCTTCCTTAATTTCATAGGCCTCACAGAATGCACAAAGGAGATCAAAACCATTTGAAATGCACCTAAATGGAAGAATTTGACCCTAGGACCATGAAGTCACATTGTATGGAATCCATATTTATAGATTATTGGACTATCTTACTGAAGGAAAGTTAATCACTTGGGAGGATAGATTGGGATTTGAATCAACTCCCCATGTCATTTACAAAGATTAGAAATTGTCCTATCTCTACTAGGCTTCTCACTTCAACTAGTTTATAATGAGAAGAGTGATCACATAGTGGAAAGAGTGGCAACTCAAATTTAGAGGTCTTATAAGGTGTTTTAGATGGATTTGAGCATATGAGGTGTCCTAAAATGTGTCCTAAGACACCTGATATGTATCATTTAGGGAGAATAAGGAGATGCTAAGTGTCAAGAAAGGTCTAAAAATGAGTGATCATAGTGACAAATGATGATTAGTATTGTGAAAGAGAATACAAATGATTTATAAAACTTCAAATGTAGGTAGAGGATTACTTGTAACTTCCTCTTATCAGTGCAAAAGAGACACTTGCCCCTAGTTAGCTTTGGAATACCCAATAAAGGCCAATGATGAAGGCATTTTCAAGGAAGGTGTTTGAATAGATTCTATGCCAATTTTAGAAGAGGATGATTCTTTGGAATAGAAACTTATACAAATTAGTTTTAAAATCCTCATACACTTCACCTACATGAATTATAACTAGTTGCCACCTTTAGACACTTATCTGTGTGCCTCTTCAACTTCTCTCTTCTCTCTCTTCTTCCAAGTTCTATAAATGTGAACCATTTTGGCCATTATAAAGGACTAAAACTCATTATATGGTGAACCCCTACCAAAATTGTACCTTGATTTGTACTTAAGCTAATAAGAAGCAAGTTGGTTATACTCTAAGTCCATTTGCACTACGTGTTGAAGTGATCCATCTTGAATTTCAAGTATAGATCGAGTTCATATTATTTTCATGTAATCCTTGAATGTATTACTATAAATAATTTCTCTCCTATTAGGTTTCATGAAGTGTATGCTGATTTAATAGACTCTTAAAGTGTGTAAGAGTTTGGTAGTGTCATATCTGACCTTCCCTTCACTTACCTTCATTTATTGAGTGTTTAATTACCTTCATGAGAAACACTAATTCTAGGGAGATCCATTAATGGTGTTGAGGCCAGTTTTATTATCTTAGTTCATTATGAAAATTCCAATCATATGAATGGAAGAAAATCTTGGTGTATCACCTCCTAATTTAGGTTTATTTATGTACCTTTCTCTCCCTTTTCACCCATAATAGGTATTTTTAGTATCATGAGCACATTAAGTCAAATATAGGGAGATAGCCCTTAAAATATAGAGGTCTACTTCCACTATAGTTCCCCACACACATAGAAGTACTCCCATGTTGGCTAAATATTGAAGAGGCTTGAAAAACCTCTTATAGGGTGTAAGATTTGGAGACAACAAGAGCCTAGAAGGCCATTTTAGAATTATAGAGGAGAGAGAAGATATGAAGACTAAGATCATCATATATTATATGAGAAATAAAGTGTTATGAATGTTATCAAGGGTTTTAGGTGGATGATTTAGTTTTCAGTCATCTAGGGGGTTGGTGCCTCTTTGGAAGTTGGTATTTGCTATAGCCTAGCTAAGTTGGTGCTTAGCTAATTGGGGTTGGTTCTCCAAGTGATTTTGGTGCTTCATGAAATATTGGTGTTTGCATTATAGGACTATAGTCCATTTGAAGATATCATTGGGTTTTATTCCCCTTGAGGGTTTCTCATAAAAATAAGTGTTTTATGTGTTATGATATTGTCTCATATTCATGGATATTAATGTGTTACTAGTTCACTATATTTTTTTGATAGTTCATGAATGATAAAGTAAAGTTGTAAAAGTTTTGAAGACTTATTCAGCCCCCCCTCTTAGTCATTTTTCTTCCAACACTACCATCAATAGTTGAATTTGTTTACAAATAGCCTCCATAATTGAATGTAAATTAGTAATCATGGCATGATTAATTACATGATGTGTGTATGGTAAATATCAAAGAAGGTACAATGGACATAAAATACAAGTTTTAGAATTTAAAGAGGTGTGGCCTCTAACTATAAATCATTTAAGTGTTTGAGTCCTTTTACCCCAAGTTGTGAATTCAAAATCATATGGTGATGACCTTGAGCTCATGTAGCTTATATATATGTGATTTTTTGCTATGGTTTTTTGGAAAAATTATGTTTATGCTTCAATTTTCGAAGATAAACTTTCTAGTTATGCACAAACCTAATTGTGAATAGTGTTAATGGTGTGTTTCAAGTAGTGGTTGAAGCTAAAAAGTGTTATAAAGCCTAGATGAGCTTAGAAAGAGTTTATTTGAGCTAAATAATATGTGTTCCTACTGTGTGAGAAGTTTGAGAGTGTTCTAAGGAGTTTAAATGGTAATGTGTGTTAATGAAGAACTAATTAAATTAGGTCACCTTAAGTCCTAAAAGGGGGTTTTGGTCTTATATGCTATGACCAACCTATTTTAATGTTTGATTCATGTTTGTAGAATGTATTAAGGCCTATTTATTAAAAATATAAGTGGTCAAGTGTGTATAGAAAACTAAGAGGTGTATGATCAAGATCCTAGTATAAGAACAAAGCCTAATGGGCCTAATTTGCTAGTTAGTAAAAGTGTGTGAGTTAAAGTAGAAGAAATATCACTTTGAATATCTAAAGGAGGTCTTCTAGACCATAATCAGAGCATAAAGAAACTATCATGAATATTATATATGGGTGATATATATGACTATCAAGGTCAAATGACCTAATCTATCTTAAATAGACCTAGTTGAGCGAAGGAGCCTAGAAGGTAGTTTGAGAGGGATATAGGAGAGAGAAGAGCTGAATAAGGAGATAATCATTTTTTGTATGAGAAAAAAAGTGTTATAAAGGTGATCAAAGGTTTCATGTGGATGATTTGGTGTTGATTCATCTAGGGGTTGGTGCCTCCTTGCAAATTGGTGTTTGTTAAAGCCTAACTGAGTTGGTACTTAGCTAGTTGGGGTTGGTGATCCAAGTGAAGTTGGTGCTTCACTAAATATTAATGTTTATATTATAACACTATAATATATTTACAAATATTAGTGTTTTTTCTTCCCTTGAGGGTTTTCCACTCAAATAAGTGTTCTATGTGTTATGTTCTTATCTCATGCTCATGACTCTTAATGTGTTGCTAGTTCACTATATTTTTTTTATAGTTAATGAATGATAAAGTAAAGTTGTAAAATTTTTGAAGACTAATTCACCCCCCATCTCAATTATTATGCTTCAAAAACTACACCCAATATTTTCATTTCATTACAATTAGTCCCCATAATTGAATGTAAAGTAGTAAGTATGGCATGATCCATCCCATGATGTGTGCATGGTAAAGATCCAAGAAGGTACAATGGACATAAAATAAAAGTTTTAGAATTTAAAGAGGTGTGGCCTCTAACTAAAAATAATGGGAATTATTTCATATCTATCAGAGAATCAAGACCCTCAATTGCATCTCTTTAATAAGTAATGAATACTTATAGCTACCCTCTTAGAGGGAAATGGAGAGTTTTAGAATAAACTCCATGAACTTAGAGGTCTATATAAATTAGTGACCATGTTGTAATAAGGGTTGGCTGATTTTAGTATAGTCAAGCCATGCCCTTATTTTTATCATCCTACTAAATTATAGATTTTTTTTTTAGTCTTGTTGTATTTTAATTAAAGTTTGTGAATGAATGACTATGGTGAATCCCATTTTGATTAATCAACTAGTATATATAATTATTCATGGTGACCCACTAACCTAGGTGACTTTGTATGTATAAAAATTCATGGTGACCCACTAATCCATGTGACTATATATATAAAAATTATATGGGTGAGTAGATAAATGAGATGCTACCAAGTGGTATGATCCCAATGACCCACTACCCCAGGTGGTCCATGTAGTCTTGAAACACATCAAAGCCCTAGGTGAATGAGATGATGTCATTTGGAAAAATACTTATTCACCATGGAAAAATGATAATTAGTGCATATTAATCCCTCTATAAGTAATGAAATAACATGGAAAAATCATGTGGCATGACCTGATTGATAGAGGATATGTTGGTAATGACATCAATAAAACATTAAATTAAATTTGATGGCTTGTCTAGTCATTAAAACCATAAAAGGTCTAGAAAAAATATATTTTAGGCTATTATAGGGGTGAATTGAGTTAGGAAACCCTAAATCAATCTAGGTATGTCTCAGTCATTTAATTACACTCTAAATTAAATGTAAAAGTCTATGTAGGACATGGTAGAATGGCAATCCCAATAATATATTAACGATAATCTACCACCAATATTTGAATTTGATTACAACTATCCCCCATAATTTAATTTAAATTAGTAAGTATGGGATGATTCATCACATAACATGTGCATGGTAAATATCTAAGAATGTACAATGAACATAAAATAGAAATTTTAACATTTAAAGAGGTATGGCCTCTAATTACAAAGCATGGGCATGCTTTCATACTTGTTAGAGAATCAAGACCCTCAATTACATCTCTTCAATAAGTAATGAATACTTATAGCTACCTTGTTACTAGGAAATAAAAAGTTTTAGAATGAGCTCCATGAACTTAGAGGTCTATATAAATCAATTACCATGTTGTAATAAGGGTTGGCTAATTTTAGTATATTGAGGCCACACCCTTTACTTTTATCATTTTACTAAATTGTAGATTATATTTCAGAGTCATTTTTTTTAAAGTAAATTTTGTAAATAAATTAATATGGTGGATCCCATTTTAATTAATTAACTGGTATATATTAACAATTCGAGTATTGTGGATCCTAGTGATCATTTCCTATGCATGTCTTATGGTGTTTATGTTTTATCCTTATCCCAGCCAATATTTTCCTAAGACTCTTGCACTTTGTTTTGGTTTTAGTTGTGTTATATCTAGATCAAGTAAGGACTAGTTTTAGTGGAAGTACTTGGTTAAACTATTTAATTTTATCTTCATTATAACAATTTCTTTCTTCTCTTTCTCTCTACCCTTATCTCTTTTGTTTTTTCTTTTCTATCTTTTTTATATTACGTAGTTTAGAATTTGGGTATTAATTAATGTATTTTTTTTGTTAATGCTTATCTTGATTGCTCATTATATGTCTATTATTGAATACACATTGTTAAATACATTTTTATGTATAATGAACATGTTTTGAATTAGTTATATGTCATGGTCAAATGCTTATATGTTGATTTCCTAAGAACATTCATAATGCAATGATTTGTTTGAAAAGTTCTAAATAGGTCCCTTGTATGGAATGGTCACATTGAGCCCACCAAGCTATCTTACGTTCCAAGATTTTATCACCAAGACCCTAAGTAAGGCTTTTTTATTTCAAGAAATCCCTCCTTTTAGGAGATATATGGATTAACAACCCATACCTATTGTTACCCATGTTAAAACATATCTCAACATGTTTGGCACTAGGAGGGCTTGAAAGACTATTTTTTGATATTTGCCTAGTAATATAATGGCCTTATCTTGGACAAGAGGACATAGATTAGTGTGAATGTTATAATACCCTCACATAACTTTCCCAATAGCCCCTAAAAATTATCTAGAAATTATATCCATGATTAGGTCAAGACTATTAAGGAACACTCTAGGATTTTAAAAATGCCATTATTAGAAGTTAGATTCAACATGAGGATGTGGATTATCACCTATTCCCCCATTAATTATATCACATGAAATATTTTGGGTACCTTGGTCTACCAAAATGGTATATCACCACTTGAGCCATCTTTGAAAATTTGTTTCTCAACCTGTTTAATGTGGCCATGGTCCCCTCTTTCTTATTTTATTAGTTTTCCAAAATATGTAAAGAGCCTAATGAGCCAATATCTACATTTAACCATAGGTTATATTAGATAAATAAGTGATTGAAATAACCCTTATTATAAATATAGGATACAACTATAATAGTTTGCATTGTTGATTTATATCCTTTAACTTCTATGTTTATTAGAATAAACCTAGTTGCCTTCACATTTGTGGATTTGACCTATGAAGAGGCTTACATAATAGGATAACAATCAATGACCTATGACTATGGTACTATTGGTGTGAAAATTTATTAGGGGGGAGAATCTTCATATTCACATCAATAACATAGGGAAAGAAGTCCCTCTCTTATTAGAAGGTGGAGATACCTTTATTAAAAACCAAAATCTTACTTAAAAATAAATATTTAGAAGAAAAATTATAAATCATGGAGGTATTAAATTTAACCTAAAAGTATGAAAAGGTTTTTTCAAAAATGAATATGTAGAGAAAGAAATAATGGAATGTAATGTTTTAGACAATAAATTTGTCAAGTTGAACACTATGAATTAAAAAATGTATTAGAGAAAATTAGCATTAAGGGGGGAAATATCTCTTATTCAAGGGGTTAAAAAAACATATTCACATTATTAAGAATATAAAACATACATTACAAAACTATTTGGCCCTAATAACAAAAACAAGTAACCCTATGTATTTTCTAATCAAAATAACAAAGATATTTCTTCTATTCCCACCAATATTTCACTTATATATTTGAAATATAAATCATAATTCTAAATGAAATTTTCAATCTAATTTCTTCATCTTAATATTTTAAAGATGCTAGCAATAGTAATGAGGATCAAATACATTTAATTAAGGAAAATAAACATAATTTAAAGGAGTAGCTAACACAAAGTTTAGAAACACCTCTTTGTATTGATATTCTTGAAGTAAAGAATCCATTATCTCTTTACAAATCTTTGCATAAAATAATTCCATTTTGAACCCTTTTATGCGAGCATAACTTGTATTTATATGCCAAAATAGGTGGTTATGATAAAAAACCACCTATTTTTCCTTTTTACAAAGTTGTAAAAACCTCAATGAGAAACTACAACTTAAAAGGGGGAAAAAATGTTTTGAACAATTAGCACCACTTGAAAAAAAAACATTCAGTGTTTTTACACTACTTGCATAAGTACATTATCAATTTTCATGACCTAAAAAATCAAGTTGACAAAATTACAAAAGAAAATTTTCAAAAGTGATAACATACATTTCCAAGGGGAAATACAGTGTGACAATACAAGTTAGGTATAAAAAAAACATGAGAATAGAATACTGGGATGTTGATAACAATTTCAATCTTCTTAATGCTTCATTGAAAACTCTTTTTCTTAAATAAAATCATCAAATATTTAGAGAAACACCCTTATAAAATATTTATCTAGTCCATTTTTATACCTATAATCAATATTCACCAAGTAATATACGTCTCTCATCTCCTGAAACTTGTTTTGGATACTGTTCATCTTCAAGTTAAAATTATCAACATCAACTTGTTATTTAGCTAACTGATGAAGTTTATCATGAAAAAATATAGATATGGTATTATAAATTTCTTGAATTTTCTTTTTGAATTCTTCAATCAATATTTCCACCTTGAACCTTATTATTGACAAAAAAACATTTCAATCTTTTGACCTCAATATCAATATCCATGTCATGTCACACTCCAAGTGACTTTGCACTATTGAATTTTTGAATACATTATTAAATTGATTGGATCTTAAATTTAATAGCCTGGAGGAATTGAATTTGGTAAATGAATTCCTATTTATTGATGAATCCTTTTTAAATAAGGTGAATAGAGGGAAATTATAAGAATTCAATTAAGCTAGGGTGAACTCCTCTTAGTTATATTTTTCTTCTACATACCCACTTTCTTTTATTGTTAGTTATTCACATTGTGACCAAACTTTAGAGACTATTTCTATTGTAGTGATAATTACTAAGGTTATTTGATCAGTAATCCTCTCAATCTAATTATTGGGAGAAGAAAAATAATAACTAAAGATGCATAGGATATTCTTCAGAAATTCATGTGTTATGTAAGTAGTTGTCATCTATATGTATTTTCACATATCCTCCATGACTTGTAAAAGTTTAGAAGATGAAAAATATCCTCTTTTGGCACCATAGTATGAGAAGAATGTGAATAGTCAGGGATTGTAAATGACTATAAATGTGTATGTTTATATAAAGAAGATAATGAACTTTGGATAAGATCAATATAGACATGTAGTTATGGTTACCTATTGTATTTATTATGTTTGTTACTTGCATGTGATATCTTGTTAATGTTGATCTTAATTCCATATAATTTACTCTAAATTATTTGTTCACTTTAATGAAGCATTGGTTAATCTTAATTCCTTCCTATCACATGATAATTCATATCTATCATGCTTTTGTTAAATATGGATTCTCGACACTATGTTGTGCGCTTAGGTAAAACTTAGTTATCCTCATCCTTAACATATTTTGTTGTATCAATAAAATCTACTAAAAATGGTATGGTGAGTGTGGAATACTCCTTTCAGAGGAAACTATGCTAAGATGGTTTCATGATAGAGAGATATTGAAACATGGTTAGACCAAAAAGTATGGAATTTCATAGAAGATGAATCTAAAATGACTAGTCTTACCACAAGTGAAAGTATTCAAGAGCATATCTAGGAGAAATATATGATTTTTTTGGTGAGATCTACCTAGACTACTAACTAACTAGTTGACAAGACTAGAATATTATTGCTTTAGTCCTGAAACAAAAGAAATACTTACCTAGATCGAAGAGAAGATAGACCAGTTGTTGAAACTAGAAAATGACTGGATGAGAGTGATAGACTATTGGGTCACCACCATATAAATTTACATCATCAAATTTGTAGTGAAAGGGTATATATAATTCAAAGTTTAATAGGACCATTTTGTTTGAGTAATTAGAAGAAATTATTTGTAGAAACTACCTCTCCTAATAAAGATGTTGGTTGTGGCTAAGGCCATGGTGCTTGCTCTAACCAATATGGAGTAGTCACTTTGGGCATATGGGGGTGTGTGTGCATGATGGTGAAATATGGATAGATGAGTAAGTAAATCTTGAACCTAAATCCATAATAGATACATGAGGGAAGAAGAGTCAGAAGAAATGTCTAGATTCAGAACAAGAACTACAACAACAAAATAGATGGAATAATCAGAAAAATACCCAAGTAGATATGAGTAGAGGTAAGATTAGTAGTAGATTAGATGATGAATGAGTGAAAATATGTGATGATAGAAAAAAATAATGAAGCATGAATAAATAGAATGATGAATTTTGAAATATAAAATGAGAGGACAAAGAATGAGATGAAGATGAGATGTGCGATCAAGAAAGTGAGAATAATTTAGAAGTAGATCAGATAGATGATAAAGGTAGTGTGAAGCTATAGGAAAGGATATTGTATAAAGAAGAAGAATTATTTAAATAAACAAAATATTATCATAGGTTAAACATAGTTTCAAGCACAATAGAATAAGAATACATAGGAAAAAAATGTTCACTTAAAGAGCACACTTCCCTACAACCCAATATTTTATATTCTAGTAGAAACTTTCAGCTAGGTAGATAGGAAGGTTATAGTTGGGAAGGACCATTTTTAGAAAATGTGAACCATTAGGGTACTAAAATTCATACTAAATATATTATAAAGGCTTTGAATTCCATATAATTAGTTTAATCTAAACAACTAAAATAAGAAAGTGTAGGTAGACAAAGTGCACACAATAATTATCCTAGTATGTAAAGTAGTACACATTTAGGATCACTTAAAACATAACCTTCTATGATAAAAGTTAAGTAGTAAACTCTATATATACTAGTAAACATGATGACTTATCTAGGAAGATTTTTAAACTTAGCCCATTATGGTTGATCCATGGATCCTGAACAATACATGTTACCTTAGAAAATGAGATGGCAAGCTAAGGGCATCATTGATGAATCTATCCAAAAGTGAAAATTAGTAGGGGAACTAGCTGGTAGAGCACTGGATTTCATATACCAAATATAAATTTAGCATTTAAGTCTAAGAGATGTTTAGGACTATATTATCATAAAATTTAAGGTCAAGAAATGCACCAATCAAGATATATAGGACTTGAAGGAGATATGACAAAGGTCTAGGGAATTGGTCTACGAATAAAACCATAGATTCTTTGATGTAATGAATAAGGTAAATTTTTTTTTAACAAATAAGCAAAAAGTTACATGGTTCATCAAAGGATTATGACCTAGAATCAATTTTTCCACTGTGCAAACTCAATATGCTACCAATGTAGATCTTAGAGTTTCTACCTTGCACATAGAATAGATTGAAGATTACAGAGAAGTTCTTATTGCCAATTCCAAAATTAAAAATACACTACAAAATTTCATGAAAAAATAGAGTAATTCCATAATGAAGATAAGACTACATTGAATTTATGGTGTATAGAGTGTGGAAAAGAAGGACACCATAGAAATTATTGTCTTAAAGTCAAGATAGAATTCTATGAACTCTATCGAGTAGTAGGGAATGACATAACACAATGCCACCTTCTATATTAATAAATCAAGAACTTGTAAAACTTGTATTGTAATTTATACAAGTTGATTAACTGTGATAAAAAGAATTGTAGGGATTTATAAGAGATAAAGGAAGGTATCACTAAAAACATATTCACCATCACTATACAATAAATATCCTCAATGAATCTGATGATCTCAATCCAAGAGGTAGATAAAGGTTGTATGAACTAGACAGGTCCACAATGGATTTTGAGTTCATCATAATATCAACCTCAAGTTCTAGCTAGATGGACCCTTTCTTTGCCAATCTAGACACCTCCATCCCCTCAATACTAATATTTATCACCTTGGAGGTCACCTATAACATTAGAACAACAAATAAGCTAGGCCCCACTAGTTGTGTAATAGTCATTTAGGATTGGAGACAACAAATAATAATTCCAACATTGGAACACTATGTAACTACAAAGAGGGTATCAAGATGGATATTAGTCTAATAGAGGAAGAGCTCAAGGTGGATATAAAAGAGGATACCAGGGTGGTAGAGGGAATAACTATCAAATACCTCTTCTAAAATGCTGCTTATGCAGAGAATATAATCATGTCTAATGAAATTTCCTAATGAACCCACAAAGGTAGTCTTATTACATATATTATAGAATCTCTAACTAGCATGACACAAAAGATTGCCCTATTTAGAAAAATAAATGAAGTATAAGGCTATCCAAAATGTGAATATGGTGAGTTTACATCCTAAAGATAATGTGTTCTTGAATGATGTGACACAACAACAACATGCATACCAAGGTTTTCCTCCACTTGAAATGCCATAAGATCAAAGGATTCACAAAGCTAAATAAGATAAGTACCCAAATCTAGTTACCTAAAACAACCTCATGTATGAAACTATGTAGATGTTGAAAAATATTCAAAATTAAGAGACTATTGATGGTGATGTTGAAGCAATCAATGCAAAAAAGTATGGCCAAATCATGCACATTATACATCAAAATGGAGTTATCTATACACTTAAAAATCTTTTAAAACTTTTAAGTATATTTCACAATGAATATATCTCATATAACATAATGAATCTTATACATAATCTAATATAATGTGTGTAATGTGGCTAACAAAAGATAGAAAAACTAGTCTAGTATGTCAAGATAAAAAATCCCTAGGATGTTGATGCACAAAGTGATATTGAGGTTGCTAGTTATGAGATTATGAATGTTGTATTTGATTTTGGTAGCACAGTTAATATGATTCCTAGATATACATGGGAAGCTATCAGATGCCCTACTCTAAGTTACAACCTAGTAACTCTGAGCCTAGTTGATTATGGGAAGGTTGAGCCCATTGGTAGACTAGAATATGTCAAGATCAAATTTACAAATTTGTCTTTATGAGGTGAATTTGAAGTCATCAACATGAAGACCATAATAATACACTACCCTGTGTTGATAGGTAAGAAGTGGGCATATAATGGTCAAATGACTATCAATAAAATGAATAATCATCTTGAGGCACATCAAATTGATAAAGTTGTTATGATTCCTCTCAACAAAGTGCACAAGACTTATATAGTTCCATCTAAACTAGACTCTCCATATGTTGCACAAGAAACTAGTTAGATGAAGGTGAATTTTGAGGAAAACCCAAAAGTTTTATTTATAATTGAATGCAACTTTATATACCAGCATACAAAACCTTAGGTATAATAACTATTCACTAAATAAATAAATCCATGAAAATAATAGACCAAACCATTAGCTATGCAACTAGTAGTAAACCAATTTGTCACTGAAGAGTGTATGTTTGTGTATACAAAATCCCCTTCTTGGTTAGAAGTTAATTTTATTTATCAAGATGATGAACACATGCATGCCTACATAGAGCCAACAAAGGAAGTCACTTTGTCATGGGAAGTAACTTCATCTATTAGTGGAGCCTCAGACACCCACCTCATCAACTAGGCCTGAGGTGACCATGAATTCTGACTAATATGAATGGTATTTGTGCATGAGTGATAACTTCCTACATACTATATAAAGGAGGATATCCATGATTTAATTTAATGATTACAAGTTCATATATTGATCATAAATCAATGAGTTATAACTCTGAATTATTCCCTAAAAGGAGTTTCTATGATATGGTGGGAAACTCATAGAGATAACCAACTAGAGTGGGATGATGCTTGTGAGCTCATGATCAGTGGGTTTTGACTGCCATAATTTATCTACACCAATTGGCCATTATTTAAAGAAGGTGAGTGCCCCAAAATTGATATACATAAATATGTTGAAGTTTTTAATTAATAACATGTGGCACCAAAGTATTGGGATCACATTTTTCACTATACACTTACTCCATTACTAATAACATGGTACATGCACTAAGACAATAAAAGGGAAACCAAACATTGGGTGCAAGTATAGAGTGATTTTATATAAACCCTTGTATTTAAAAATGAAAATTTGCTAGCTCACAATGAATTTTAGAAATTCAAGTACTTTTTATGCCATGGGTGCATAGAATACTTGAGCAACATAATTGAATCTGCTATGTAGAAGAATGCAACCTTTGATCTTGATGAGGCATTACAAAGGTATAAAGTTACTAAAAATTAAGAAAATATCTAATGTAGCCATGTCACCACATAAAATATGAGGAATAAAACATTGAGGATTTATATTTTGATGGTGACTTGGATTTGAATGACTTATTTGAGCCTAAGTAACTTGTAGAACAACTTAAGAACACTGGCATAGAACCCACTAAAGAAGATAAGCTACACCATATCCAAATTCCCAAATAGGAAGGGAAATGGAGGCTATAATAATTCATTGATGAATAAAAATGAAAAATTTATCAAAAACCCCTCAAAAATCATGTCACAAACATCAAGACAGAGGAGGTCCCTAAATTAGCAAACATCAGTGACTATTAGATGGAAACTAAGATCTCTGAAGTGACAAAACATTTGAGGGATTATTAAAAAAAATTTCCCAAAAAATTATTATAATTTTGAGGTGTTGATCCATCTATGGGTGAGATGCATATTGAATTAAAGGAGTATGCATGACCTAGAAAGAAATATCCATACAAGCTCAATCTAAATATGAAGCTAAAAGTAAAGGCTGAATTATATAGAATGTAGGATGTAGGAATCATCTATCTAGTAAAAAAGGTAGATTCGGCAAGCCCTATGGTAGTTCCAACAAATAAAATAAGAGAAATCTTAGTATTTTTGGACTATCACATCTTGAATGATGCCTATGTAAATTATCCATTTCCAGTTCCTTTTATATATGAAGTTTTGGATTTTTTTTATAGGACATGAAGCTTATTATTTCATAGATTGTTTTAGTGGATATCATCAGATAATGATCATAGAAGAATATAGATCCAAAATAAAATTTTCAATATAATGGGGTTTTTTGTGTATAACATCATACCTTTTGGCCTTAAAAACACACTTATGGTGTTTTCTCATGTAGTGGTTATGCCATTTAAGCATTTCATTCATGAGTTCCTAGAATTTTACCTTGATGATTGGGTAGTCTTCTCCTTTTTGAAAGATCATTTTTCTAAGCTGAATTTAATGTTGAAATGATGTTGAGCTCTATGCATTACTTTGAATCTGAATAAATGTTTATTTTTTATACCATTTGGTGTTTTGATTAGACATGTAGTATGTAGTGAAGGTATTATTTTAGATTAGAAAAAAATCATATTTATCTTGAGTATGCCTCCACCTATCAATTCTATTGAAGGGTACTCTTTTTTGGGGCATACAAGATACTATCATAAATTTATCAAAGGACACATGGCTATTTCATCTCCACTAGAAACTTTACTATGTAAAAATGTGAAGTTTGTCTAGAATTTAGAATGCCAAAAACATTTCATTAAGCTAAAACAATGACTAATTATTATGCCCATACTTATCTTTCAAGACTGGAGAAGGCCTTTTCATGTACATGTGGATGTTTTGGGTATCACAATTGGCATTGTTCTTGTGTATACTAGAGATAGTGGGCTTGACCATCCTATTCATTTTGCTAGCTAGAAACTATATATTGTAGAGAAAAATTATACAATCATGAAATGGGAAGCATTGGCCATTGTGTTTTCACTTCAAAAAAATTGGTACTATGTACTGGAAACACCATTTGAAGTCTTCACTAATCATCAAGACCTACAATACCTTATTAAAAAGTTGATGTTAAGAGGATGCATATCTCGATGGTTTATGTTATTTTAGGAGTTTAAATTCCATATAAATGTAAATATAGGAAGAGATAATGTAGGACCAAACCATCTTAGCTACATACCAAATGGGGAAGAGTTGGAAGAATTACAATAAGACTCTCTTGATGCTCATATTTTCCTTGTTTTTGTGATTCATAAGAATTTTTAATCCATTTACAAATTAATCGAATAAGGAGTCTTCCCTATGTACTTTCAAGAGTGTGATAAGAAGTATTTTGTGACTAGAGCACTACCATATACCATCATTAACAGGTTTCTTTATCACTTGGGGAAGGATAAAGTCTACATAGGGTTGTTTTGGAACATGTACAACCTTAACTCTTAGAGGAAGCTCATCAAAGAGTCATAGGATGAAATTTTGTGGGAGAATTCATGGATACAAAGATAATACAAATAAAATTATGGTGGCCAATATTGTTCAAGGATGCATACAGAGTTGTGCATCACTATGATGTTTGTCAATGCATGGGTAAACTATTGTAGAAAGATGAGATGCATTTGTAGCCTATATTAGATGAGAAAAATTTCAAAAAATGGGGAATTATTTTGTTAGATTGATCAACCCACCAAGTAAATATAATAAATCAAGATATATCATTACTATGATTGACTATTTTACTAAGTAGGTTGAAGCTGCTGCAACACCTAGCTATAATATAAAGGATGTAGTGAAGTTTTTATATGAAAATATCATTATAAGGTTTAAATTCCCTATAAAATTAGTTAATGATAGAGGAATGCACTTTATAAATAATACCATTAAGGCTTTGATTGAATAATTTATGATCTCTCATAGAAAAACATTGTGTATCATCTGCATGCCAATGGCCAAGCTAAAGCATCCAATAAAGTACTAGGTAAAATTCTAATAAAGATATACAATGTCAAGAAGGATTATTGGGAGGATTGCATTCCTATGATTTTATGGGCATATCACACACATTATAAAAGGGATATAGTATTTACATCATTCTATTTGGTGTATGGTCTAGAAGAAGTCATGTCGATGGAATACTTAATACCCAACCTGTGCATTGCCATGGTCATGCAACTCGAAGATCATGAGTGTCTTAATAACCAAATCATTAAACTAAATTAGATGGATGAGTTTAGTCATAGATCATCTTAGATGTAAGAAGTGCACAAGTAGAGCTCGAAAGTGTGGCATGATAGGAACTTACACCAAAAATAATTATATAAAGATCATCTAGTATTATTGTATGAAAATCATTTTAGAGAATTATCGGGCAAGCTATAGACATGATAGAAAGGACCTACATTATACATGAATTAATGAAACAATAAACCATGGTTTTAAGAGATCTATAAGAAACCATGATACCAGGGTGGGTAAATGAATATGGGCTTAAGACCTATCACTAATAGTCTATTAATCTCATTTTGAAAGCTGAGTGGGTACTGAGTAGCACCATGTAGATTAGTATTTCATTATTTTTTCATGTTTTGTGCATGTTTTTTCTATTTTTTGTTTGTATATGATCTTAGAAATGACATTTTTGAATTATAAAGACCAAGAATCATGTGCACTAGACATGTGTAGGAGGATCCACATGTGCCACCAAAAAAGTCAAAAAGGAGCAACTAAAAAATTTTAAGTTTGGGAAAGGTATGAAATTGACACATCAACAAGATATCCATCAGATAACAACCATCCACTAAAATTAAATCCCAGATCTAAGGGTTGATGGATGTGATCTTAAAAAAATCATTGGTTTATCAACATTAGCTTCTCATATCCCTATATGGATACCAAAGAGCATAATAGCATAACTCTACACATGCACTAATGACTATCTACTTTAATGGCTAGATTAGATATCAATTTACCACATCTTCCATTAAATTCAAGATGAATGGACTACTAAGCATGGTTTTGATGCAGATCCAAATAGGTGTGAATTTTATAAAAGCCCACTTCAAATACCAAGTTATAATTTCATCCTTGAGCATATTTTTCATGACCTATAACTATTGAGAGCCAAGATATTTTCTTACATAGAGATCAGAGAGAAATTCAATGTCATCCTTCACATAGCCATAGATGCTTCATTACTGATTAGGGATCTCACTGACGCACAAAAATAATCTATGGGTGTTGATATGGCACTTTGAAAAATAAAGTATAGTGATCAAGATCCATTCAACTACCTCTACCAAGTTGAACAGAAGCTATTCTTCTCCAATCCTATTGATGTTGTATAACCACATGCCCTTATAGCTTCCCACTAATACCAAAATATAGATGTTGAGCACCTACTACATATTCCTAACTTTGGTGACCTAGGAGAGATCATGTAAGTATTACATGGGTAATATAATTAGGGTATAATCTATTTGGGTTTGAACAAGACTATTATAATCAACACACAATCCATGGCCTTATTTTTAGGCATGCCTGCACATAGGGATTAACTACTACCATACAAGACAAAAACACCTCCCATTTTAAAGAAGTTTAAGATTTATATGTGCAAGGCAACCAAGGGATCCCCATTAATGATATTATAAATAAGCCAGTGTACATCCTAATGGAATGTATCACCAAATGATATTGGTAGATGACCAAGTTTTCCAAACAAATTCCCAAGGGCATCATATACATCACTCATAAGATGATCCACTAGAATGAATAGTTTAATTATCTATAGTTTTTAATCCAAAAGCTACTTCCGAACATTAAGAAGTGTCACATTTTTCCTAAGTAAATGTTTTAATATTAGATCTTGATTTTCTTACTTTGCTTCACATAATGGATGTCACTAAAGGGTGAAGTGCACCTAGATATAGATTATTGGATAATGCAACAATTTTATAATCTAATTCGGATGTAGGACCTTGGATCTCTCTCACATGAGGTAAATTTTAAATATTGGTGGGAGGAGTACCTATATCTTATCACCATACATCCTAAAGTGCCATCTAATGTCATGTAGTACTTGGGCTAGAATGCATCCACCATTTTACTATAGAAGGGTGTCTTCATCACCATCTATGAGATGTCATGGTCACCATTCAAACAACTTAATTTCTTTGTGATAATAGATATGGTGCAGGTCAAAGTGGCCAAACAAAAATAATTTGTAGCTATGTGTGTGACCCCATTACAATCCATACCACCTAATGCAGATATTCATTTTGCATAACAACCAAAACTAGCATCTAGCTCATAGTTGTAGAAGGGGAAGCACAAAGTAGATCCTTATTTGACATCCCTTCCCCTAAAGTTAAAAACACTTAACACTATAACCTATAAAGATGATCCCAAGGTGCCATAGATCATGAGCTCATGCAACCTCATCTAGATGGGCAAATATGAGTAAGAATTCTACCAGGTCATGATGGAAGACATGGCTAGAAACTACTATGAGAAGGAGGAAGAAAAAGAATTATTATTTTGGAAGGTGGTGCACATAGTGTAAATTTGTAAGTAGGTTATTCTAGAGATGTGGGTATACCTCCCATCCTACCCACCTTCCATCATTATGGACATAATTTGAGAAGAACAAGAGTAAATACAGTGTAGAATGGACTTATTCTAGCCTTTAACTACTCTAACATTTGTAATTGACATCCATTTTTCACATTTAATGGAGATTCCACTTGAACAACTAGTACATAGGCCTTAAACATGGAGGGAGGTATATGTCTCCCCTACCTTGGAAGAGCACATGTTTGGATGACCAGTCACTACATAAGAAACACAACTTACCCTATAATCTACTATACCACCACCCAAACATAGAATGGTCATGATCGAGAGGAGGAAGCAATAGGTTTCAAGCTTAGAGGTATGACTATATAATTCACCACCATCACCATATGCTCAAGATGTTGAGGAAATTACACCAAAATATCCAAAAACCAAGGAGCAATAGGCCACTAGGGAATAAACTACTCATGTAGTTGAATGTATACCTAGGAAGGAGGAAAATAAGAGAAATACAAAAGAAGCATGACAATAACATGCAACACATTAAGCCAAAGAATTTGAGGCCACATAAAAGGCCAAAGATTTAGAGGTAGACATTTAGAGGGATACAAATATGGCTAAGCAGGACCAAGAAGTAGTTGACATAGAAAATCAAGTATAAGAGTAGAAATATAAGAAGGAAAAGGAAGAAAAAGATGAAAAGAGGAAATACGACACAATAGCCTAGGTGTAGAAATAGATAGAGGAAACTACTAGGAAGAAGAGGAAGAGGAAAATGAAGCCTTGTGGTAATAACAAGTGCAAGCACAAGCACAAGCACAAGCCCAATATGTGCAAGATCAAGCCAAGGCTATGACCCTAATAGCAGAAGATAAAAATAGATAAGAAGAAGAGTAGAGGAAGAACAATAGAAAAATAAGAAAGAGGAAGAAGAAATATTAAGAAGAAAAGAAAAAAAATAAAGAAGAGGAAGAAAAGAAGAATACATAAGAGGAAGGGAAGAGAAAGAAAGAGGATGAGGATGAGAACAAGAAGAGGGAGGAAGAAGTGTAGAATAAGAAATAGGAGGAAGAGGAGGCCAAATAAAATATAATTAAAGACATTATACAACAAAGTAAGCTGATAATAGAGGCCACAACATAACCACAAGCACCAATGATAACACAAATAGGTTCATAGTTACCACTTAGAGGCATATGGATATGAGATGTTCCTATAATGGGTACCCGATACACCACCTTCTCCCTTTTTCTTGTTACCATTCCATGCCATAACCCTATAACATCAAAAAGCACATTGGCCATGATCTCAATCAAGTAAGATGTGTTTTTGGATGTGTCTTACCTACCTTTAAAAAAACAATAAGAGGGTGTCACATCTTTCTAAGATTTGATCACATAGAAGGATGCCTCCCTAGAGTAATAATGAGATCAATCAAAGGTATATAATGTGGAGCTTAGGGCTCACCTACATGAATTAGAAAATATGATTAAAGACACTTGCCCAAACTTGGCCTCTTGAGTAATTAGGGACCAAGTGATGTCAGACTATAGTAGGCTCAATGCCTTGGTTTCAAACCTAATAAAGGATTGGTGAATAGCCTAACAACTTCATGCAGTATGGCCATTAGGCCACAGTATGAATATTGAGGCCACTACTTTGATTACTCTACTAGAGGAGTATCAAATAATCATTGACATTACATCCCTCTAAGCCCATTAAGTCACATGTACCCTAATAACCTAGAAGTAGTATCTCAACAATTCTCTTGCCAGCTCTAGTATGGATTTACCAAAGACAAGATGCCAAAGTAACCATGAATAATATGACTACATCAGTGGACATGAATGACGTTGCTCTTTAGGAATCCTTCATTTTTAGGGATAATATTTGTGATTGAATGGTAATATGACCTATGACATAGTTCATTTACAAGTCTCTAGGTAGAATGCCATGTAAAGAAATTGGAATCATTGAGCATCACAATATATATGAGGGTTAGACATAAAAGCATCTATGAGCATCACCAATGATTTAGACCTAAAATAACTCATCAGCTATCACACAATAATATGCTTCCTAATCCATATGGTCTAAGAAGTGATCCTCAATTGGCATACCTACAAAACTAACCTGGTTCCATTCTATAGTAAGGTAGCTTAGATTCTTAATGTTATAATTTACATGCCACCATCTGAGCTCTAGCAAGTCATCATGTAGTGCAAGGCTACACAGTTTAAGACTAAAGATATTATTGGCCAATCCTCTTCCAATATAATACCACCTCCTTTCAGTTGAGTATTATGCAATGCATAATTTTTGAAAAAATTTTAGTAGGGCCAGGATGGTTGAAAATTGATAAAGGGAGGCCACCTAGTTACACCAACCTTTGTAAACTCAAAAGGTCAATAGGCTCATATGTTACTTAGTTGAAAACCTAAAAGGGTTGTCAAATAGTATGTAATATGTGAAAAATAGAAACTATGACTTGAGCGATTACTATGACTCTTGATATTATACCCACTTCTTCATGTTTTACCTAGAGTACACCATCAAATGATCCTATAATGTTGTCTCATGATGAGACAACACTTTAATTTCAAAAAAAATTTGGGAAAAGAATACAAATAATTAAAGTTATGTAGGATATTCATTGAATATTCATGAGTTATGTAAGTAGTTATTGGATATATGTATTTTGTCCTATCTTCCATGACTTGTAAAAGGATAGAAGATGAACAATCTCCTCTTTTGGTGCCATAGTATGAGAAGAATATGAATAGTCAGGGACTATAAATGACTATAAATATGTATGATTTTATGAAGAAGATGATGAAATTTTGTTGAGGTTAATATATACTATGTGGTTATGGTTACATATTGTATTTCTTATGTTTATTCCTTACATGTGATGTCTTGTTAATGTTGAGCTTAATTCCATCTAATTTACTCTAAACACTCTATGCACTTTCATGAAGCACTTTATAATCTTAATTATTTATTATCACATGATCATTCATATCTATCATGCTTATATTAAATATGGATTCTCTACACTATCCTATGCACTTAGGTAAAACTTAGTATCCTCATCTTTAGCATGTTCTTGTTGTATATGTAACCTCTACTAACACCAATTTTTCATTGTGTTCCCCATTTGTCCTACCTTTTTCACTTTTTCCAATGTCTCAATGTGAAGACTTGATGAAGCAATTACCAGTTTAATTAGTCTAATTAATCTCTATATCATTGAATTCAATTATTCTACTTTTTCCTTTAACTCATCTTTTATTGTTTATCCTTATCCATTTTCTCAAAAATGGTGCCATTTACCAAATATACATATCCGTTCATTCCTTCTTTGGTATATTTTACTAGATAAACTCTAGACACTTGATGGTATTCAACTCTAATTTCTTATTTATCCTTTTCAATTACAAGAATTTTCACTTCTGCATATTTTTATTCTTTTTTGTTTGTTACCATATGTGAGATGTTTATTATTTTCTTTGATATTTTCAAAAAAGGGATTGTCAAAGTCCCAAATTCAATATCCTTAGGTTAAATAACTTTTCTTTTTTTCTTCACCACCATGGATAACCAATATTATGTCTTTGTGATTTTACATGGATATGGGGTAAAAGCTAAGACTTGTGGGACTAGCATTTCTATAGTGAAATAAGGTGTATTTTTAGTTTTGGTAGATGTTTTTACTTGTTCTTGAATTTTAATTATGTCAATTGGATTTCTTGGAGAGAATACAATAGGTGATTCATGATTTTAGGGAGAATATAAAGAAACATGAGTGATCTCTTTTAGTGGGAAAGTATATGATGTAGAAAACAACATGCCATTTAAAGTAATAAATTATTGGGTTGTATTCTCTACAAGCTCTTTATAATGTAAGAAACTATCAACAAGAAATTCTTAAGGAATTGAAGGATTAGGAGAAGAGATATTTTCACCTCACATCTTTATTTTAATCTCAAGAACCCTTCGTGATGGAATGTTCTATTAAATAAATTTGGGTTCTTACACTTCCTTTACCACTAGGGCTTCTTCACTTGGATCTGCTTCATTTACTTTCTCCTATTTATCATGTTATTATTTGTATAAGCTACCAAATTTATCCTCCTTAGGAGGTGTAGGGAAATCAATGTTTCCAACATCTACTCCTTTACTCCTTAGCCACTTGAGAGTCCTTTTGATTACTTACCTTATTCTACTTATGATATAAGTAGATTATTTATTAACCCAATAGACTACAAGTAGTGTATTCATTGTGATGTTTTATTTTTAAAAGATAAGATCCAATGTGACCTCATCATCCACCAACTAATTTGGAACTTTCATCATATAAAATTTGACCATTTGCTTCATGGTAAACTGTAAATAATTTTTGGTTCTAATAATTTTCTCATTAGCATAATCCATCCAATAATCTTCAAAATGTGAGAGATGTTGGAATTAATGCCCAAGATTATGTTTAATTAATCTCCTAATGGAAAATGTAAACATTCTCTCAAAAGTCTTGAGATTGCAATGAGACTTATATTTCTCTACTTGGATTTTATCAATGATGGAAAAATATACCTGACAATTAAAATTAGAAATTTGACCCATGTCTTATGTTGACATGTAAAAAAACTTGAGTGTTTCATCAAGTTATCTCACCAATTACATCAATGCCCACTTATCACTAAGATATCATAGAAGCATATAAAGAGAAATTTCATAGCCATTGATTCTCAAATAACTAAAATTTGGGAACTATATGAGCCAAGTTCTCCATTTGGATATATCTATGGTGGCCACTACTAATATCCTTGTGTTAAAAATCTCTTTTTCAAATAATTGAATGATAAAATGAATGAAACAATCATTTGCCATTTTAAAATGATGATTTTTTTATTTCAATGCCATTTGGGGATAAAATTCATATACTATTTTATTCCCAAAATCAATTACTATATGCAATCCATCAAAATATGTTTAGCTAGACATAATGTAAATGAGATATTAAGTCATATAAAAACTTTATGTGACATTCACTACCATTAGCTATTTATGAATTGCATCATTCATTAGTTGTCCCCAATTGAAATATTCCTTGTTCTTAAAAATGATCTAAATAAGTATATAAATCCACATTTGAATTTTTTTTGCTATTTAGCTCCCCATTATTTTGTGTAATAGTGTTAATATGTCATTTATTTCATTCTTAAAATTAGATCTTGCACTATTCTTTAGGAGTCATGTGAAATAAAGTTTTGGTTTTATCAACCATCTATTGTTGACTTGATTAGAATAGAAAATATCATTATCATCCTAATTTTTTTGAAAAGACTCAGGAGTCAAATGCACAAAAGATTCTTGATCTAGAAGGTGAAATATATTATCTATTTTCTAGAATAAATCTTACCACCCACTCACCTTTTGAATCTCTCACTTCTCTCATCTCTAAATTATAGTGATTCCCCATGACCAAGACCAATTCAAGAGATTAAATTGAAATTAATAATGTTGTTTCTTGTTTTAATCCACTATCAAAAATGCTCTAATAAAAGTCAATTTTATGCACTGCATTCATTCTCTCCCAAAATTTGTTTAAGTTAATATGACATATATTAGTATCTATGATATTTTCTAGAATGTATTCTAATGGTGAGAGAGGTGTCACACCCTAAAATTGGTATTTCATGATTCCTTTATATTTACCTATAATTATGTTTTCTGGATTAGAGGAAGAAAACATCAAGTTTTATGGGAAAATTGATAGTTATGATATATTTTCATAGTTGCTCTTTATTTGAAAAATTGACAATATTAAATAACTTAAAGCTAAAACAAGTTATTTAAAATTTACTAGAATGTTGTACTCAAAAGTTTGCCTATGCAAACTATTTTAGTGTCTTTCAATGCCACCTATACAAATTTTAACTTCTTACTTAACCACCTTCCTTGATTGCAACTCTTCTTATTCAATCACCTTATAATTCTATAAAACAAATTTTCTTGATGAAGGAAAATGAGATGAAAATAAATTTTGTAAATTTATTTTTCAATTTAAAAAATTTATCATCTATTTTTGATTTGGGCTAAAACACCAAAAATCAATCACCAATTAAGTTTTTAATATTTGAAACCCTTTGAGCTCACCAAAAGATGTATGTATTTTTTACTTTTTGGAAAAAAATAATTTAAACCCCAATTTTGGATTTTCTAAAATTTAAAACCCCATCAATATATTAAGCTATATGGTCTTTTTTGGATTGAATAAAGAAATCAAAAGAAAACTAAAATTTTGTTTTTTATTTTAGAAACCCCTCTCTCCTTCCATGAGGTGTACAAATTTTTGATAGCCAAGAACAATTTAAAATTGTTCTTTCTCTTTTTACATCTCAATTTTGCTTCTTTCTTGCTATATGGCCATGCATCCTTCAACCTACAAGTAAAATTTAATTAAAATATTTTATTTTGACTTTATTTCTTCCCTTAACTACTTATGTGTGGTCATACGACCTGTTATGTAAGATAAAAAGATAAAAAATTTTACCAAACCAACTCTTTTTCTATTCTACACTCATTATGTGAGACATACAATGGCTTTACAGTTTGGTCTTCTACTCAAAATAACCAAAAAAATTGATTTTTTATTTATTATCACTTTATTCTTCTCTACATCATTTTTATGATTGACTATGTGGTAAAAATAAAATAGAAAATAAAAATATTCATCAAAATCTAATTTTCATTCTCCCATTAAAGTCATATAATGACTGTACAGTTGAGTCTGATGGCTAAAAACAATAAAAACTATTTTTATTTATTTATTAATTTCTTCACCCCTCCATGCATAGGTCGTATGACATCCATGTATGGTAAAAGAAAACTAGAAATAAAAAATTCATTAAAATCTATCTTTTTATTTTCATAATTTCCCTTCCTTCCCTTTGGTGCTGACATACAATTATACAGTCTAATTTTTGGCTAGCATAGCAAGTTTAGAACTTGATGTTTTAATTTTATCTCAACTTATATTTCTTTCTTGGGTGGTCGTATGGCTGATAAAAACAAAAATTTGATCTTTTGGCTGTTTTGGTATTTAAACATAACTTCTCTATTTCCTACTTCATTTTATTTTTTCAAATATCATTCAAATCTTTGCATGTAATATTCAAATAGTTTATAAGAGAGGAATCTATATTTTGACAAGACCTAGGCAAATAAAGGGATTTACATGATTTTGGGAAATGCCAAAACTAATTTTCACAAGATGGGGAAGAAATAATGGCAATTTCAATGTGAAGGTTCACATTTACATGACTTGGGGAAGTATAAATCAAAATTACTTGACTTGGAGACGTGTAAAACATAATTTCACAATAGAGGAAAATGTAATTTATTTTGTATGGTTGAGGAAGTAGAAAATGAAATTGCAAGACAATAGAAAAGAAAAATTCAATTTTCATGAAAAAGGAAAATGCAAAATGAATTTGAAAATTGAACTATGTGAAAAATAAAAATGCAAATTACATGACTTGAAAAAGTTTAGGGGTATTCTTCACAACTTGGGGAAAATCAAAAAGCATTTACAGAACTTATAAAATAAATATTTGATTTTGTAATTTGTAGGGAAAACCAATGGATTTTTACATTGGGAGCTTGAAAATGTTTTTTCATAATTTGAGAAATATAATTTTTGGTCTATAATTCAATTTTCAAAATCTAAACATTTTTAATCTTGAACTTTAAAATTAGCAATTAAAAACACATTTTTCACAAATTTTGAATTTTTCTAGAAACTATGACAATAGTTGGCTCTAACTGGGATTTTGAATTGCAAGGAATGAAAATAACTTTGACCTTCTAGTTTCTTAGGCCATATTTTTATACATTGGCTAATGGGGTCTCAATTCAACAATCACTTGATCAACTGAAAAATGACTAATCTTCAATAAAATGATGGATCCACGAGCCATAAAAATAATATCAATGCCAAAAGATAGTGTGTATGAGGGCATCAATTACTCATCCTAATAATTTCTATCACATGTCAAAATATATTTTATGTGAGTGTATCATGTACTCACCCTAATATGTGATATCACATATCCAAAAGGATAGTGTGTGAGGACATTTTCATTATGTGTTTTCACATAAACTAAAATGCAAAGAGAAAAATATCTCTTAAACTCTCATGATTAAATTTTGAATATAAAATTGATCAAGGATAAAGATAAGTGACCATGGAATTTTCATTTATTCAAGTTTGGCATTGTAAAGAGATTTAATTCAAAATGAACCGTCATTAGAAATGAGAAAAGATCAGGGGTAAAAAAGGATATATATGTGATAATAACTTGTTGAGATACAGAGTCATAAATTGGATAAAATAGGTGAATTGGAAAGGATTATTTTAAGAGAGAGACTTAAAACAATAATAACCAATTAATATGGAAAAAATAAAAAAGGAAGGAACAAAAATGACACAAACCAAAAAGAATGACTAGAAAGGAAACACAACTAAAACTATATTTACATATACACAAAATATGACTACCTGCTTCTCACTAGAAATAATGTTTGAGATATTTTCCACTAAATGGAAATGGTAGATTAGTTCCATTTTGATACACAAGATATAAGGTGTTATTTTTGTAGAAGTCTCTAATTTTGAATGGACCCATCCAAAGGGAATCAAATTTTCTATGACTTCCCTTTGGTTCTCTAAAACTATCCCAAAGTAAGACCAAGTCCCCTACTTGGAATTATATTTTATTTTCCTTCTTATCAAAGATAAATTTAAAATGATCCTATTTTCTATAATCCTATCAACCACCCATGCACTTTATTATTCTAATTTTTGTAGGTAGAAAATTCTTTTATCTAGTGGGCTTTCAAAATTTGTATTCTCAACATCCCTAGACAACTTTAGGGCAAGTAACTCAGGAGATATGGGAATCAAAACATTTATTTTATATATAATATAGAATGGAGACATCCAAATAACATTTTAGGTGTTATGAAATCTACCCAAAGAGCGTCATATATATTTTATGCCAATATATCTGATTCTTACCAACTAATTTGCACATGATTTTGAACAGGTTCTTGTTGCTTGACTAAGCCTAACCATTCCATTTTATATAATAGTTTGATGAATGAGATAATGAAATTTTTTACCCATAACAAAATAAATCATCTTTGAATAAAAAAGTTAGAAGCATTGTCTGTAATAATCTTCTATGGGATTCTATATTGTACTAAGATATTTTATTTGATTAAGTTACAAATGAATTTTAAAGTTGTCTTCCTAACAGGATTAACTTCTACCAAATTAGTGAAGTAATTTATTTCTATGAGAATGTGAGTGTGACCTATGCTTGAATGAGGTTTCAATTTCCCAATCAAATCCAATCCTCATTACTAAAAAGGTTCTTGAACTATCACCAATTGAAGAGGAAGTGCTACTAATCTAGGTTTACCCACAACTTGCTAATATGCTTCACACTTTCTCACCCATTCATATGAATCTTTGAAAATAGTTGGCTAATATTAATGGTCCCTACTTATTTTATAGGTTATTACTCTAGTATAAAATTTCCCTCCATAGGCTTGATCATGAAAATATTATAATAGATTTTTTTAATTCTTTATCAACACACCTTAAGAAGTAGACATCAATGTTTTTATTAAAAAGAGTTCCATCTCATATGACATATTTTTCTGCCTATAGCTTGACCAATCTACATTGATTATAATTTAAGTTTTAAGGACATTATCCATATTTCAATAAAAAAGGCAATGTGAGAAAACCATTCGTTAGTAGAATCAATAAACAATACCAAAGGAAGTTCTTGGTTATCTTGCTCATTTGAAACTATCCAACAACCGAATCAGATATTTTCCTACTCTACCATGAGTTGACATAGTCCTTTTCCTTGAATTAGTTTTATATGTTTTATTTCTAGATCATACTCTTAAACTTTGGTTATCTAATTACCCATTTTAGAGCTATGTTTTTATTGGGTAAAAATGGATTTTATTATTGTACTCGGAACCATTAAATAAAATGTGAATGCAATATTTAATACCTAAATTATTTGATTTCTTTTAATACTACATAGACATGATTTTCTTTAAGAGAATATTTCAACTCGTAATCCTTGAGATTAAAAATCATAAATGTAATTGGGGACTTGATACCTTCATTATTTTTTTGAATCAATATTATTGAGAGTGTATGATCTAAAGCATAGAAATAAATAATGAATCCCTTATTAAAATTAAGACAAGCCAATGTTGGTGGGCAAGCAATAACAACTTTTATCTTTTTAAACTCTTTTTTTCCTTCATTGTTCCACTTGAAATAATATTTTCCTTTCATCATGTCTGTAATATGTTTGGTGAGCTTATAAAAATTAGGCATGAATCTACTTAAATTTTTCACTTTTCTAAAGAAGGAATGTACTCGTGGTTTACTTTTAGGTAGGGAAAGTTTCTAAATCACCTCAACCCTTTTTTAATCAATCCTTATTCATTATTTTGAAATAATATGACCTAAAAGCTTACCTTTAGTCACTCCAAAGACATATTTATTAGGTTTAAGAGAAATCCTATGTAAATGACACTTTTTAAAAACTTTATCCAAATGTGCATAGTGGTCTTCTCACTTTTTTGAAAATACATTCAGGTCATCAATATATACCCACAATCATTTTGTTGTTCAGTTCTTTGAATGCCAGATCCATTGACCTCTAAAAAGAGTCTCCTATGTTGATTAATCCAAATGGCATCCCCTAGTATGTAAAAATATTACAAAGTGTTTTGAAATCTATTTTATGTTGATCTTCCATTTTAACCTTGGTACCTTGAAAAACCATCAAGCATATCAACACCAATTACTACCTAGAGAGCCTAATCCATGAATGGCAATAGATAATTGTCTTTGAGGGATGCTTGATTGAGGTTCCTAAAATTGACATAGATTATAAATTCTACATTATTATTATTATTATTATTATTATTATTATTATTATTATTATTATTATTATTATTATTATTATTATTATTATTATTATTATGTTAGCTACCTAAGTTGAATGGTAGATAGGAAATATAATGCAAGCATCAAGCATCTTTTGTGCTTTTGCAAGAATTGTTTCTATAATTTTAGGATTGTATTGCCTCAATTTTTTTATAGAAGGCTTTGCATTAGGATTTAGAGGAACTGTAGGTTACATTTATTTGGGATGGAAAAATTTAAGGTTTGTGTATGAATATACAATTATATCAATATACTTATGAAGAAGGATAACAAACTTTCATTTTTCTTTGGGTGAGAAATATTTCCCAATATTGACAAACATAGGATGTTCCTCTAAGTTAATGTTTAATTTTTTGTAATCAACAAAATCAATATTTCCTTTTTACATTTTATTCTATAAAAATCTTTCATGTTTGCCAAACAATTCTTCTAAGGAGACCAAGCCTTTAGGAATTTTGTTTCCTTCAAATTGATAATACCTACCTCATCTTATTTTTTAGTGATTAATTCTTTTGACATATGAACTAAATATTCCATGTATGAAGAATTAATACCCTAAAAATATAAATTTTTTAAGATATCTTATTTCACAAGGAATGAAATAATCTATTGATCATCATTAAAAACTTGCCAATTCTCTACATTATCTAGGTCACTTTGCCTATATATTGGTTCAATCATATATTTTTATGTGCCAATATATACATGAAGAATCATCACAAGAGTTGATATTTCTAAAGCATTGAATTTAGATTTGTGTTTATGAGGAATTGTCTTGATAAAGAAAACATCAAAAACTCCCATACTATCCTAGACTTTATTCCTATAATGTATTGGTTGATCATTCTTTACTTAGTACTAACCTTTTACCTTTGAATAATTTCACAAGGAGCTCAACATAACATAAGACTTTTAAATTCATGATTCCTATCTCTTCTACCATGTGTAGTCCCTATAAAATCACTTCACATTCAACTGTGTTGTTGGTACACTTGAACTACAATTTATATGAGAAGGGGAATATTTATTTAGATGGAGATATCAAGATTACACTTGAATCTAAACCTTTTGATGAAAAACTACCATAAAATTCCATGGTATAAATATCATTCAAATTTTATTGCATAATTTCTAGAAATTCTATATCCTTTTATGTCATCAAAATATAATTACCAATTCTTACATCTTTATGCAAAATATCTACCTTAAGATCAATAAATTTTTTCACTTTATACTTTATTCCAAATTTAGGGTCTAGATGTTGTTTGACTCCTTTAACTAGAATCATATCATGTGATAAATCCAATTAGATTTTTCCATCTAATTCTTGAAAAAAATTCTAACCAAAATAATGCCATAAGTTTGTGGGATGTCTATGACCAAAATATTGTTTTTAATCATATTATGAGGAAAAGAAACCAAAGTGACTTATGCTTATTTTATCTACCCAATGATTGGAACTTGTTTCACCACCATATAATAATAATGTCCAAATTTTTTACTATAGGTTAGGCCAAGATAATGAGTAACTTTGGTAGGCATGACAATGTTTGAGGCTCTCGTGTCAATGATATAGTTGCTTACTTTATATCCTTTGATGAATAGGGAAATATAGAATGGGTAAAATTTATTAGACATATAAGTGGATGTGGACATAGAGTTGAATTGGTTTGAAGTAATAGGGTTCATTAGGATTCCTTTGGAATTAGCTTTTCTATAATTGGGATTTTTGCCTTTAATGAAATAAACTAACCTACTCAACTACTTTGGGTATGCTCTTATATTGTGACATCTAGACTATGTTTTTATTAACATAGTAAACTATGTCAAAAGTAGGAAAATTAATAGAAGGAATTTCAATAGGTTGAGAAACATTGGTGTTAGATGAACTACCTATTAGTGGTTTATTTCCTTTTATTTGCACTAGCTAGGTAGTTCCTCGTGGGAGGATAACCTTTTGGAGTTTCTTGATGTGGGTCACTAGAAATATTTATTTGATTCTAAGCTCTAATGAAAAATACAAAGTATTGACTATTTATATATCCAACACTCTCTTCATAGTCATCTTCATCTAAATTTGATTATAAGAACATATTTATGGAGTCACCCCCAAGTTCGTGAATCTCACATTCTTAAAGGTCTAGATTTTTTGATTCATTTTCCTCTTCAACTTCTTCATGTCCAAAAATATCTTTTGTTTCTAGGATTGAATTCATAGGTGAATTGGTGTTTTTTTGTGGAGGGGACTCAAGTGCAAGTTTTGACTGAGAATCTTGCAATATAGGGTGATCTCTTTGAAAATGAACATAGTTTCTCCTTGGAATGTCTTGGTAAGGAGTGGTAATAGTTTTAAGGGCATTTATTTTTTTAGGTTCATTATATCATTTTCCATCTTTTGTAAAATTTATTTTGTTGAAGACTGTCCTAAACTCTAAGCTTTACTCTTTGAGGGTTCTTTTTTTATTTTTTAGACATTATCATGCCATCCTCAATATCAATATCCAATTCTTGGGATACTTTTAAATTTGATCCTCTAACTCTCCTTAATACATAACTTGCCTTAACCAATTGAGAATTGATAAAAACATATCTTATTTTTATCTGTTGGTCATGTAGTAGCTAGTATTTTATTTAGTAACTTATTGAATTTGGCAATAAAATATCTCATAGGATCATAAACCTCCTTTTTAATTTTCTAAGCTTAAAAATAAATGCATGAGCATCTTTGGCTAACTTAAATCTATTTTCAAATTTAGTCTTCATAGTATTCCAATTAGTAACAAATCTTGAATCAAGGTGGTAAAACCAATCTACAGCCCCATCATGAAGTATTTCGATGAACAACCTAATAAAAACATATTCATGATTGACACCCAAAATTCCACATGCAACATTGAAGGTTGCAAGATGTTCAAATGGATGTTGTTTTCCATCTCCATAAAACATTGGAAAGTTCTTTCTCAACCCTTTTAGAATATCATGTAATTATCCTAGAGATAATGGATAAATCACATTTCCCCATGGTATTTCCATAGTTTGAAAGACTATTTTTAGGGGAATAATAATTCTTTATAGGATAAGAGCTTGACCTATTAGAGTCCCTCCTTCATGTTGTTTGTTTTTCTTAGGAGTTGAGGGAAGACTAGTTGTTATTTTAACCTTTATTTGATGTTCAAGGCTCAATTTGAAACTAGAATGTTCTTATAACTGATAAAAATGGCCAACTTCACCTTTTGACTTACTATCTTTAGTGAATCTCTTTTATTCCAATTTGAAATAAAATTACTAGCATTGAGGTGTGGGTTGAAGTTGAAGAGCTCTTTAAACTAGCCTTATTTTTTGTAATCTTTGTGCCACTATTTCTTGTAATCTCTATGCTAAAATGACTTGATATTCCTCTTTTATAATTCTAATGGCTCTATGAAAATATGCTAAACTAGTCTTATTATCCCAAGGAAACATTATCAAACCTAACAAAATATCTTCCTGAGTTTGAGTTATCTAGTCAAGATTTCATTGAAGAACTAGGGCCTACACTCCCTAATTTTTCATGAGATGAATCTTCTCTTATGAATTTATATCTCATAACTATATGGAAAATTTTCCTATCTTGTATTCTAACTTGAATTCTTGAGTTTATTTCAAAATTCCTCTAAGCAATGGGAACATATTTTTCTTTTAATTCAAGTTTTTATCTAATGGTATCAAACTCAATGTTACTTGTTCTATTGTCAAAGGAAAATTATGAAATACGGAAATCTAAATCTTCTTCCAAGGCTTCATCCCAATTTATACAAGGTTGATGATCATGATTAAGAGATCCTAATATGGTCATGTGATAATTCACTAGTTATGAGTACCTTGACAGTTTCTATCGGTTGTTCTAAATTCTTGAATCCTTTCTATTATTTTTATAAAATCAATTTCTTAATTCAAATAACTAACACAATTTATAATTAGAGCACACAAATACTATCAGAGTCCCCAAAAATTTATTTGATATTTGACACAATATTATTTTCAGTTGATTTCTCCTAGTCTAGGTAAGGCTGGTGAAGTGGTCCTTGAGATGATGATAGAGTCATGTGGACCAAAATAATATTACCGTTAACATTAAAGTTAAAAAAATGTGGCCCATGGTGGGCAAAAAAAAAATTTAGTGTGAAAATTTTTTATGGGGACAACTTATTGTGTTCACATCAACACCATAGGGAATGAAGTCCCTCTCCTATTAGAAGGCAGATCTACCTTTATTGAAAACCAAAATCTTACTGAAAAGGAAATATTTAAAAAAAAAAATTTAAAATCATAATGGTATTGATTTTAACTTAAAATAATGAAAATTATTTTCCATAAAGGAATATGTAGAGAGAGAGAAAAAAATGAGTAGAATGTTTTAGATGATTAATTCATCAAGTTGAACATTGAGACTCGATAAACGTATCAAGAGGTAAATTAATATTAAGGAGGGAAAATATCTCTTATTTAATGGGTTGAAAATACATATTCACATTCTTTATAATACAAAATAAACACCAAAAAACTACTTGGCTTTGATAATAGAAATGAGCAACCCTCTATATTTTCTAATAGAAACAATATAGTTATTGATTATATTCCCATTGAGATTCCACTTATATATTCAAAGTATAAATCACAATTCCAAATGAAATTTACAATCTAATTTCTTGGTATTAATAGTTTAAATATGATATCAATATCAATGAGGATCAAATACACTAAATTAAGAAAAAAAAAGACATAATCCAATGGAGTTGCTAACACAAATCTTAGAAACACCCCTTTGTATTGATCTTATCAAAGTAGAGTATCCAATATATCTTTACAAGTATTTACAAAAAATACTTCCATTTTTAATCCTTATTAAGAGAGCCTAACTTGTATTTATAGGACAAAATGGGTGGTTATGGTGAAAAACCACTTATTTTGACTTTTTACAGAATTGTAAAAAACATCAATGAGAAATTACAACTTGAAAGGGTGGAAAAGTGTTTTGATCACTTAGCACCACTTGAAAAAACATTCAGTTTTTACACTACTTAAAAAATTACATTATCAATTTGCACAACTATTTCAAAAATGTTGGTAAAATTAATAAAAGATAATTTTCAAAAGTGACAACATATATTTGTAAGGGGGAATAGCTTGTGACAATATAATTTAGGTGCAAAAGAAACATGAAAAGAAAACATCAGAATGATGAGAACAATTTCAATCCTCTCATTTCTTCAATGAAAACTATTTTTATTTAATAGAATGTCAAATATTTATAGAAACACCTCTATCAATTATTCATTCGATCTATTTGTATATGTATAAATAATATCCATTGAGTAGTCTAATTCTCTCATCTCCTAAAACTTGTTTTGGATACTGTTCATCTTCAAGTTAATATTTTCATCATCAAATTGGTATTTTATAACTATAAGTTTCTCATGATCAAATTTAGAAATGGGATTAATAATATCCTAAATTTTATTTTTGAATTCTTTAGTCATAGTTTTAATTGAAATAATATTTCCACCCTGATCGTTATCATTAACAAAAGGACATTTCAACCTTTTGATCTTAGTATAAATCTTCGTTATCATGTCACTTTCAAGTGACTTTGCACTATTTAATTTTTCAAGGCATTCTTAAAGTGATTGGATCCTTAATTTCATAGCCTAGAGGATTTTAATTTTATAAATGACTTCTTTCTTACAATGGCTCTTTTTTCCATAATGTTAATAGAGATAAATTTTGATAATTAAATTAAATTGGGGATGAACTCCCAATTCTATTTTTATTTTGTATACCCACTTTCATTGAGTTTTTCACATTGTGACCAAACTTTAGAGACCATTATTGTCATAGTAAGACTTTTTGAGGTTCCCTGATTAGTAATCCTCTTGATCTAATCTTTCACTGTGTTGCCTATTTGGCCTACCTCTTTCACTTTCTCCAATGTCTCAACATGAATACTTGATGAAGAAATTTTTGGTTGAATTATTCAGATCAATCTCTGTATCACTAAATTCATTTGTTCTAATTTTTTCTTTAACTCTTTTTTCATTGCTTTATCCTTATCCATTTTCTCAAAAATGGTGCCAATTGCCAACTGTACATCTCTCTTCGTTCCTTCTATGGTAGACTTTCCCAAATCAACTATAGACACTTGATAATCTTCAACTCTGATTTATAATTTATCCTTTTCAACTACAAGGATTTCCACTTCTACATATTTTTCTCCTTTTTCATATGTTACCATCCATGAGATAGTTTTTTCTTTCTTTGATCTTTAAAAAAAATGGATTGTCAAAGTCCCAAAGTGAATCTCCTCAGGATTAACAACTTTTCTTGTTTTCTTTACCATCATGTACACCAAATTTGACATTGTTTTGCTTAAAGGAGGTGGGTTAGAAGATCAAATTTTTAGGATCAATATCACTAAAGTGGAAGAAGGTGTCTTTTTAGTTGTGGTACCTCAAAAAGACATTTCTACTTATTCTTATTTGATAATTGTGTGAATTAGATTTTTCATAGAGGAGACAGTAGGAAATTCATGATTTGATGAAGAAGATGAAGAAACATGAGTGATCTCTTGCAATTGGAAATTAGATGATATAGGAAACAACATGTCGTTTGAAGTAAGAAATTATTGAGTTGTATTCTCTATAAGATCTTGAGAATGCAGTAAACTATAAATGTGAATTTATTGATGAAATGAAAGATTAGGAGAAGAGGATAGATAACCTCTTTATTTTGAGCTTGAGAACCCTTCATGGTGGAATGTCCTATTGAATAGTTTTAGGTTATTATGCTTCTTATATCACTAGGGTTTTTTCACTTGTACCTACTTCATCTACTTTAACTAACTTATCATGTTGTTATTTATAGAAGCTACCAAATTCATCCTCCCAATAAGTGTATGTAAATCAACATTTACAACATCTACTCCTTTGCTCTTCAACCACTTGAGAGTCCTTTTGAGTACTACCCTTGTTCTAATTTTGAGATAAGAAGATTCTCTCTTATCCTAATAGATTATAATTAGTGGATTCATTTTGATGTTTCATTTTTAAAAGATAGGATCCAATGTGACATCATCATCCACTCACTACTTTGGCACTTTAATTATATCAAATTTGACTATCTGCTTCATAAAAAACTATGAATAATCTCTTATTCTAACAATTTATCATCATCACAATCCATCCAATAATCTTAAAAATGTGAAGGAAATTAGAATGAAGGCCCAAGGTTATGTTTAATTAAGCCTCTAATTTCAAATGCAAGCCTATTTTCAAAAGTCTTGAGATTACAATGAGACATATGTTACTCTACTAACTTGGCTTTTATCAATGATGGACAAGAAAACCTATGAGTTGAAATAATAAATTTGACTCCTATATTATGTTAAACTATCAAACACTTATGTATTTAAACAAGTTGTCTCATTATTTCCATCAATGACCACTTATCACTGACATAACACATAAGCATATAAGGAGCAATTTTCACAACCCTTGATTCTCAAATAACTAAAAGTTGGGAATTGTATGAACAAATTTCCCATCTAGTTATCTCTTTGGTGGTCGCTACTGATATTCTTATGTTGAAAATATATTTTTAAAATAATTGAATGAAAAAATGAATGAGCTAATAATTTATCCTTTTGAAATGGTGGGTGTTTTTTTTCAATGCTATTTGGGGATAGAAGTCATATATTATTATCTTCCCAAAATCACCTATTGAATGCAATCCATCAAAATATCTTCAGTTAGCCACAATGTAAATGAGATATGAAGTCATATAAAAAATTTATGTGACATTCACTTCCATTAGCTATTTATGAATTGCATCATTGATTAGCTATCCCTAATTGAGATATTACTTATTCTTGAGAATGATCCAAATAAATATGTATATCCATGTCTAAATTTTTTTCATTGTTTGGCTCCCCACTATTATGTGAAATAGTGTTATTATGTCATTTATTTCATTCTTGAAATTATATATCATAAGATTATTTAGGATTCACATAGAAGAATGTTTTGGTTTGATCAATCATCCATTATTGACTTACTTGGTATAGGAAATATTATTGTTGGCCCAAAAACTTTGATAAGACTTTGTAGTCAAATGCATCAAAGATTCTTGATTTAGAAGGTGAATTATATTATCTATATGTTTTGGAATAAAACTTACCACCAACTCACCCTATGAATATCTATCTCTAAATTATAGTTTTTCACCATGACTAATACCAATTTAGGAGACTACACCAAAATCATGAACGTTTCTGCTTGTGCCAATCCACTATAAAAATTACTTTGATTAAAGTTTGTTTTATGCATTGCATTCATTCTCTCCGAAAATTCATCTAAGTCAATGTTACCTATATTAGTATCTATGACATTTTCCACAATGGATTCTAATGGAGAGAGAGGTGTCACATCCTAAAATTGGTATTTCATGAATTCTTTGTCTTTTCATAGAATTACATTTTCTAGAGAAGAGGAAGGAAATATCAACTTTTATGGGAAAACTAATAGTCAGGGGATATTTTCATAATTGCTCTTTATTTTCAAAATTGACAAAATTAAATAACTAAAAGCCAAAATAAGTTATTTAAAATGTACTAGAAGGTTGTACTCATAAGTTCACTTATGTAAATTACTCCATTTTTTTAATTCCATCTGTATAAATTTCAACTTCTTTCTCAACCACCTTCATAAATTGTAAATCTTCCTATTTAATCACCTTATAATGTTGTCAGATAAATTTTACAAATAAATGAAAATGAGTTGAAAACAAATTTTGCAAATTTCTTTTAAAATTTTATCACCTATTTTCAATTCAAGATAAAACATCAAAAATAATCACCAATTGATTTTTCAAGATTTCAAACCCTTTGAGATCACCAAAAAATGTATGGATTTTTCACTTTTTGAACAAAAATAATTTAAACCCTGATTTTTTATTTTCTAAAATTTAAAACCCCATCAATATATGAAATTATATGTTTTTTGGTTTCAAGAAAGAAATCAAATGAAATTAATTGATTTTAGTAACTCCTCTTTCCTTCCATGAGGTGTATGGATTTTTGATAGCCAAAAATAATTTAAAATTTCTATTTCTCTTTTTACTTATCAATTCTACTTCTTTCTTTCTACATGGTCGTATGACCTTAAACCTAAAATCAGAATTTAATTAAAATATTTTCTTTCGAGTTTATTTCTTCCCTACACTACTTCTATGTAGCCATATAGATTTTTATGTGAGCCAAAAGGAAAAAAAATTTACCAAACCTACTCTATTTCTAATATACACTCATTTTGTGAGGTGTAAGATAATTATATAGTTGAATATTTTGCTCAAATAAACAATTTTTTTTTGTTATTTGTTATCATATTATTCTTCTCTACATATATTGTATGGCTAGCTATGTGGTAAAAAGAAACTAGAAAATAAAAAAATTCATCCAAATCTACTTTTCATTCTCCCATTGAAGTTGTATGGTGATTATATGGTTTAGTTTGAAAGATAAAAACAATAAAAAACACTACATTTTTTCTTTATTAATATCTTCCTTAATCCATGCACAATTCATATGGCATCAATGTATGACAAAATAAAACTAAAAATTGAAAATTCATTAAAATCTTTTTATTTGTAAATTTTTCCTTCCCGTTGGTGTCATTATACAACTATACGGTCTAGTTTTTGGTTAGCAGAACAAGTTTAAAGCCTGATTTTTTAATTTTATCTTACCTTATTTTTCTTTCTTAGGTAGTCATATGGCTGATAAAAACAAAAAAAAAAATCTTTTGGATATTTTAATCTTTCAACATAACTTCTCTATTTACCTACTTAATTTTAATTTTTCAAATATAATTTGGATCTTTGCATGCAATCTTCAAACAAATTTTAGAAGAAAGGAATTTATATTTTGACATGATCATGGGAAATAAAATTATTTTCATAATTTGGGGAAATAACAAAACTAATTTTCATGAGATGAAGAATAAATAAAATCAATTATAATGTGGAGGTTCACATCTACATGACTCAGGGAAGTGTAAATCAAAATTTCATGACTTAGGGAAGTGTAAAAAAAATTCATGGTCAAGGAAAATGTAATTTAAATTTTCATGGATGGGAAAGTGGAAAATGAAATTGCATGATAGAAAAAAAAATCCATTTGCATAGAAAAGGAAAATGCAAAATGAATTTGTAAATTTCACCATGTGTAAAATTAAAAACACAAATTGCATGACTTAAAAAAGTGTCAAGGTATTTTGCACAACTTGGGGAAAATTAGAAAGCATTTTCATGAATTATAAAAGAAATATTTGATTTTTTAATTTATGAGGAATACTAAAAAAAAGTTTATATGGGGAACTTGAAAGCGCTTTTACATAGTTTGTGAAATACAATGTTATTGTATTCCGATCTATAATTCAATTTTTAATTAATTAATCAATTAATGTTAATTAATTGATTAATTGATTAATTTTTTAAATCTAAAAAAGTTTAAGCCCAAAATTCAAAATTAATGATTAAAGACACATTTTTTGTAAATTTTTATTTTTTTAAGAAACTATGATAATAGGGAACAACTAGGGGTTTATCCCTAAAGTCTTTTGAGTTGAATGCCTATAAATCAACCATGAATCATCATGCATCATATAATGTAATGCCTCAAGCTAATAGTCAGTATAATTTACCCAATAATTAGTTTGTGCACTATAATCAGGTGTTGTCTCAATCTTGTGGGAAAGTCAATCTCCCAATGATGAATGAGAACCTATCAATTTTAATGCAAATAATCATGTTATAATCTGCAAAATTTTTCTTAGTGTTAGTGATTTATCCTATTTTGATGATGTTTCTAATTTCATGTCATTTATTTTAAGAAATCATTAGTAAGGAATTCATAGTCAAATCTATGACATAAGGCTCTTAACTTTATGGTTTGGAGCAGCTACGATGGAACTAGACACCTAGCTAAAATAGCTATGTTGATTGAGAGTTTCCAATTTCAGAAGCCTAATCCATTCTTCTAAGAAGGTAGCTTTTTTTATGATTATTCTAATGAATAAAAAGTGGTGATTGTAGAAAGTGACCTAGTGGTTGAGGAGAAATGGAAAAGGATCTACTTATTCACGAAAAACAAGCTAAAGTCTCTTGCACTTAACTAAAAGAACTTGAGGAGTTGGACTAGTTGGACAAGGAAGATGCATACATTGAATTTCAAGTACCCTCTTTTTATGACCCTTATCATATGTTTGAGGAGATGGCCTCAGAATGACAAATAAATTTATGACAATGAATTGACATCACCTTTATCAATAGAAGAAGGTGAAATTGAATAAATTCTAGACAAGCTAAACTGATTGGGCTAACAAGAAGAAAACCAAGAAGAAGCAGGTTATTCCTTTGAGTAAAATGAGTTATATGATATCAAAGTAGAATATCTCTCTCCTCAACTTAGCCATAATTTAAAATCAATTTAAATAAGTCATTTATTCTTCCCATTATTATGGGTAGTCATTATAAGAATAGATGATCAAGAACCTACAGGCCCAAATGAAGAATATTTCCTCTTTGTGCCTGAGTTAAATGAAAACAAGGAAATCATGAGTTATTTTTATGACACCATAACCATCCCATATTTACCAATTCCAACATATTCCATGTCCAAGGTAGTATATATGGTCAAGATACAAATAGAAGATCATAATCAAAATGATCTAAATAGAGAAGTGAAGCTAATGGAGATGCAAGCTGAAAATCATCTAATTCATCCCAACTCTCCACATAATTTATCCACTACTAACAAATTTATAAGGTCTATAACATGTGATTAATCACTCACATACCTCCTTGGAAACAAAATTAAAGAAGAATATGTAGTTAAAGCATCCATTTTAGTCTAAGAGTATCCAAAAATCAATGTGTCAATTGGTTATAATAAAATAAATGCCTCTACCAAGTTGGATACACACATCATTTTGGTATGTATAGATATTCAAATTTATTTCTCATCTGAATTCCAAGTGTGGACATAGGTATTTCTCTTCAAGTATTCCTCATGCTTTATTCAAGTTAGATGTAAGCATAATGTTGAATGTTATGGCTTGATTTTGCTTAGATTGCATGAACTAAAAAATGACAAAACATTATAGGATAGTGTATTCTATCATATAGGACAACATAAAATAAATTAATAGTGTCCTTTTCCCTTATCAAAATCTTGATAAAATTAGATGTCTAACAGATCTATGCATGCATTTTCTTGAAAATCCCTATAAATATTTTCTTATTTATTTTTGCTTTATTGTTTAATTTCCTTCATGTTCCTTGTTTTGGTTTGGGTGTGATTTAGTTGATTTTTACTTATTTCCTTTGATTTTTAGTTCTTGGTTCAGCTATGTTACATTTTCTTTGAGTTGAACCTTTTTTTTACTCGAGGGTTCCCCTACTTTATCAATGTTTGATAAATGAGTGGCTTATATGTAAGAAACACTAATGGCATTCCTATACATTAATATGATAATTATTGTCTTATTAATTACATAAACTATTATGTTTTCCTTGTATTTTTATAATGTGTAAGGACAATGATTTGAAATAAATCATATGAATGTAGAAAGGTTTCTTTCCTTATTTTAAAGGTCATCAAATGCACATAGAATAAAATATTAAGCATGATGTAGTGTTAAATTTTTTTAGCCTTTACTTTAGTTGATTGTGCACTTTTTGATTATCACTCAACCCATGGCTTGGTCCCCAACCCTATATGAATAAAAATATCCTTTCAAAAGGAATATGTAAAATATAAAATCTAAATATTCTCCTCAAAAGGGGTGATCTTAGCAACCTCTACCATGGGCTTCTTATCTTGGAAGGCAGTGGATTAAGTTCTTAGGAAGGGACTATAGGTATCTTTGTCAATGGTATAAATTCCTAACTAGGATCAGAGTAATTCCCACACCATTTATCCCTAGAAAAATTATAAAATACTTTCTACTTTCAATAGTGCCCATCATTGATATAAATTTGATTTATCATGGATGCTTGAAAAATAACTAAATTAATCACATAAACTCACACATTGATGAGATTTAGGTAGAATTTAGTTTAGTATGTCATGTGATGAAGCATAATTTCATGCCTTCATGTTTTTTTTCTTTAGAATATGGAATATAGTCAAGGTTTATCTTTAAATGAGAACAAAAGATTATGTATTCTTAAGATACTCAGGAGTATCTCCTAGCAGGAGTCACCATTTATTATTGATCATAAAACATGCCCCATTTTTAGTTGAATAGGGGGACCCTTAGGAGTTTTTGGTGGTTTGCCTAGTTGAGCCCTTTATTGAATTTAGCTAAGTCTAAATATCTTGACCTTTTAAAAATCACATTTTAAAAAAACTTGAAAAATCCCCTTTTAGGGAAAATTTGAATTAGACTTGTGTAAATTATCTAAATTTTTTAGATTCTTCTATAGTCTTTCCCTTTGTAATCTAGCCAATTTATTTTTTGATTTAGTGAGAACTGGCTAAATGATTATGATTCTTTCAATTTTAACTTAGTTATTTTTGGTAAATAGGATTAATCTACCAAGGTTATTCTAAAAATGGGATACTTTATTCCACTAAATTATTCATCTTTTCAATCTATTTTGACTTAAATATTCTCTAAATTGGATAAGTGTTTGCTTATGTTCAATTTTTGCCTTAGTTAATTTTATAAAAATGGTCAAAATCTACTTTGAAAATGGATTTGAATTCATTTAAAATGGCTTTAACTTCACTAAGTTTATCCACTTTATTGATTTTATTTTTGAAAATGTAGACATTTGGATTTGAATTAATTATATATTGGATTTTAAAATTGATAATTTTGATTGTGTTCCTTTGATTTACTACCCATAGATGCCCACTTTGTTTCTTGGAGCCATGTGGTGATATTTTGTAGCTCTCAATGACCCTAACTCATTCATAAAATATTCTACAAGACTTAGCCAATTATTCAAAAGGGTTACCAGATCCATTTGGAATATTTACACTAATCTATATGACTTGGGTAGTTTAAATTTTATTGGGAGCTTCCAACTCTCTAGATCATTGTAATGTTGCTAAGTAGCATGATCCAGGTGGCCTGCTATCCTAGATGACTCCATATATAATAAAATCCTCTTGATGAGAAGATAAAAGGGATGCTACCATGTGACACATTCCCAGTTACCCATTACCTCACAAGATTTTTTACACAACAAAATCCTATAGGCAAGTGGATAAGTGGGATCTTACTAATTGGAATGATCTTGATGATTCCTTACTTGAGTGATCCATGCAATCCCAAAACACATCAAATCATTAGTTGAACAAGATGACACCATGTGGAAAAAATATAGACTCACTATGGAAAAAAATATTATTAGTGAATATAAAACCCTAACTGAGAAGAGAAATAGCATGGAGAAGCCACATGACATGATCCTATCAATAGAGGACATGCTGGCAATGACATCATCAAAACACTAGCTTAAATTTTATGATTCATCTACCTATCAATACTATAAAAGGCCCAAAATTGATAGATTTTAGGATATTATAGAGGAAAATTGATTCAATAAAACTTGGATTTAAGATAGGGATGAATCATTAATTCAATTAACCTCTAAATTAAATGTAAAATTCTACACAAGACATGGTGGAATGGCAGTCCCAAGAAAATAATAAAAATAATCTACAACCAATATTTGAATATGATTACAACTAGCCCCTAAAATTAAATGTAAATTAGTTAGTATGGCATGAATCATCACATGGTGTGTGCATGGTAAATATCTAATAACGTATAATCAATATAAAATACAAATTTTAGTCTTTAAAGAGGCATGGCCTCTAATTGTAAAGCATGGACATGCCTTCATATCTATCAGAGAATTAGGACCCTCTGTTACATATCCTCAATTAGTAATCAGTACTTGTAACTACCCTATTAGATGGAAATGGAAAATTTGAGAATGAGATCTATAAACATAGAGGTCTATATAATATCAATGACCATGATGTAATAAGGGTTGGCTAATTTTATTATAGTGAGGCTATGCCCATTTACTTTGAGCATTTTATGGATTTGTAGATTAATTTTTGGAAGTTTGTTTTATTTCAAGTAAACTCTATGAATGAATGAATGACTATGTTGAAAACCATTTTGAATAATCAATTGGTCTATCTTGATTTTTGAGTATTGCAGAGTCTAGTGATCATTTCTTGAAAATGTATTATGGTGGTTATGTTTTGTCCTTCTCTTAGCCAATGTTTCCCTTAGACTCTTGAACCTTCCTTTGGTTATAGTTGTATTAGGTCTGGCTTGGCCAATGATTGGTTTTAGTGGATGTGCTTAGTTATACTATTCAATTTTATCTTCATTACAACAAGCTCTTTCTTGTCTCTCTCTGCCTTTTCTCTTTTGTTTTTCATTTTGTGTTTTTGTTAGATTAGGTAGTTTAGAGTTTGGGTATCAATGAATGCAATCTATTTTTTATGCTTATCTTAATTACTCTATCTCTATCTATTTTTACATACATATTGTTGAATCCATTCTAGTGTGTAATGGACATGTTTTGAATCAGATGTATGTCATGGTCAAATTATTATTTTTTGATCTCTTAGGTAATAACGTTCATAATGCAATGATTTTTCTGAAATGTTATAAATAGGCCCCTTATATATGATGGTCAAAACAAAAAAAATGAGTTACCCTACATAACCAAGACCTTGGGGAAGGTTTTTTTAATTCAATAAATCCCTTTTTTTAAGAGAGTTAGGGATTAACAATCCTTACCTATTATTGGTTGTGTCAAAACACCTCTCAACAAAAATCATACCCTGATTTTTTGTATTTTAATTTTTAGACTATTATGTCAATTTTCACTAGGTTTCCCAGTGCTTTACTTATGTCAACATTAGTTTGAGACATCCATATGGTATTATGAATATATGTTTTCATTATCTACATTCTTCTTCCCACAAAGTATATCCTATATTCATGAATCCATGAAATAAGAAACCTTACCAGTTATTCCACCTTATCAAAAAAGGGGAGTTTCCAAAGATTAATTTTTTTAACTTCCTTAAAACATCTTCTCATCTAATAATTGTAAATGGGATTCTTGTTATTACTTATTCTCTTAGTGTCTATTAGATAGTGTGCATAGTTTAGCTTCATGGTGCATGTTGTAGTGGTTGACATCTTTTATTTTTCATGCATCTACCTAGAGTACCATTCTTATCCATATTCCACACTGTCTAAATACTACATCTATGATTAGTCCATATTTATGGTTTGTGAATTGGTTGTAAATTTATCTTATTTTCTATCCCTTTCTCTTATAGGCTAGTTACTTTCACCTCTTTTGTTTTTTATTGTTCATTTTTCTACTATCAATAGATCCTTAGAAAATGATCTTTTTGAGGTGGTTCCTATATCCTCCACTATAGGCATCTCAAATTAAATATCTAGGATATGGTCCTTTTTCTTTACCATTTTCACATTTGGTCTCATATACAATTGTATTCCTTCCTAAATTTATTCCTAGATTCCAGCCTTGACATCCCTGATCAACCCTATATTCAAAATATTTTCCCCTTTTTTACTTCATATCTTCTTCCTTGATTTTTTTTTCATGTGATGAGATACCTTTTTCTTTTTTCCCTCTTTATTATCATTTTTAATTTTTTTAAACTCCCCTCTTGATTGTGCCACATAGATGATGTGTTAGTCTTATCTATTCCCACACATGGTCTTCCATCATCACTATGATTGTGCCAAATTTTAGTTTGGTTGAAGTCTTAAAAGTTTAAATTTTTATTTATCACATGTAATTTATTTTTCTTGTTTGAGGTAGTGTACTTTTTTCTCTTGCTTTGACATTTATTTTCCTTGCCCCATAGTAAATCATGTATTTGGTCCTCTAACATAAAAATATAAAATATGTAAGCATTTTAGAGGGTAAAATAGGAGAGAAATACTTTATAAATATTCAATATATTATTTCATAAGGATTTCTTGATAGAGATTTTTTTTAAAATGGTGCATGACTCTCCTCACCAAGAGTACTTAGACACCTAACATGGTGCTATTCTGAATAAATACCTCTCTCATCTCACTCAACTATATATTAAGAGGAGTGCACAAGATAATACCTATATGATGCCAAAATAATAAAAAACTAACCCAAATAACCTAAAAAAACAAGAAAACAAAATAAGTGGCATACACCATATTATTACATTACATAGTTGGTATTAGACATGGTATGGATTGATCTAGTTGCCATTGAAATGTCTAGGAAGCATTTCCCAATTGATATTTTTAAGTTTACATGCACCATTTTATATAATTTTGTCAATTATATAGGCCCAAGCCAACACATTTATAATTTTATGGGATATTTTAGGTACTTATAATAATATAGAAGGAATTGAGCACCTTCAATCATTACATTTACTTTGATAAGTCAGTTATACCATGCCTTTTGTCATGCCTTCCCAGTGGCTTAGATCTATTTTATGAGAATGTGCCTATCATCCAGATTTTTTAATTCTTCAAATAATGTTGTGATGGATTAGAGGTCATCAGAGTTGCCAATATAGGATATGTGATGGGATAGAATGAATAACTCAATGGAAAGTACCTCCTACATGCCAAATACTAGCTAAAAAGGAGTAAACTTGTTGAGTCACTTATAATATATTGAGGTATGACAATAGGATAGCTAATACTTAATCATACAAATATATGCATCCTACATCACAAATATTTATTAGGTAGTGACCCAGAATCTTTTGGAAGGATTATCTATTATTGGTATCCTCTGGGTGGTAGGGTAAAATCTTATGATGGGTAATTATGAACTATAATAAGATCATTCACACCATCTCATTGATGAATGAGTTCCTCAATCACTAGTCAAGCTCAAAGGGCATCCATACCTACTAATAATATTTTCCCATATTAATCAATTGGTTATGGCTGTATTTCAATTCATAGTAGGCATGAACTCAACCCATTAAGTGAATTAATTAGTGGTGGTAATGATGTAGTGAGTGTTAGTACATCATGGGGTAGGTGAAATAGGATTTATAAAGTCAATGCCCCATTTTTTAAAGGGGGCCTATGTGAGGATTGGGACAAGAAGCATCTCATCTTGATGGTTTGTATTACTAATCCTTTGGGAAACATCACACATCTAGGTGTATTATTTGGCATCATGAAAATTATTTGGACACTAAAATCTTGAGAAGAGGATCTTTTGGGTAGTTCTCTCCCCAGTAAGGTGTCCTAAATGACTCTTTTATAGGATTATCATAAGATAGTTGTGTTTTCATGGGGAAGCACACATTATTTCAACACCTCATCACATCATTGTTTGTATATTTCTCCATTGGTGATTTGATAGGGCTAACATGAAGGGCTAGCTGCTTCTTCTCTTTATTATCCAGGTTCTATGATGTGATCCCTAAAGTGAGAACCATTGTGCTATTAACAAGTTATTTTTTCATGCATTATACCTTATATAGTTATATGTTGAGTGTTCCATATTAAATAGGTTTTGTATCTTTTATAATGATTAGCTAGGAAAGGTGGTCAGGGCCTAGATTTTTTTCCTAGTTTAACCACTACTATGAACTAAAATTATAGGAATAGTATTATCCATTTTTAGATTCATATATGAAAAATAGGTTTATTAACCAAGTATTTTAGGTCCTCCTGGCTTGTAAAAAACACAAATGAGGTGGCCTATAGGTACTACTAAAAATTATGATTAAAATATATCATAGATAATATCTCTTGTTTAGTTATCAGATAATTTTGTTATGCTGGAGTAAGCTTCCCACTAGTGAAGTAGATTAGGTGATCAATCTTTTTCTCCTCATGTTGGGATAAAATAGAACCAATAGATATTCGATAAGCATCAACATGGATGTGAATTTGGGTTCTATAGTTTTGTAAATGTAAGATAAGAATGTTATCCAACTTATGATTCAATGTCTCAAAATTTTCCTCTTGTGCCTTTCTCCATCTAAATGGATTATCTTTTTATAAACGTTATTCCAAGGGTGCGAATATCTTTTTATAATTCTAGATGGATTTTTGGTAATACCTAATGTGTCCCAAGAATATGCATACCTCATGCTAACTAGTAGGAACCTAATATAAAGTATGATTTCCATTTTTGGGGATCCATTAGAAGTCTATCTTTGTATATGACATGGCCGAGAAGGGTGCTAAAAAACATGGTAAATATACATTTATTCAATTTGATATAAATATGTAGTTATCAGCACCACTTGAACATGAGTCTCAAATTATAATGGTGGTCCTTTATAATCCCATATAATATCTATCCATATATTTATACCTATATAAATTGGTGGAATAATTATTTTAATGCCATGATCACAATAGATGATAAAATGGTAGGAGCTTTATTGAGCCTAAAGGGTATGCCATTGCATGTCAATGAGACCCACTTGGTCACAAGGGTGGTCTTAGGATTATCTTATTCTTTGATCTAGACTTGGTGATATCCTAAGAATCCATTTATGAAAGTATATATCTCACAACCCACCACTCCTTAAATAATTTATTTAGTGAAGGGAGTGGGAAAGGGGTTTGTGACATAAGCTACATTTAAAAGATGGTAGTTGACAAAAATATGAATCTGCTCATCCTTATTGATGTTAATGACCATGGGGCTTAAAAATTTGTAATATTCTATGATATATATGACACATGTGTCTAACATGTTACCAATCTCATTTTTTACCTTATCCCAAAGTTTGGGGTTCATTCAATAGGGGTGGTTCTAGATAGGTTGTGCACCCTTAACCAATGTGATACTCATCTTCCCTAGTGAATAATGCACCCATTTAATCTCCATAAATATCTTAGGGAATAGGTCATGTAATTTTTGAATCTCCTACACAATGTGGGCAATTTTTGCATCAGACCAGTAGTCTCCAATGGTGGTAATATTAAGCTCTTCTTTTGTGTTGATATTCGGCTTAATAGTTTAAAGGGATCCCTATAACACTAGTATTATTTTAAGGGTGTGTCCACTAATTTACACTCATATTGAGTGGTATAAATGCGTATATGACTTGTATCACCCTCATTTATTTCTTATTCAACTTTGTGTATTGCTTCTCTTTTCCATTTTTACACTACTAGTTTCTGTATTTCCATGTTTCCCTATCCTCTTCATTGAAATAATTATTTGTGCTTCGATTCTCAAAAAAAAATTATAATCCTACACCTTTATATTTATACATGTGTAATAGTCATTCTTCCATTATTTCCTCATCCTTGTATATGGCATGATCAATTTTTTGAAGGATCTTGATCAACCTCAAATCCTTGGCTTCAAAGGTGAAGACATGTATGAACTATTATTTCAACATTTCTCACATGGTTATATCTCTTTAAATTTATATAATAATGTACCATGAACACTCCCAAGTGATTAATTTCTATTTTAAGGCATGAAACAAAATCTAAGTAGGTATATAAGAGGGAATTATAACCCATGCATCTTTACATGCTTGAATATGTATGTTATGGTCTAAGCTTCCAACACTTGTCAAAAGCTTCTAATAGTGGTTGTTTAGCTATAATGTAACATGCATGGCTTATTTTATACCTACTAAAGTGGTAATTTTAGTGTTATAAGTATCCCAACAATGCATGAAAGTTTTCTTTAATGTATATACTAAGAATGTGTGTGCTCTTGTTTATTTGTAACCCCTACCTCAAGGTCCTAAATATATGTCACTAGGTCACCTATCTCAATGAAATGGGATAGTTCTATGAGTCAACATTTGTTGATGAATGACACTCTCTTGGCCTCCTTCCTTTCACATGGGACCTAGACCTTTATTTAACAAATATTTAGGATGTTTTCCTTCCTTGGCCATTGCACACTCTATTATGGGGTCATATTTTGATGATGCTATAAATTTGTCCAATCTCTTTATAAGAATATTGAAAACATAAGTAACAACCTACATGGGTGGTATTAAATAGTGATTGGGCATCATCCTATTAAATTATTTCTTTTGGAATTCAAATCAAGATTCTCCAATCCCCTAGAAGTGATATTATAGACGTTATTGATCGGATCCTCCATATCTACACTTTATATGTAAGTAGGATCAAGCTCTATCACTAGTGGATTAATCACACATTACTTTCCATTTTTAAACTCATAAAAATATAGTTGAAGTGAATTTACATGTTATTGGTATAACACCATGGCCTACCAAGTAGGGCTAGGTAGTTTTTAGACTCTACTAGCTCAATTAATTAGAGTTGGCTTAAAAATTTACTCCCATGATCTTCAGGATGATGTTAGGTAGTATTTATAATGGATGGGCCTTAGTCTTATTTTAATTTAATAAAATGTGTGATGAATTCCACAAATATAGATTACCCATATTCTATTGGGCATCCCTAGTCAGGGTATTGATCTCAAGGTCAATATATAAAAATATATCACAAGCCTACCATTTATTAATGTTTGTATCTAATATAAATTCTTGGTCATATCTAAAATTTATCATACCTTAAATATCTCATCTTCTATCCATGCTCAATATTGATACATTCATAGGCTACTTGGCCTAGTAGTTAGAGACTAGTTCCTTTAGCATAAGTGACATCCCATCTAGTCATAAAAATGATAATAGTTTAGAAATGTCATCTTTATCCCTAGCATTGATTATCCTAGGTTTGTAATTTTGTCTCACCTTATCCTCTATTTAATGATCATGTTAAATTTCACCCTATAAGTTATGGATAACATCTGATACTTCTTTGAGTATTTCCTTTCATGCACCATCTAGGTATGGTGCTCCACAGGGGTATAGATATCACCTTCTCCTCTAGATCATGAGCATGTTTAAGCTCAATCTATAAGTTATGGGTAATATATAATGATTTTTTGATTATGTCCTTATATCACTTACAATATAGGTATGGTGTTCCACATAGGTCTATATGTTTATATCCCAACCAAACATTCTTAGTATGATTGGTTACATGTTAGATATTCAAGCTACTTCTCATTATGAATTGGATGTGTAGATATTGAGTATCCTTTCCCTATTTATTTTGATCCTAATGCCTATATTTTAGTAAGAATTAATCATTCAAACATTTATTTTGGTTTGGGCCTTCTTGGGGAATTTCTCATATAGTTTTAGGCAATACCCAACACGATGATTCCTTTGGTAATAAGTGAAATTAGGATTAGTAAGACAATATTATTAGAAGTGATATGGTGACCTACACTTGTAACATACCTAATGTAGTAACCTTCTACCAAACTATCCTCCATCATGTCAGCCTCATTATCCTTATAATGGTCTATACTCATCAAAAACTTTTCCATATATTTCAGCTATTGTTTGTCTTATGTTGTGCTCCCTCAGGTCACCTACTACTTTGTAGTTTGACATGTCATGTAAAGAGGTACCACATACCTTTTAGTCTATTTTTTATATTGGTTTATCACTTGGGGAACTTGAGGGAAATTTTGTATGTCATGTCCCTCTCCACATAATTCATAAGATGTTATGAGTGTCCACACAATTTTCTTTGGATAGTTCTAGATTGAATGTCCTCCTAACCCTAATATTTAAACCATAACCCACTATGATTATCAAATGCACAATTGGTCATAACCTTTTGTAGTATCATGCTTATAGATGCAATTTTAACTTTCAAGGTCAAGCTAAATCCATAATCAACACTTCCTACTATCTTATATTATATCATGACCTCTAAGGCTTCACATGGATCCATGATGTTCCTCATTTACATGGCACATTGATAAGGAGAAAATAATCCATTGATGAACCACTAGGCATGTTTTAGTTAGTGAATCACATAGGAGAGATTTTATACTATATTCTTAAATATAGAATCATAAGAGTGAACAATCTTTAATAAGTCATGTCTGACCTCTTTCAATTTTGTAATGCTTTATTAGTCAAACTCTAGTATATTATATTCCTTAAGAAAATTTGCCTACAAAAGGTCATAGTCTATAATGCTTTAAATCAGATCATAATTTCTATACCAATTGTGGGCATGATCCTAAAATTTTGTAGTGAATTGTTTCACATTTTAATTTGATTCTATGATTCTCTTTGCATGTCATATGAGATTTCACGTGTGGACATGATCAATGGCATTCTCCATTCCTCAATATTCTATCAAGTTAAGAGACATCTCATAGATGACTTTCACCATTGGGATAGATAACTTCCATTTGAACTTGTGTTGGTTCCACTACCTCTTTGTTTTAACACTTCTTCGATTGTTACTTGTGTAGTCTGAGGGGAAGTGAGTATTTATCCAACACTAGTTTTTACACTTTCCATTGATCCACCCATTGGAAGTGTTGTTCTTATTATTATAATCAACACTCCTATAGTTTTAAAATTATTAAGAAAAATATACCACACACTTATACTTTTTAAAACCCTTTTTAATCATTATCTGATCACAAATCCTAGCTTACAATTTTTAAGAATGCATTCGAGTGGGTAAGTTATATGGGTAGGTTAGGTGTTTATCGATTATTTCTATTTCTAAAAAAAATTCTAATGATGAGCCTAACTCTTTATCCCCCTTATTCTATCACAAAAATTATTCATGTGAGGGCATAATTCATATGCACAAGAGTCCTCCTCATGCCTCCCCATATCCTTATGGGTACTCATAACACATCCTAATTTGAACCCTTTCCTTTTCTCTCCAAGGTCTTCAATGTTTTCACTTTTTATTCTCTTGTGCCTTCCCAATTCTAAATCAATCTATCCTCCTTCCCTTAGGGTCTCATTACACTTCTTATTTCTTCTAGTTATAATGCCTTCTCCATCCCCATTCATCCAATTACTCATGCATGATTATCTTTATTTGACCATTGGTATATCTTCAATTTTTATATCTACCATCATCTTCTTGATCTCCAAGGGTAGTTTTCTAAGGTAGGAACCTAGGTTCATAAAAGAACTAGAACTCATATTCTTCAATGTAGTAATACATGGATATAGTGAACTATAACATGTAGTTTGTTAATATACCACACTACCACATGTCCACATCTTGGGTCAAAATTGTAGCCAAATTTTGTAACTAATCTAATTATTATTCTATATATAGATAATTTTATCCTATATTTCTCATATTATTCAAAATATATGCCACAAGCCATGCATAGACGTGACCTATTAATTCATAGAAATATATCAAATATAAAACATCATGCAAGTTTTTTTCAACCCAATTCTTGGGAAGTTGACCTCTATAGCTAAGGTGACCTTGAAAAAAAAATCTCTCCATCTGCTCCAACCATCACTTAATAATTTTATAGACATATTTGATTCATTATTTTTTTCATCATCATTGCTTCAACTAAATGTAATCTGGTCCTAGTAATGGATCCATAATTTTGACACTCTTTTCTGAGACTTGGGTGCCAATCTATGCACCCAATGACAATATCCCCTAAATTGACATATCATGGTAAAATTATTCCCCAAGATCACTTGAGGCATAAATTAGAGTAACCAAGCTAGGTCAGGGTTAGTTGCCAATGATGTTATCAATGGAAGGTTAGATGGGTTAATCCAAACTACCAATGCCACTCTTATCTAACCTAGACACTTGGTTGTTCCTCTCAACAATCATATACCATTAAAATAGGCAATGTAATTAGCTCAACATACACTCATATCCATAATAACATTATAAACAAATAAATAAAATAGAGATATCATACTAAATTTATAACACATATCCATAATTGTGTTAATAACTAATGATAATAAATTTACACTAGGGTAGGATAACAAAAGCTCTTAACATCCTAATTAAAGTAACATGATGCTATTGTCTCTTCTCTCTATTCTATAGTAGAGAAACCTATAATCACCACAATAACACTAACCTCAATAATACATGATCTTCACTACAATTCTAGAAACAACATTAATAATAATTAAAAAACCACCTCATCAACAACCTTTCATCCTTGCTTTGAGATGGTAATTTATAGAGTTCATGTGGAGTGGGAAGACATTTAGAATCATCCCTATTTGAAATTTGAATACTCCCTCCTCATTATCATGCATATCCTTCCATTAATCATGGTGTCAAATATAGTTACATATCCTTTGTCACTTGTATTTACTTCCTTTATTGATTCCTATCTATCACCCTATTTTAGAGCCCTTATCATGGTCATGCAGTAGTTGGGATGTGATTTACCTAGATCTCATAACCTATCTAGACATACTACAAACTGGTAGGATTTTAGTAGAATTTAAATCTCATTCCTTTTTCCCCATTAAGATGATTTTGATTCTACCAAATGTGAATCCCATTATCCATAGTCAACAATGATAGAGTAAAATGAAAAGTGTTTACTTGAACTTACCTATGGAGTTTAGTCTTGAATATAGGCCACATTATTGAATTGTGCTTCATGCAAATGTAAAATGAAACATGTATAAACTCATTATTTATCTAAGAGTAATATTAAGAATTAAATAAAACAAACTTATATATAATAATAAGGAATGAATACTTTAGATTGGGTATGTGAAATATTTTGTTTTCTTAGAATAAAATTGGTGACAATAAAGGGTAGGACCGTTAGAAATTTTATTTGCATTTGAAATATTGGATTTGACTATGTATTCCCCAAGCCTCATTGATATATGATTATTCTTAATTAATCATGGTGTGCTTGAATCCATCATTCCATACCCAGAGTGGTGAAGTAGTTTGGAATGATTGTATTAATTCTAATAGATTGTTCTAGTGCAAAAACTAGTGTAAAGGGGGGAACCAACCACTTTAGATGGAATAAGGTTCATTTATGGTGCAAAAGTGGTCCACAAATGGTTCAAAAAGTTACTATAATCTAGGTATGGTGTATATAGCATGGAGAATGGAAAGCATTATCATTCCATCTATGAAATTTCGGAAAATTTGAGTAATTCATATGTGGTGCACATGCCCCTAATTTGTTATCTAGTGTATATAGATTTTGAGACTAAGTAATAACAAATAAAATTATGAGTAACAAATTAAATGATAACATAGAACACATACCACACATGATGGCCCTAAAATGAGAAAATTTGAGACAAACTTGAGTGTGTATTAGAAATTAAGATTAAAAAACTTGTTGAAAATGACTTTGTACTATTAGAGATCAATAAATTTTTAAAATGATTATTTTATGGGTACTGGGATAATAACACCCTTTTTGGAAAAAAATTGGGTGTGAACCTATCTAAATAGAGCACTCCTATCTAAATTATCTCTATAACTAATATTTTTATGTGTTTTTTGATCAATTGTGTGAGGTCTACAAAATTATGTATATGCATTGTAATATAGGGGTTTAGTATCTAAGATAATACATTGTATATACCCCCTTTTTTAGGTGAGTTTTTAAGCCTAAAATAACATAAATCAAATAAATAGTTATGTAAAAATGTTATGTAAACTATTTAAATTTGAGTAAAAATGATAACATGGAGAGCATGACATCATCATATGTATAAATAGAGTAAATTAGTAGTGTGATATGCATATAGGAATGGATATACATAGTGATAATGTCAAGATAGATGTTAGAAATTAGGCACATAGATAAGTGATCAAAACTAAGAACTAAAATTTGAATATAACTATTTGGGGAGAGATGCATGATATTCATCATGACATTAAAAATTAGGAGGATGTATGATGTCCATCATGGCATCTAAGACTAAGAAAATAGTAAAACAAGTTTCATGGCCATGACACACAAATAAATAGTACACATAAAGTTCATGAAACACATAATAGAAGGCCAAGGGGACACATATAAGGAACATAGTAAAATTTCACTCACTCATATAGAAAAATATAATTAATACTTAGATCCACACACAAAGACATGTTTAAATGTTCATAAACCAAATAGAGAAAACACACAAGACATGAAGTGGGAAATTAAACATGAAAAACATACATGTATACATGTAAGTGATCAACATGATTAATTGGTAACACTTGTAGATTCAATAACTAGGTAACCAATAAGATATCAATGTGTTAATAATTAAGAAATATAAATAAATATTATGTTATGCAAATAACTAAGGTATAATAATAAAATATATCCAAATAAGGAAAAAACTTGTAAATTAGATGCCCCCAGTGATATTATTGTATATACAAGTTTTATAATGACTATTTATGGTACAAATATAATAAATAATAGCATATGCTCATTGGGACAAGAGTAGGAGAAATGGACAACATTTTAGTACACTCTTGTCTGAATAGGGTACCTTTGTCTAAATTTAGTTTCTAATTTTGAGATAGTGAAATGATCTAGAATTAGGTATGGGAAAGGAATCATATGTGTTCACTCATTCAAGTATACTTTTAAATTAGATATGATATAAAACTAGATAGAAATAAGTAATAAATAATTGTGTACAATTTAACTAATGTATGTGAACTAAACATAAGGATGCATAGGTTTTGATTTTGAAATTTTCTAAAATATCTAATTTTTAAAAATTTTGCATATATATGAAGAATATGATAATATATAAATCAAACAACACATCTGAGGGATGTGGATAATTGAAAGGTATATTTGATTTAAGATCATTGAGTAGTGGATACTAAATTTTATCAAACTCACATAGATCATTGTCATTATGGTCATCATATTATTCATTATCTATAACTATAGCATTATATTTGGTGTTTTTTATATATCATGTGCATCCTTATGGCATGTGTATCTATTTTTTAAGAGGCCTCATGTACAATTTTGGATTAGACCAATTGTGAATCCTTTTTCTCATTTTTGAATATGTAATTGTCATATAAACCATGATGGAGAATATAGATTGTGTTATCTTCAAATTTGAATGTGAGACATTGTTATGATATGTCCACTGTAGATCCCATTTTGTGTAAGCATGTTTGACCAAATTTAATTTTTAGTTAATTTATTATGTTCATAATAAAGAGTAGTGTATCCACCACTTTAGTACCACATGAAACTAATATTGTGACGTGGCTTATGGAATCTTGGAGATATATAAATTTTAATATTTCATCATGAGCATGCCATATGTGTTAAAGGAATTCAGGTATACATATATTTGGATCTATGTCCTCATATATCCAAGCATGTTGTCTATATGCATTATTAATGAAAATATGAGTATTCAAAGGACTACTTATGGATTTATTATAGTTTCTACATATGTGACACTAATGTGTAGTTGTACTAGGCTATGTTGTATGTTGTATAATATGAATAATGCCATTAGCCTTATATTTTTTAAGTTTATATTATAATTTTGAAAAATTATATGTAGCATGTCCTATGATTCTATTATGACAAAGGGGTTTTCCCTATTAATTTTATAAATAACTAATGGATATATGGCATATTGTTGTCAAGGAAATTAATTCCTTGTCTAGTAACATCTATAACATTATAGGTGGTTTATCTTATGTAATATCTACTTGTATTCTGATAATTGGATCAATGTCTATAAATACCACATTGTTTATTAAATATGTGAATGGTGGTCTGTTGGTATTTATGGTGCATTGATTAATGTATTTTCCTCTTGTTCTTTAAAATGTTATATTTGATAAAGACACTAGCTCATGGGATATATGATAGATCTATATGTGGTATAGTTTCTATTTGTTAATAATTATCATTTCCTTTACCCATATCTAAAGTGCTTAATTTTTTTGTGTTTGTATGTATTTTATGATTACCTTTAAATTATCTCTATTATCCCCTAGGCCAAGTGGTGTGAAATTCAATCCACATTACTAATCATCAATGTTAATAGGTATTTAATCAATACCATCATCATAAGTGGCACCATAATCATCATTAACATCTTTTATGTATATGAAATTTGGATCTTCTAAATTTTACCAATAAAGGTGATTGTTGTATATGTTCCTCATGGTCTACCTTTTGAGGTAAAATATGTGGTTCTGAGTTATTTTTAGATTATGACATGAGATATTTTGTATTATTAACATAGACCTCATATGTGTAAATTTATTATATATGAATAATATGTGTCAATTGTACTATAGTAGATTGAGGTGCCCCCATCTATGATAGACTCTCATTAGGAGGTTTTGTAATCTTACAATATCTGAATGGTTTCTTATCTATTGTACATGTATATAAGTGTTCATCACATATAAATATGACACACCTATGTAAATTAAAATTTATAGCCTCCATTGAATGTATCCATGGCCTACCCAATACTTAATTATAATGCAAATAATTATGAATTCCTTGGAACTATGTGGATATATTTTTGGTCCCCACTATAATATCTAATGTGATACAATCCAAAGCTTGGTGCAACATATCATAAAATATTTTGATATTCTTTTATGTCTTTTGAGTGGTAGCCATGTTAATTTTCATTATCTATAAGAATTTATGATTTCAAAATTTAACCCTAAACTAATATAAATTAGAACACTTTTGACTATTCTAGTGTTGATTGTAACTTGTATAAACAATGGTAGATTCTAATCAATAATTGGATATGAAGCAAAATACTCATTTTCAAAAGAAATAACATCCTCAATATTTTTTAAAGTATTGAAAATGAATGAAAAGTAAGAAGGCTATGTATACATTTGATTAAATGCTTTATATATAATATATTCAAAAATAGTACCCTTTTAAATAAATTCTATCTTATAAATCTTGGCTAGTGTATTCCTTAATTGATCAATAATATAATATCTTTTAGACTGATTAATTAGTCCTATTATGATTATAGTAGGGTGAAGAATAAGTATCTTAAATCATTCCTCTTATATTGAATAAGGAGGCACCTAAACTTGTCTAGTGATAATAGCTTATACCATAGGGTTTAATTAAAGCATAGGGTGAATAGTAGAGGCAGGATATGAACTAAGATAGTTGTAAAGTCTAGGTATAGGAGGAACAAAAGGAAGAATTTGAGTCCTCCAACATCTAATAGTAATAAGTGGTATATCAAATCAATCCATGAAATAATAATCACCCTATAATTTCTCATTATTAAGTTCTTGAATGATACAAGATGTGATTTATGTTTCGACATGATGTAACCATAGGCTAACATACATGTGAAATATTTTATGATCAAGAGGAAAGGAACATGTAAATATCACCAATAAACTTTGAACTAAGAAATAATATATAGTCTCAATCATTATAAGAATGAAGAATATGGAAATATAAAATTCATAAATATGAAACCATAATGAAAGTTTTAGAAATAGAAAGAAAACCCTATTGAAAAACTGGGTTTTCATGCAATGTTCAATAATAAGCGGGTTCACCAATATGTTTTATAAAATTTTGGAAAACTAATGAATTATTTACCTAAATATGACAAACTATTATGTAAAATCATAATGCTATAGATGTAATAAATGGCACAAACTGATTTAAAACTTACTAAATCCAAAAATATACTTAATATGGAAAATACAAAGGAGAAACACAAACTTAGTTAGAAAAATAAGATGTGGACTATTTATAGATATGAAACTAATAAGATGACTACATGGGATGAGTGTAGACTAGAAATAGGAGTTGGAATAGATTTCAGACATGAACATTTTAATTGACTAATAGAGCAATCATTGTTATATTGATAGAGCACTAGCATATGGAATAAAAAAGACCTAAGCTTTATGGCTTAGATTCTTCCTCACTTGTTTACTCTATGAAATATGTGGAATATTTTGATCTGATGTGGAGACCATTGTGTAACTATTTATTCACTCAAAAACCTAGCTCAATGACATAGGAAGATGAATTCAATCACAAAATAAAAATATATTAATGGCTGAATTTTTGTTTGACCTCAACACCTTCTATGTTGAATTTTTACTACATACCAATACTCTGAAGATGGATCAAAGTTCATCTAGGTATCTCAAGATATAGTGGTGTGTGTGAAAGTCTAGTGTAGAATTCTAGACATTGGTGCAATCTTGCTGTGATTAAGTGATTTAACTATGATGTGTGACCTTATAAGTGTATTTATAATTTAATTGAGGGTTATTAAGGTTTTATACGATAAAAATTTGGATAAATAATGAATTTTATCTCAATGTGTAATTATAATTATGGTGTTTTTGGTGTGGAGTCCTCTTGTGTGTAAAATGGCTTGAAAGGTGGCTTTATAGTGGTATTTTTTATAATTCCTATGAATGAGAATTACTAAAATTATGAGCCAACCCTTCCATAACTTTGAAATTTTAAACTTTTTTGTTATTTAGTGGGAAGAAAACAATAGTAGATTAAGACAATAGAGCAATACACTACTATCCAATTAGGGAGTTTTTGTTTAAGAGACATAAACAACTAATTGTAGATGAAAGTTTTTGATTATGTAATACCTTAATCCTATACACTTAGAAAAATTTGACCTTGGATTTTCCTCTTATTTCTACACATGCCTTACTTTTGTAATACTTACATCTACTCTATCTTGTGCCCCTTAACTCATCTCCTACTCTAACTAGTGTTATATTGATGACACAAGAACCCATCTTGACCAAAATTCTTAAAATGTACTTATATTACACCTCTACAAGTTTTGAGCCTATGCCTTCTCTCATAATCTCTTATTACCTAAACACTAACATCTAGGATAGAAAGTAGCATCAACATTATTATCCTACCCCACTGCAAGTGTCTAGTGCCCTAAAGTTATCCCAAATGGTCAGTGTAAGTGATTTAATGTAATTTATCTCCTAATAAGATGGGTATAAATACAATATCAATCCTCATTCATTCACCACTTAACAATTAGACCATAAGATCACTTCAAAAGCACTCAAGTTACCAAAAACTTTCCTATTCTACCCTATTATGATATTAGTCAAAGGAACAACCTAGATATAGGTCTGAAGTACCAAAGGAGTAGTCATAAGGTCTCATTTTTAAGTTATAAGCTAGGTCATTGTTATACTTACTTTACACACATTACATGATTCACACATAAGCCAACACATATGAGATAACTACATGAGCCTAAGGCCCTCTTTTAGAGTAGTATCTATGTAATAAGTACCCTATGATAGTGAGGTCATTATGGGTCAGCTTGACATTATGTGGCCACTAGCCCATTTTTCCCCAAGGTCACATTAAAGATGGAAATCTAGGGTTTTACCATTTCACTAGGAGCAATAGTCCATGACCCAAACATAAATTCATTAGAGTGAATGTGAAATCAAACCCAAAGTAATCTAGGTAGTCACATCGTATTTTATCTAATTAGACATTAGTGTCAAATCTAGACAATAACATCAATGAAATTATCTAAAGATAACACAACTATCCAAAATGCTAGAGGTACCAAATCTAGAATCTAAAAAACATTCCAAAATTAGCTTCCCACTTGATTGCATCTTATACTAGATATACATCTATATAAGTATTATAACTAGCTAAGTACTCTCTTTTATGTTAATTATATATCTAACATAGTTACACTTTTCATTAATAGCTTATCTCAGTTTAATAAATTTAGCATATGGTACATATAAGTGTTTCACATTAATTAGCTTGATATAGATATGATATTAACCATTATGGCCTATAATTTCTACATACTTAATCCTATATACCCAAATTAGGGTTAAAAATTTGGTGAACCCGATCTTTGAACATAATACCCTATGCCACGTAGGGTTTTTTGATTTCTTTTCTTGTTGTTATTTTTTGATTACCATAATATTAAAATCATGTTTTCCATAGACACATATGTTAATTATTTCATGGTCCAATACCTTTTATTTCTAAGGTTTGCTACATTAGTTACCTAGTTCAAACCATCAAATCCATAAGGAATTCAAAATATTCATTTTAACATACTCCTCATTAGTTTAATGTTTACAATGAGCTTTTACCTATTAATACAAAGTGCCAAGAGGAATGTATGAAGAAATCACTTAGACCATGCCATGTTCCCACCTTATCCAAGGATATTATTTATCAAACTTCCCTCTTGGACTTGTTATATCGATTATCCCATTGCAAGGGTGTCCTTTTAGATGCATTGTGTATGGCTATGTTGCCTTATAATGTGGAACTGCCATATATAGATTATGTTTTAAATTATATCAAATATACTAATCATAATATATCCTTTAAAAAATAAGAATTACCACCTCAACATATTATAAATAGTTATTTACCACTTTGCATACAAATGTGTGTTTGTAATAAAATGGTAAAATAAGTTCTTGTAGAAAATGGTTTAGGACTTAACATTTGTAACATATATTTTCTCTCCTTAATTGGCATCGAGACTTCAAATTTGGTATTATATAATATGAGAATCAATAAATTTGATAAAATTTTGTGACAAGTGTTGGGGAAAATAACACTTAATATTATTGTAGGTCCTTATACCCTACCTAATCCATTTCAATTTATGCCAAATGACTTAAAATATAATGTCCTCTTAGGATAGCCTTGGATACATGACATGTACATGATTTCATATAATTTACACACATGTTTAAAATTTAGTCATTAGGGGTTCATTTACACTTGTCTTATGGATAGTAATCATGTCAAATATTTTAAAATGATAAACAAAACATATAATATTACACCACAATCTTATAATCTTGATTTTTTTCTTAATATTTACAAAAATATGTATACAAAGGATAGAGGCTAGGTAAACATGAGAAAGGTATTGCTTAGCCTATTTATGTCATAACAAATATAAACTATCAGGGTTTGGGTTTTTTATAAAAATTTATAACTCATAAACACATATCTCACCACACAACTTTCTTTCAAAAGGCCAAAATAGAGTGTCTAGATACTTATATAATTGATCTACCAGTGGTCAAACATCATATTATTGATGATAATTCTTCACCAAACATTTTCACACTAGATGAGTTCTCTAACGATAAATTATTTCTTGAGTATTTTGGGGTGTAAAAGGATATTCTTTCCGTCTATCATTAGAAAAAATTTCCTCATGTCACCTTTACTCATGCTTACTTTGTTGAAAACAATGATACTAATGTCTAACATGATACATCACATGTTATTATTATGACACCATTTCTCATAGAGAGTACCACTTTGCTAATGAATAAATAGTCAAATACAACTATGAAATAGATAAGGACCCTTAACCTTTTCTATTGGGTATAATGATGTAGGAAGATGAAGGAAAAACCTATTAATGAGAACTTCATAATTTTCCTAAATTCTTTGTAAGGCTTATTTGGATATGCCTAGAATCAATCCATTGGTAGAAAATCATAACATATTATTTTACCCAAATGTAAAACCATATAAACAAATTATTTTTAAAATGCATTCGAAGGTAATGTTATTGGTAAAAGTGGAAATTCAAAACGATTTAGATGCCAAATTTATAATATCTATTTCACATTTTAAATGGGTGTCCAACATTATAATGGTTAAAAATACTAATGGTGGCATGTTTTATTGTACTAATTATTAATATTTAAACAAATCTTTTCCAAAAGATGATTTTCTATTACCTAATATCAATATGATTATCAATTTTACATTGGATATGAGACATTTTCATTTATGGATGGATTTATAGGATATAACCAAATCAAAACTAACCTTTTTGATCAAGAAAATATGGCATTTACTACTCCTTGGGTATATTTTGCTATACAATCATGCCTTTTTAGCTAGGCAATGTAGGATCCACATATCAAAGGGCCATGTTTCATATAATCCATGATTTTATACACAAAACTATTGAGGACTATGTCAATGATTTAATTGCCAAATATAAACATCATCAAGAACATGATACTAATTTAAAACAAATATTTGAGCACTTATATAATTGTAATGTTATATTAAATCCAAAAAAAGAGTGTTTTTAGGGTTTCTTCAGGAAAACTCCTTGGATATATTATTTCTTAGTGAGGCATTGAGGTTGATCTAAAAAAGGTAAAATTAATTATTGAAAGCCACCACCAAATAATCTCAAATATTTAAACTCCCTGTAGGGCCAAATTCATGCTATTAGATGCTCATAGCTCAGTTGGTTGACAAAATAATTCCTTTCACATTTTAGTTAAAAAAGGATAACATTTATATGGGATGGTGTGTGGAAAAAAATATTTAATCAAATCAAAACATATTTAGCAAATCCACTAGTACTCATTCCTCCTATTCCAAATATACCATTAATTATTTATATCTCATCGACTCATGAGGCCCTTGGGGCCCTATTAACACAATATTATGATGAGCACAAAGAATGTGCAATCTATTACATCAGTCACCAGTTGGTTGATTATGTATTCAAATATTAGGTAATGAAAAGTTATGTTTAGCCTTGGATTTTCTACTCAATAGATATGACATTAATTTCTCAATAATGTGGTTCATGTTATAATTAAATAAGATCCATTATGGTTCTTCATGAATAAAACACACCTAACCAACCACATAGCAAAATGGGTGATGTAACTCATATATTTTGATCTATAATTTGTAGCCCAAAATTTAATAAGAGGTTATGTTATATCCAACCAATTGGCTTTGGATCCTTTACCAAACTCTTATCTACTCACTTAAGCTCTTTGGGATGAGTTCAATGCATATAATATATCTTCCATTCCATGGACTATTTTTTTATGGATTAGAATGTTGAAAAATAGTAGGTATTGGCATTATATTTTTCACCCTTGAAGGTGAATACATGACTTTTTCCTAAAAAATAGATTTTTATTACACCAACAATATAGACAAATATGAGGCCTTGATCATCAGATTATCCATAATACATAAGTTGTATATAAAAGACATCCAAGTTTTTGGTGATTCCAAATTGTTTGTTAATTAAGTTACTAATCATTATCAAACTAAATAAGGGCATATCCTACCATATAAATAAATGGTAGATAAACTCACATAGACATTTGACACATTTTCTATTGACAATATTATATGTAAAGTTAACCACCATGCTTATGCTATGGTAAATACAACATCCTTGATGACTTTTGATGATGATCACATAAAATTTTTAATATGACAACTATGCAATACTTTTATTTCATTTGATCAAATGAATGCCTTGGCCATTTTTACCATTACCTATAGTACTATACACATATAATGGTACATCGATATTAATAATTTTATTTATCAAGCCTATATAAAATACCATTTTACATAAAATGATAAATGGAAATTATCATGTGAATCATTCCATTACGTTATTATTGGAAATGATTTATTTAGGTGAGGTTTTTATGGGTAGTTACTATGATTATTAAATAGAGATGAAGCTTAAACTACACTCTTAAAAATACATGATAGTGAATGTGGGGAATTTCATCAGACAAGCCATGTCCCATAAATTATTATGCTAAGGTTATTAATATCCTACCATCAAAAAAGAATGCATATAATATGTAAAATTGTGATTATAATGCCAAAAATACAATAATTTGAATCATGCACTATCACATGAGTTACAACCAATCATTTCAACATGTCCCTTTTCTTTATAGGGTTTTGATTTGATTGTAAAAATCAATATGATATCTATTGGTGGACATAAATTCATCATTATAAGTAAAAAAATATTTTATAAAATGGGTGGAATCCATTCCCCTTGAGTCCACCACAGTGGATGACACATGTAGTTTTTGATGACCAATATTATTTCTTATTTTGGCTTTCATTCAATTATTATTTTTGATAATGGATCATCATTTAAAATTAAATTGATCAAATGATTTATAGTAAATACAAAATTATATGTACATATTATACACCTTATTATTCACAAGGTAATGGGCATTAAAAAGTAACAATTAAAACCTTTGACAAAATACTTGGCAAAATAGTTGAATGACACAACATTGATTGGCACCAACTGATGGTATATTCCCTATGGGCATGCCGAACTAGTGTACGCACACCTACTCAAGCCACACATTATCATTTGGCCTATGGTATAAGGGTTGTCTTACTAATTAAACTTAAGATACTATTTTAACTTTTTAGGACTTAGATGAATGTAAATCCTATGTTGTTAAAGCATTGAGTATAGTATATTAGGGTAAAAATATGAAATATATACAACCACTAATCTATTGCAAAAACTAGATTATACTAAATTTGACCTTTTTAAAAATAATAATAAAGGATTTAAATAATTACTTAGATGGAAATAGACTAATATGGATGATTTGAAGGCTGAAAAATGGTACGAAAGCTAATCAGGGTGTCATAAATAGGGTCTAGGTGTTAGAATCCTTCTTGGATAGTACCACCCTAATTGGATAGTAACACCATATGGAGTTAGTGTCATCTTTTGGTGATAATTTCCTCTTTTTTAACAATTTATATATTTTTTAGATCATTTCATGTTCCACTTATGGACAAATTTTAGGTTTATGCGATAATTTTTTTTTATGTTAGCTCCATTTTCCTTGAAAACCCTAGGTTTTCATGCTTGTAAGGGTTTACATGAACACCATGAGAAAAATGGGTTAGTGGGTTTGATGTGTTATACATGTTATCCAAACCCCTATGTGGGCACACTTATTACATATAAATACTCTGATGAGGGATAAATCTTGATGTAGTTCTCCTACCTAAGTGTTTGGTGTAAGTGCAAGTGAATGCTATAATTTCTAAGTGTGAATGCATGAGATGATGCCTTGGAGGCCACTTGAAATTTGAATACCTATGCTAGGTATATATTATTGAATTTATGGGTTGATTCAATATAATATTATAAATATTATGAATTTTTCATTAATGTGAAGTGGTACTTTTGTGTGCTTCTTTGTGATAATGTCCAACTAGGGTGTAAGAGTCTAAGGGTAGTGTTTATATAGTGTTTTCATAAAAATGACTTGGGAGGATAACTTAATAATAGTTCTATGCTAACCCTAATCCTCTTATGGAGATGTAAATTACCTTTTTGTAGGGTGTAGGGACCTAAATCACTAATGAATTATGTCATTGTGGGTCTCATGTGGTTTTTTATAGGACTAAGTGTTATTTTTATTTGCTATGTGACTAAAAGTGGATCAAAAGGGCCTTTAAGATGGTTTAAGTGATATAATAAGGGTAAAGTGACCTCAAGTGGACATCCATGGCATGAATGGTCATTTTTAGAGGATTACATTTCCCCCCTACATTTTATTCTAGAAATGCAACAAAGAGAAATGTCTGGGATAAAGGAAAAAGAAGCATACCTAGACTTACCTAAGAGGTGAAGACTATAAGTTTGTATTTGAATATGTGAATCATGATCCATTATGTTTTCTAAAAGTGAAATATGCATAGATCAATCCTTACTTAACAAATATCAAAATCAAAGACAAAACTAATTAAAGAAGTAAATTTGAGTAAAACTAAGTAAAGGGATAAGATAAAGGAAAAGAATGAATACACCTCATTAGGTATGAAAACCAATGCATAAACCTAGTGACAACATATGTGTGTGTGTATAATGATCAATTAGTGAATAGATTGGACTAAGTTTAGGGCTTGATCAATCCTCATGTGTGGGTGGCTCAATAACTCAATCCAGTTTTGACTCCATAATTGCCCACCCCTTCTTGGTGGATCATGACCTATGAATAGCTTGGTTTGGACTGATGGTGTGTCTAACCCTCTCATGTAGGTGGATAAAAAACTCAACTAGATTATGAATCCATCATTGCCTACCCATGTGTAGTATATGCATCTAAAACTAAAATTTATTATGTAACTAGAAATTTCTAACTAGAGATGTCAACTATGTGGCCACTTGGGTATTTTAGGTGGCTTTAGGCCACTCAACAATGCCAACCAATATAGATAAGATAAGGCATGAATATGGTGTGTAACATATAACATGGTTTCTGATGTTTATAGCATAGAGAATGACATGTAATGTGTCATTCCATCTGATCAACCAATCTATAAGTGAGCATATGGAAACAATGTGTTGTGCACATGCCCCCAAATATAATATATAAGCATATGGATTCTAGGTTGAGTTATAGTAATATAATTTTGAGTATAGAAAATAAAAATGGGAATGGTTATGCCATACATGATACCCCCAATATGAGTAAACTAGTATGAATTTAAGCTAAATAAATCAAAACCAATAAATCTATAAATAAACTTGTGCAAACCTAGAATGTACCTACTATAATTTTTTGACCAATTGTGTTTTTTATAAAAATATGGCTACTAAAAAATAGTGCTATATCTTGGATAATAGTACCATGTGGTGCTAGTTTCCTAATTTGAGTGCTAATGTCTTACTATTTAAATTTTTATGCAACTATAATTGATCTCTATGTCATTATTTCCCATTGTGTTTGCCTAAGTTTAATTTCTTTAATATGAGCCTGTGTGTTGGAAATTTTATTGTGAGTGAATTTTGATAACCTTATCTCTATTAAAAACCTGAGTGAATGGACCCTATTTTTATGGGAGATATTGAACCTATGTAAGAACTATCCTCAAAATAAAAATTTATGTAATATGTGTGTTATCAAGAGCATATATAATACCTACATAATAATCCAATATAATTTGAATATATGACATCAAAATGTAAGATGATATAAGTCTAATTTTGTAATGTGTGATGTATGTTATTATAACATTCACAAGGTTGTAAAGATAGATGTAATAGTTTATATAATAATGAATATGAGTAGTAATTGAGTACCTACATAGGGGGATGGGGTATGATGTCCATCATGGCACCCAAGTAGGAAGGGGAGATGTATGAGGTCCCTCATGCAATCAAAAATTGGAGGGTGTAACAATCAAGAGATAAGTGTCATGGCCATGATGCATACACAAAATCATAAATATAACACACATGAGGCATGAAAAATAGGCCAATGGGGCACAATACAAGGGACATGGGAACATGTCACTAGATATAAGAAATAAATACATACAAGGACAATTTTAAATGTCCACATATGCAAATAATAATCAATATGACTTAGAGCCACATAGGACATGTTCAAATGTTTGTATACACACTCAGGAAATCACACACAAGGATATAAGAACATGTCCATAACATACATACTATAAAAATAAGTGGCATAAAACCAAATAGCAATGGAATATTCAAATTTCCTCAAATATAATAATCATATGTGTTGGTTGAATATTTTTTCGATCAGTGTACTGATAAACAAAATAGGTCTGATTAGCCAATGTAGGAAGATTAGTCATCCAAATGTGTAGATTTACCACATCAGAAGGGGACTGATCTCTCCTCTCATCAAGGGGAGTTTCCCTATAGGCTATATATATATATATAGAAAATAATACTCAAGGGTAGGAAAAACCATCCATCTCTCTTTCTTCAGAGATGATGTATGCAGATCATAGAATAAACTCAAGGAAAATGATAGAAATCACTCTTCTTTCAGAAGTACTATTCAGCAAGCCACAAGAATACTCCAAGTAGTAATAGCAAAATGTAGCAAAAAATGTGATAACCAACAAATTGAGATGCAACACAAAGTCTCCACCTGAATCACTCAAAAGTAAGATACGAAGGACAATGAGGGCACAAAGTCTTCCCAAAGTCATTTACATAGAAATGAAAAGAAAACACACTGAAAGGCAATTATGGGGGCACAAAGTCTCTCCACAGTTGATTCTTCAAGACAACTTTTTGACTAATTTCACTAATCCTACTTGTTGAATTAAAAGAACAAAAAATAAATCAAGGAAAAAGACATAAGAACAGTTTCCTCAACAACAAAGATATCACAACACAAAGTCTGAAAAGTCACTTGCTTTCTTACTCTAGTAACAAAATATGATCAACAAACTGAGCTCAAAGTCTCAGAAGTGCCTTTCAATTTGGGCAAAGTTTCATTCTGATTGTCAAAAAAGATATCTATTTACAATAGAAGAGAGTCCCTTATATAGCCACTTCAATAAGGACTCATAAATAGTAACACATCATGTTGCATTGGAATCTGTTAAGAGGACAGGCTGGAACTTAGGGGCATTTTACCCATTTGATTTTATCAATGCAGGGAAATAAGTCACGTTTATTGAAAGTTTTCAACTTTCAATGTCCACCTAGCGATCTCATCTTACCTTCATCATTCCTCCTTTTCTGGTTAATTGAATTAGGTCCTAGATTTAGTTTGCTATTATGTTCCTTCCTTACTTTCTGTTGGTCTTGGCCTTGAAGTCTGTGAATGCATTTTGGTCTATAGGTTCAAAGGATCAATGACTATTTTGTTGTCTTGAATTTGATGTCTTCAGGTGCATCACCCCTTTGTCTTCTTTTAGCTTTTCTATTTGGCACTTTCCCAAATTAAACTTGCCCTTTCGAGCCTTAAGAAATAACCTATTTTGGGTCGAGAAGAACTCTCCACAAGTTATCTACCCTTTGGGCAGTCTTTGAATGGCCTTTGGGATTTTTGTTTTACATCTTCCCAAAGGGAAGGTGACCCTTCAGCTTCAGGGAAGTATCCTTCAAGTTGGTAGCTGAGAGTCCCCCACAAGGGCACCTGCCCTTTGGGGTCCTTCAGTAGCCTTTTTCTTTATAGTCTTCACAAGCTTTCTTCAAGCTTTCTTCGCAGACAAATTCCTGTGGACAAAAAGTTTGTGGAAATTTCCTGCGAACAAAAAAATCTATGGAATTTCCATTTGCCTTGGTTATTATCCTTCGGGTTTTTTCTGCTCGTGACTGCTTCTTGAATTCTTTTAGAATTTTTGTGTGAAGGATTTCCTTTAGACAAAAGTCTGAAAGAATTATAATTGTCTGCCTTAAAAAAATTTATAAAGGAATTTACCTTTGTAGCCTTCTTCAAAAATGACCCTTTCAAAGGGTGTTTTTATTGATCAAGTGCCCTCCATAAGGGCACTTGTCCTTCAAGAGGCTTCCTTGAACTAAGTCAATGATCCCTTTAATTGAACCAAATGTTGAACTATTCCATTGAACCAAGCTGATGAACCACTTAGTTGAACCAAGTTTTGGTTCAATCAAATGAACTAAGCATTGAAACACTTTGTTGAACTAGTCTTTAAACCAATTCGTTAAACCAAGGCTTTGAACCATAATGGTTCAAGCTGATGAACCAAGCCTTTGAACTATTTACATTTTGAACTACTCCTTTGAACCAAGTTATTGAACTGTTTGATTAAACCAAATGTTGAACCAAGACTTTGAGCCATTTGTTGAACCGTTTGATTGAACCACTTGGTTGAACCAAATGTTGAACCACTTCATTGAACCAAAATGGTTTAAGCTGATGAACACTTTGTTTGAACCAACTATTGAACCAATTAGTTGAACCAAGCTTTAAACCAATTGATTGAACCTCTTCATTGAACCAAAATGGTTCAAGCCGATGATTCAATTGAATAAACCAAAGCAATGAACTAACCATTGAACTGAAAGATGATGAACCAACTGTTGAACCAAGTTTTGGTTTAATGGTTCAAACAAAGCCTTGAACCAACCGATGAAACATTTGATTGAACCAAAGGATGAACCAAAAGAGTGAACCAAAAGCATTGAACCACTTGATTGAACCTACCTTTGAATCTTTTGATGTTGAACCAAAGGATGAACCAAATGTTGAACCTGCTGTTGAAGCTTGCCGATAAAGATTTTTGTTTAAACCAAGGCACTGAACCAATCCCAAAAATGACCAAGTGTTAGAAACTGATTCTTTTGATTGAACCCGCCTACATAAGTCATGAATCCCATTAAACTTGTAGAAATGAACTTGCTTGCAAACTCCATAGAAATCAAGTCTGTAGAAATCAACTTGTAAAGCCCATTGAACTTGTTCTACAAAGTCCGTAGATTTTCTCTTCTTGCTGAGTCTATAGATTTTCTCTTCCTGTAGAACCTGTAGATTTAAGCTTGCAGAGTCCGTATATTTTTGAAAAGTTTGAAAAATGAGGAATTTGAATGTCCAAGACAAATTTTAAAAAGGAAAGAGACAATTTTGGTCTATAAGACCAAAATAGTTCAAATGTTATCCCAAAAATGAGTGATATTTTTGGGGGACAATAGCTGGTTCCAATTGGGGAACTTCTATCAATTGTAAAAAGAATTGAAAGGAGTAGAATCCAAAAACTCTAGTGTCTTCATGTGTACCATTGGGTTACAGAGTCATGCTACCCAGAAATGGAAGGCATCAAAAATGAAAACAAACAAAACAAAATAGAATTAAAACTATACTATACATATATACAGATGGAATGATCTGACACTTCAAGAGTTGAAATGTTTCAGATGTTGCCCATTGTGGGGCAGAGAAAAGAGTGTGCCATCTTGATATTTCAATAGAAAGTTATTTTCACCAATGTGCTGATGAATTATAAATGGCCCTCTCCAAAGGGAGTCAAACTTTCCATGCATCCCCTTTGGTTCTCTCCTTTTATCCCACAACAAGACTTGATCCCCAATATGGAAATCATGATTTTTGGCCTTCTGGTCAAAGAGTTTCTTTGCCAGACTTTGATGCACAACAATTCTATCCACCACCATGGTTCTCTATTCCTCCAGCTCAATCAAGCACATGATTCTTTTGTTAAGAGAACTTTCATATGTATGATCTTTAATTGCCTTTGCTAATTTCAAGGCTGGCAATTCTAAGGTGATTGGTATCTCAACATTGATACCATAAAGAAGTTGAAAAGGAGACATACCAATTTCCCTCTTTGGTGTCATTCTATCTACCCATAGAGCATCAACCAATGCTTTATGCCATGTTCTTTGATTGTCATTTGCTAGCTTCTTGATGATAGTTACTAGATTCTTATTGCTAGATTCAGCTTTTCCATTCCCTTATGGAAAATAATCAGAAGAATGAGAGAGTGTAATTCCATAATGGAAATAGAATTGTGTAATCTCTTGAGAGGTGAAACAAGCTTCATTATCAGTAATAATTTTGATTGGAACTCCAAACCTAGAAATGATATTTTCTTTGAGGAAGTTGCATACTTCTGAAATAACATGCTTAGTTGGGATTGATTCTACCTACTTGGTGAAATAGTCAGTTGCTATAAGGACATAATCATGTCCAGCACTTGAAGATGGGTTTATAGTCCCAATAAAATCAAGTCCCCACTATTGGAAAGGTTCTTCTATGATCATTGGCTTGAGAGGCATAGCAGCTAACTTGGGTCTTCCAACAAATTGCTGATAGAGTTCACATTTTCTCACACACTTATGTGCATCTTGAAAAAGAGTTGGCTAGTAATACTTGGCTCGTAGAATATTATGAGCAATCACAAGAGCAGAAAAATGTCCTCCACAAGCCAGATTGTGGAAAGATTTCAAAAGCTGGCTTTGTTGCTCTTTGTCTACACAATAAAGGAATACTCCATCTATGCTTCTCTTGTATAGGCCATTGTCCTAAAGGACAAAATTGGCAACTTTCAACTTGATAGTCCTCCTTTCTTTGTAAGATAAATGAGTAGGAAATTCACCATAAGTAATGAAATTAGTGATACCTAAATACCACTCATTGGTAGTAGAGACAAAAAGGACTATTGGTGTCTCTTCCATTTTAGTTTCTTCATGTTGTGTGTCTTTTGACTTATTATTAGCAATTAATTGGCATAGGCCTTTACCCTTGACCAATTTTGTTGGCTTGATGTCTAGATCAAACTCTTGGATTTTTGCAATCTAATTACCTCTTTTTTTGCTAAACTCCTGCTGAGTTAATATAGACTTGACTGTAGTGTCAGGCACTAGGGTAGTAGTATGTCAATTCAGAATATAGAAATGGAAATGTTTGACTAATTTCACTAAGGCATAATCATGCTTCTCTATATTTAAATATTTCATCTTATGGGTTTTGAGAGGGTAACTCATGAAAGAGATAGGAGATTCCATACCTTCCTTATCCTATTGAACAAGAATTATTGAAAGAGTGTGTTCAAATGCATAGCTGTATATGATGAAATCTTTGTTGTAATTTGGACAAACCAATGTAGGGGCATGAGCAATGGTGGTCTTGATATCTTGAAATGTTGATTTGCCTTCTTTAGTATAGTTGAAGATGGTCTTCCCTTTCATCAGATTCACAATGTGTCTAGTTTTCTCAACAAATTCAGGGATAAATCTTTGTAAGAAATTCACCTTTCTGAAGAAAGAATGAATAGCATTCTTACTTGTAAGAAAATTAAGTTCTTGATTAGACTTGACTCTGTCTGAGTCAATCTTTATGCCTTCTTTGGACATAATGTGTCCAAGGAATTTTCCCTTTGTTACTCCAAAAATAGACTTTTTAGGATTTAAGGAAATACCATTTTAGTGGTAGCACTCCATCACTTATTGCAAATGGTGTACATGATTAGATCAACACTTTGAAAAGATAGTCAAGTCATCAAGGTATACCACTATGAATTTACCAATCTCATCTTTGAAATCCAAATCTATAGCTCTCTGAAAGGTAGCACCAACATTTATTAAACCAAAAGGCATTCTTCTATATGTAAATGTACCCCAAGGTGTGGTGAATGTAGTCTTGTGTTGGCCTGCTTCACCAACTTCAACTTGATTATATCTTGAGAAGCCATTCAACATTGATAAAGTCTCTGCACCTGTCACTATTTGAAGCACTTGATCCATAATTGGCAAAGGATAATTATCCTTCAAAGATGCTTGATTCAGATTTATGAAATCTACACAAATGCAAATTTTGCCATTCTTCTTCCTTATAGGCACTATGTTTGCAATCCATGTGGAATGATGGATTGGAAAGATGATTCTATAATTTAACATTTTTTTTGTCTTAGACAAAATAGTACATAATATTTTTAGATTATATTGTCTAGATTGTTGCTTGTATGGAATTGAGTCAGCCTTGAGAGGAATGTTATGGTGGATTTCATCTGGTCTGAGAGACTTCAAGTCTTCACAAGAATATGCTAAGACATCCATGTATTGATAGAGTAAAGAGATGAACTTGAATCTTTCTTCAGGGGTGCAACACTTACCAATATTTATCATCTTGGGATTTTCTTCAGTAGTTAGATATACTTGATCAAATCCCTGAGAGAAACTCAAGTCTATTTGCTATTGTTTGATGAATCTATCATGTTTGTCAAATAGCTTTTCAAGAGAAACCAAGCCTTTGGGAATTTTGTTTCCTTTCAACTATAAGAATTCTTCATTTATATCTAAGCTGGATTCAAACATAGATTCATTCTTCTGAGATTCACTACCTTCAAAACATAATTATTCAAAATTATCTTTTTTTTCCAAGAAGGCAATGATTTGATGATCATCATTGAATACTTACCAATGATCAACATTGTTAAGAACACTTGGTCTATAGACCGGCTCAATGATATACCTATCTTCTTTGAAATCTGAATGAGGAACTAAGAGAGTTCTTAAAATAACAAGTGCATCAGCTCTCTCATTAGACTCTCTGGGTATAGCAAAAATGTTGAAAGCATCAAAGCTTTCAATTTGGTCCCAAACCAAGTTACGGTAGTGGCGTAATCTTTAATTCTTGGTTTGGTATAAGTTCCTCACTTGACAAACCACTAATTCAGCATCCCCTTTGGCATGAAGAAACTTGATACCTTTATCTTGAGTAGCCTTCATGCCAAGTAATAGAGATTTGTATTCAGCTGTATTGTTAGTGTTGTTAAACTGTAATTTGTAAGATAAAGGGAACATATCTCCTTGAGGAGATATCAACACAATCCCACTCCTGAACTGGTAGAGGAACAACTACCATCAAATTCCAAAGTCCATATCTCATCTGATATTGATTTTTCTTTAGACTTTTCTTCATCAGAGATAGAGGATCCTTCTTGGTTTGTATTGCAGCCTACTAGTTTTTCTACTGTTCTTGTTGAACTAATTTCTGAGTTGATACTTTTAGGTGTTTCATGTATTTCATTTGTAGACAGAAAATAGTTACCCATACCTGTGGATTCAAAAAGAATTTGAGCTTCAGGGGCTGATGTCTAGGTGACCACATACTTTGCTTCCTTTTCAGGGAAAAACCTCTTCATTATGCCTTGGATAGGGATCCTTACCTCAGACATATCCATGCTTAGTTCTCCTCACACGTCTTTGCAAAAATTTCATCTGAGCAAAATGCCATAGGATGCTGGGACGTCAGCCACCAAGACAATCATCTTGATTCTCTTGTCTAAAAAGGCTACAAATATAAATTGGGCATCTTTGATTTTCCCCAGCCATGGTACTTTCTTGTTCTCCATATATAAACATCTTCTAAATGTCTTGGTTAGTGTGATACGAAGAGACTCAACTACTTTAGCTGGCATGACATTATCAGATGCACCTGAGTCTATAATATAGTTACTCAGGTTGTGGCCATTAATTAATAGGGAAACATAGAAAGGTTTTATTTTTTTAGGAGTAGTTGGAGGAGTAATGACTAGATTATTTGGAATAGGCATGTTCTGTGAAGAATCAAGTGTTACCTTTTTAGCCTTTTGTCCTACAGGGACATTTTGGTTTTTGACATATTAGACCAGCTTATTCAATTGATCAAGATTGGACTACAGATATTCAAACTCAAACATTTGTATTTTTGTGTTTTTGACATGATCAATTATGTCAAATGGCTCAATTGAGCTAGGTGTAGAGAAAGGTACTTCAACTTTCTAAGTTTTAGGAGGGATGGGAGGTGGGATATTTTGTGAATTTAAATTAGAAGGGGAAGGTGAAATTGATGTATTTTGTTTTTGGGTGATTACTAGATCCTTTAACTAAAAAGGTAGAGTGGTTCCATGCTTAAAAATCATGACTATTGGTTGTGGTTGCTCCTTTGTCTTCTCTTTATCAGCCTATTAGACTTATTGGTTCTTAGACCTGGTAAACACTGCATATGATCCATCAAAAGCTTCTTCTTTGCTTTTGGGTTCACCCTGTTAGTTCAAGAAACCAATATGGGAGTCGTCAGCTAATTCTTCTTGATTGTCTTCAAGGAGATCAATGTCATTTTCTTGATTCAATTCAGGCTGGAAAGAGAATTTTGATTTTGCTTCAAGATATCCCATTGCTGAATTGGTTGGAGGAGCTTCCAGGGTAAGTTTCCCTTGTGTGGGAGGAAGGCAATTCTGTTTCCCTTGATTCCTGGTAGCATTGCCCTGATATGACTGATTTGGGAATGTCCTTATGTATGAAGGAGTAGAAGGCATTCCTTGATCCATTTGCTTTTTGAGAGCAAGCAACTCATTTGCTATTTTTTGTACCATTGGATCTATGGTGCCTGTAGATGTATATTCAGAAGATGATGAAGCTCTATTTCTATTTGGATCTCTTCTTATCTTCCCTACTAAGATGAGATCATCTTCTACCTCAGTGGCCAAAAGTTGAGCTACAACAACATCTATTTGACCATCACGTCTCAAGAGAAAACTTACTTCAAGTAGCTAAGAATTAATGAAAAAGCATTTGAGATTCTCAGCTGTAGGTCTAGAAATTACAAGGATTTTGTTTCTTAATTTTTCAAATTTGGCTATGAAATCTCTCATAGGCTCATGACGCTCTTTCTTCATCTGTGTAAGTTGAGCCAAAAGTGTATGTGCATCTTCTGTAGGTTTGAATTTGGCTTCAAACTTAGCTTTGAGAGTATTCTAATTAGTCACTAACCGAGCCTGTAGATGATAAAACCAATCTATAGCAGCACCTTGTAATGTCTCTACAAAAATCCTGACTACTACATCTTCAAATTCTACTCTGATTACTCCACAAGCTATGCTAAAAGCTACAATGTGCTCATCAGGATGAACTTTCCCATCACCATATAACTTGAGGAAGTTCTTCCTTAAACCACGTGGAAGCTCATGTATAAGTGGAGTAAGATTGAGAGGACCAAAAGCATTACCCTAGGGGCCTTAAACTACCATTATAGGATTATGAAAAGGAGGGATAACAAATCTCAGAGGGGTAACTATTGGCAAAGCTTTATCAATAGCAGAAGTAGATATTTCATCTGGCAATGGAGATCTGACTTTAGTAGGAGGAAAAATCTTGGTTTATTGAGATGACATGGTGAAGGAAATAGATCAAAATCACTTTATTGTACCAACTTGAATATAGGGTCAACGATACCTTTAGCCCTTTGGCTTCGTGTATACCTTGAATCTGACAAATTGTGAAACAAAAATGGAAAAGAATTGACCTTGCTTCAATTAAAGGTTAAGGCTTTAAATTGTGCATTCTTTCCTGGTTAGTGTGGAGGTGAATGGATAGATTATAAATGGATAATGGATATTCAATCCCTAGTGGAGTTGCCAAAAATTGTTAGTTGAATATTTTGTCGATCAGCATACTGATAAACAAAATAGGTCTGATCAGCCAAAGTAGGAAGATTAGTCATCCAAATGTGTATATTTACCGCATCAAAAGGGGAATGATCTCTCCTCTCATCAAGGGGAGGTTCCCGATAGACTATATATATATATATATATATATATATATAAACATAAAATAATAGTCAAGGGTAGGACAAACCATCCATCTCTCTTTCTTTAGAGATGATGTATGCAGATCATAGGAGAAACTCAATAAAAATGATAGAAATCACTCCTCTTCTTTTAGAATTACTATTCAGCAAGCCACAAGAATACTCCAGGTAGTAACAGCAAAATGTAGCAAAAGATGTAATAACCAGCAAATTGAAATGCAGCACAAAGTCTCCACCTGAATCACTCAAAAGTAAGATATGAAGGATAATGAGGGAAAAAAGTCTTCCCAAAGTCTTTATCATAGAAATGAAAATAAAACACATTGAAAGGCAATTATGGGGGCACAAAGTCTCTCTATAGTTGATTCTTCAAGACACCTTTCTAACTAATTTCACTAATCCTGCTTGTTGAATTAAAAGAAAAGAAAATAAATCAAGGAAAAAGACATAAGAATAGTTTCCTTAACAATAAATATATCACAACACAAAGTCTGAAAATTCACTTGATTTCTTATTCCAGTAACAAAATATGATCAACAAATTGAGCTGAAAGTCTCAGAAGTGCCTTTCAATCTGGGTAGAGTTTCATTTTGATTGTCAAAAAAGAGATCTACTTATAATAGAAGAGAGTCCCTTATATAGCCACTTCAAGAAGGACTTGAGAATAGTAACACATCATGTTGCATTGGAATTTGTTAAGAAGACAGGCTAGAACTTAGGGGCATTTTACCCATTTGATTTTATCAATGCAGGGAAACAAGTCACGTTTATTGAAAGTTTGCAACTTTCAATGTCCACCTAGCAATCTGATCTTACCTTCATCATTCCTCCTTTTCTAGTTAATTGAATTGGGTCTTGGATTTATTTTGTTTTTCTATTCCTTCCTTTATTTCTATTGGTCTTGGCCTTGAAGTCTGTGAATGCATTTTGTTCTATAGGTTCTAAGGATCAACGACTATTTTGATGTCTTGAATTTGACATCTTCAGGCGCGTCACCCCTTTGTCTTCTTTTAGATTTTCTATTTGGCACTTTCCCAGATTGAACTTGCCCTTTTGGGCCTTAAGAAATAACTTGTTTTGGGTCGAGAAGATCTCTGCAAGTTATCTGCCCTTTGGGCAGTCTTTGAATGACCTTCAGGCTTTTTGTTTTACATCTTTCTGAAGGGAAGGTGACCCTTCAGCTTCAAGGAAGTATCATTCAAGTTGGAAGCTAAGAGTCCCCCACAAGGGAACCTGCCCTTTGAGGTCCTTTGATGGCCTTTTTATTTATATTCTTCATAGGCTTTCCTTGGGCTTTCTCTATGAATAAATTCTTGCAGACAAAAAGTCCACAAAAATTTCTCGCAAAAAAAAAGTCCACAAAATTTCCATTTGCCTTGGTTATTATCCTTCAGGTTTTTTCCACCCATAACCACTTCTTAAATTCTTTCAAACTTTTTATCTGAAGGAGTTCCTTTAGACAAAAGTCTAAAATAATTATAACTATCTACCTTAAACAAATTTTTTGAAGGAATTTACCTTTGCGGCCTTCTTTGAAAATGACCCTTTCGAATGGTGTTTTTATCAATCAAGTGCCCTTCACAAGGGAACTTGTCCTTCAAGAGGCTTCCTTGAACTAAGTTGATGATCCCTTTGATTGAACCAAATGTTGAACTGTTCCATTGAACCAAGCTGATGAATTACTTGGTTGATCCAAACGTTGAACCAAGTTTTGGTTCAATCAGATGAATTGAGCATTGAAACACTTCATTGAACCAATATTTGAACTAATTCATTGAACCAAGGGTTTGAACCATAATGGTTCAAGCTAATGAACCAAGCCTTTGAATTATTTGCATTTTGAACTGCTCCTTTGAACCAAGTTGTTGAACTGTTTGATTAAACCAAACATTGAACCAAGACTTTGAACCATCTATTGAACCATTTGATTGAATCACTTAGTTGAACCAAATGTTGAACCACTTTATTGAACCAAAATGGTTCAAGCTGATAAACCCTTTTGTTTGAACCAACCGTTAAACCTCTTCATTGAAACAATCAGTTGAACCAAGCTTTGAACCAATCAGTTGAACCTCTTCATTGAACCAAAATGGTTCAAGTTGATGGTTCAAGCTGATGATTCAATTGAATGAACCAAAGTGATGAACTAACCATTGAACTAAAAGATGATGAACCAATTGTTGAACCAAGTTTTGGTTCAATGGTTCAAATAAAGTCTTGAACCGACTGACAAACCATTTGATTGAACCAAAGGATGAACCAAAAGAGTGAACCAAAAGCATTAAACCACTTGATCAAACCCACCTTTGAATATTTTGATGTTGAACCTAAGGATGAACCAAATGTTGAACCTATTGTTGATGCTTGCCGATGGAGATTTCTATTTGAACCAAGGCACTGAACCAATCCCTAAAATGATAAAGTGTTAGAAACTGATTCTTTTGATTGAACCCGCTTGTAGAAGCTGTGAAGCCTATTGAACTTGTAAAAATGAACTTGCTTGCAAAGTTCATAGAAATCAAGTCTGTAGAAATCAACTTGTAAAGCCCATTGAACTTGCTCTACAAAGTCCATATATTTTCTCTTCTTTCTAAGTCCATAGATTTTCTCTTCCTGTAGAGTCCATAGATTTAAGCCTACAGAGTCTGTAGATTTTTGAAAAGCTTGAAAAATGAGGAGTTTGAATGCCCAAGACAAATTTTAAAAAGGGAAGAGACAATTTTGATCTATAAGACCAAAATAGTTCAAATGTTGTCCCAAAAATGAGTGATATTTTTGGGGGACAACAATATGGGTATAATCAAGTCTAAACTAGGAAAGATAGAAATGAAATTATGTATGAACATGTAATAAAAATCTATATAATAGATAAAATGTACATATATTGAGTTTAAATTAGTGGTAATTGACAAGAAATATGAGTAATTTTAGCATGATCAATATAAATATATAAAAAGGCTAAAGTTATTATGTATATATATAAATATGTAACTTGGTAATCAAAACTATGTATACCGTGCCCCAAAATGGGAAAAAGTGTCAAATGAAGAACCTGTGTATCTATGTATATACCCCTAGTGGGTAGATTAGTGTAGTGGACTTGAGTCATGTAATAAGTTCCAAGCACTTGACAATAATAAGTGAAGCATGTATGTATGATAATAACTAACTATACTAATATAACAAGCATATTTAGTTTTTAGAAAATATAAGAAATATAAACATGTAAATGTATACAATCTATAATTTGATGTTTTATGAGTAAATATTTGATTTTTTTTGTGTTTTTGTACTTTTTTGATACAATATATCTATAAGAAACATGAAAATGAAACTATATATAAGGATTGAGAAATAAGAAAAGTATATACAAGAAGGAAGGGACAATACTAACCAATGAGTCTCATGGGAGACTCACTATCAATGTGGCTTGTGTCAAATAAAGGAACAATAATCATGCATGCTATATGAAAAGGTAATTGTGGTCCCATAACCTACTACACTAGGAATCCATGAAACTAATTGTGGTGTCTTATGAACTATAGGGGTATTAGGTACCCATATGGTACCTAACATAGGTATCTCTCTAATAATGGTCTCCATGGGAGATTATGTGTATATAGAATCACTATAGGAGTAGACCTCACCTGCATGGGTGGCTCCACTAAACTTTATGGTGTACTGAGAAAAACTATGGTTGAAGTTGTAACTAGTAAATGAGTTATAACTAGTAATTACAATGTAACTATTTATGGGATAGGTAGAGGATACTCATATGAAATACCCTAAAATGTGATAACCTAATATATATATATATATTATAGGCATATATACATGATTTATGGGATGGATTGTAACTTTTTATCCATGGCATACCCAATAACATGTCAAATATGATTGCATTAACTATCATTAAGAATTTAGTGGCCACATGTGCTATTCCAACCTATAGTGGAAGTAAAATATCTCAAATGGAACTCTGAACTTGGACACTAAAACCATGAATAACTATGTTTGTAAGAGATATATCCTCCTCTAATTACCCCAAATGTTATATAAGTGTGATTGTGCACGTGTTAATACTTAACCCATTGTAAACCATAATATAATGAATAAGATGATGATCTATTTAGGATCAAACAAAGAGTGCATATAAATTTTAATCATCATTAACAATCTCCAACTTTTATAAAGTGATGATTTGTCTATCTATAATTATATTATGGTACACACTAATGATATTGTGTAGTGGGTATGCATCTTCTATAGTAATATGATATGATGTTAGTCATGGATATGCCTGATACATGTAGTGAACACCTAAAGTGCCTCTTGTTTCATTTTCTATATGTTTTAGAAAAGGATCTATGAATATTTTCAATGCCTTAGCTTTTATTTTTTCAACTTTAAGTGCCTTTATGGATGTGCCCACATTAATTATGTTGGCCTCTATCAAATCTTGTATCTTATGCTTTAATGTGATGCATCATTTTGTTGTATGGTTTAGTGCCCTATGATATTTGTATAATTCATTGGAATCATATTTTTCTAGAAGAGGCCATGTCATATCATCATTATTGGTGGGAGGGAGAGATATGACATTCCATTCCATGAGTTGATGTAAAATACATGCTGGTGATTTTATAAGTTTCGTAAAAACTCTTCATGGAGGAGCTGATAAAACCAAGTGAGGAGATGAATTTGAAGATATGTTAACTATGGCCTTAGGATCACTCTTATTTTCATTGGCGCTTACCTTGTATGGAGTCCTACTACAAATATTATCAGATGATTCTAATCCACTTGTATATTATAATTTGCCCATAGAGAGAAGCTTGACTTCTCTTTCTTTCATTGTGTGGCATAAATCTGTGAAGGTTAGAGACTTTTTGAACAAGATAAATCATGCAATACTAGTAGTAATCTCTATTTTAATATGTCTTAGATATCTCTATCTACCATGGGGCTATTCATATTTGATAATATATTTTTATATCATAAGTCATATTATGTAATAGGCTCATTGGATTTTTTCTTCAGTTGTGATACTTGAGCATATGAGATCTTATCACTGATGTTAATTGAAGTGTAATAAAAACATATCTACCAATGGATTGAATGTGGTGATAGACTAATTTATAATATCATAGAAACATTATAAGACATATTCCTTTAGACTATGTGGCAATAACTTAGTAATATTCTAATCATTGGACACATAATCTAAACATGTTGCATGGAAAGCTCATATATGTTACTCTAGATCACCCTTACCATCACAAAGTAAGATTAGGTGCCACAAATATACATGGAAAAGGAGTTGAATATATGTAATGTGCCAAAGGTGTATGTAAAAGAACATGAGAATCCAAGGCATGTGATGGGTAAGTAGTACCCTACTCAAGATGTAACACCTTAGATTGCATAGAATGAATCTCATGCATAAGGGATTTTATTTATGAAGAGTAAGAAATATCCATAGGAAGTGTTTCCATTATTGAAGGTTGTTGAGTTAAAATGGGTTGTTGTACAATCTGAGTTATCCCCAAAGTAGGTGTAACTATATTATTATCTATGGGATTAAAAGATTGACCATTATTTTATTTTTTCTATATTTAAATTATAGCTTCCAGAAAATATGCATGATCATGGGGCTATTCCCAAGTTTGTCTCTAAAACTATGTAAAATCTCATCCTTATTGATAATAATATTTTCATTGTTAAGTGGGGGAGAGTGTCGTGATTCCCATTGTGTGTATTATTTTCATCCTAAGTGTATTTCTCATCTTTTACTTTATGATTTGGATATGAAATAGTGTTAGGCATAGATTTTTTAGGTGTGGATGCATGTACATGATGAATACTAGAATATTTTTAAGACTTTGTACATGTAATTTGATTTGCCAATAATGTGACTTTTTCATTTAATAACTGATTTTGATTCTATAATTATGATATTGGCTTACTCATACTAATAATTTGATCCCTTAGAGTCTCATAATTATAAACCCTATTTTATTTTGATGGAACACGTAAGGAAACACCCTATAGGGGAGAGGTTGAGGCATGGATAAATTGAGTATGGGAATTAGTAACAATAGTATAAGTTGTGTCATCTCATCAAGGAGTGATATCATGGACCTGGTTATAGGGAAATTAGCTATCAACCTCATGGAGATGAGGAGGAGAAGGAGATTATTTCATATGCATAAGATATGACTTTTAAAGTTGAAACATGGTTATTAAGGTATTAAATTTATGTATTATGTCCAATAAACTATATTAAAATTAATACTCTACGTATGTAATGATATATTTCTTAATTGAATTATACATAAGAGAATAATAATGTGCTAGAGATATAATGAAATATGACATACATTTTAACTGATATAAAGAATCATGTACATATGTGTTTAGGTCATATTTTAATTCATTCTAAATGAAAGGAAATAAGCATGCAAAGGAGGCTAGATAACTTTGTATTAACAATGATTGACTTCATCTATCATTATTATCATGATTATATTAAATATAAATAAGAAAATATAGGTATCTAAAATATGAGTGTGGGTCTTAAAATATTGGAAACATAAACCCTAGGGTTATTTAGGGTTAGGGTATGTTTAAGATTTGAAGTAATTTAGGTTCACCAAATGTTTTAACTTCTTAGGAACTATATGAATGTACATCCTCTATTGTGAAAAAGCTAAGAATATTAAAATCAGAGTAGAAATATGCAATAAATATAGCCAATGATCTATTATAGAATTGACTAAATTTGAACTTTTTAAAAATAGTAATAAATGATGTAAATAAGTAATTATATATAGCTAGATTGAGATAGATGATTTGGAGGCTAAAAATTGGCACAAGATATAATTAGGGTGTCATAAATAGGATCTAATTATCAAAATCCTTGTTGAAAATTAGTGACTTAATTAGATAGTAGCACCATATGGCATTAGTGTCCTCCTTTAGTGCTAATTACCTATTTTTGAATTATTTCTAGGTTTTCTTGATTAGGTCCTATTCTATATATGGTATAAATTTTAGGTTTGTGCAATAAATAATTTTTTCTATGGCTTTATTTTCCTAAATAAACCCTAGGTTTTCATGCTTCTAAGGGTTTGAATGAACATCATTAAAAAAGGGTTTAGTGGGTCTGATGTGATGAATGTGTGCTTCACACCCCTATGTGGGCACACTACCTACATATTAATACTAAGGAAATATCAATCCTAATGTAGTTTTCTATCCTACATGCTTAGTGCAAGTGCAATTGAATTCTAAAATGCCTAAGTGTGAATGCATGAAAGGATGCCTTGGAAGCCACTTGAGATCTAAATACCTATACTAGGGCTAGATTATTCAATGTATGAGATGAGTGAATATAATATTGGAATAATTGGGATTTCCCTAGATGTGAAGTGGTAATTTTGTTTTCTTCTTTGTGATAATCCCCACCTAGGGTGGAAAAGTGTGAGAGTAGTGTTTATATAATGTTCTCATAAAAATGACTTAGTAGGGTGACTTAAGAATAGGTCCAGGTTAAACTTAATCCTCTTAAGGAGATGTAAATTACCTTTTTGGATGGTGTATGGACCTAAATCTCTAATTAATTGTGTCATTATGTGTTTCATGTGGTGTTTTGAGTGCCTATGTGTTATTTGTAGTTGTTATGTGACTTAAAGTGGATCAAACGGGCCCTTAAGGTGGTTCAAGTGATATAGTAAGGGTAAAGTGACCTCAAATGGACATCCAAGACACGAATGGTAATTTTTAGATGATTATAGATACCTTCTTTGTGTGTTTCTCTAAAATACATCATCAAAGATAATGAATACTATTAAAAGAGATTGCATCAATTGGAGTAGTTGAGTGTAAAACATACACAGGATACTGAGCACTTACATGTTTATTAGGATCATGTAAAATAAACATATAACAAAAAGATTTTTCCACATGAATTTGATGTGAGTGGCCTAGTACTAAAATAAAATAAAAATAACATCAATGAATAAAAAGATTTTAAAAAAAAGTTCAAACCAAATTGGTTGGGACCATTCACAATTATAGAAATTTGGGAAAAGGTGTATACCACCTTTCTACACTTGAGTGAAAGCCTTTAAAATTTCTAATGAACATTATATAATTGCATAAATATGCTATGTGAGATATTTCAAAAATTCCAAAAATATCAAAACATGCAAAAATCCAAAAACTTTTTCAGCACTTACACATTTTATTGGATCCTTGGCATCTATGTGTTAGTTCCACCATGTTGAGGAATATCATATCATTTACTCTTTTATACACATATATAGGCATATACAAATACATGATACACTCATATTTTGAATGTTGGATTTTGGTTCTACTTACATCATATAGACATTATGGGCATCATCTTCTTCAATCTTGATGCATATAGATTATATGATTTGATGATAAATTTACACTATCATGTTTGAGAATACATATGTACTTACACATGAATTATTCATGTTTATATCTTTCACATGGTAATTGATATTGTATGTTCTTGAAATTTTATTATATCACATTTTATCCATATGCTACTATGACATGTTTATGTTGGTTTCTTATGCTTTCCCTTTATGAACTTCCTTGAGTGTCATATCTTGCTTGTTTGGGCATTTGAATATGCTCCATTGTATGTGGACCCTATGCCTATGTTTACCTTCTTGGGAATTTGAATATGTCATTTCTTTTTTTGTGGATATTTTACTAAGTCATGTCCATTTGATTTAGATGCATTTGAACATGCCCCTAGTTGTAGTCTTCTTGAACCATTGCTTTTTGACTTGATTTTAAGTGATATTGTGTGTGTGATTATTTTATTTTTGAGATTATAATGTTACTATCTATATGTTTCCATGATATTTATCATTAATATTAGGCCTATACTTGATCACATTAGTTCTATGAACTTTAATGATACATTCACCTAGACATGTTTCCTTCTATATACTACATGTTCACATTCATAGATTTTATGGTTGTCTTACCATTTTGAAGTGAGGTAACTTCCAAGTACTATTTTTACCTCACCCAAAAATGGTAGAATATTAGTGGGGGGATGATTTGGAATCATGTTCTCCATACTTTTCATATGTTTTAGCTTTAGTGGGGGCATGTCATATGGACATGGATTCCACGCATTCACACTTTCCATATTATAATTGGGGCATGCTTTGGAACCATGTACTTCACATTTATTCAATAGTCAATACTTATACCAGTTTACAAATTAAGTGGGTACATGTCATATGGAAATGGCTTCCACACATTCAAAGTTCTCATATTCAATGGGGGCATGTCATATGGACGTGGATTTCACACATTCATAGTTCCCAAATTATAGTGTGGGTATGATTTGGAAGCATGTTTTTCCACATTTATTTAGTATTTTGTACTTATACCAGTTTTTAAATTCAATGGGGGCATGTAATATGGACGTGGATTCCCCACATTCATAATGTCTAGATTAAATGGGGACATTATTTTGAATAATTTATTCTCATTCAATAAGTATGGTAGTTATATCAATTCATAGATTTAGTGAGGACATGCTTTAGAATCATGTTTTCCACACCTACTCAATATTCAACATCTCTAGTTTATAGTGGTGGTATTTTATGTAAACATGTCCTCCACATTGATACTTATGTTAGTTTTATAGTGGGGTCATACTTTGAAATCATGTCTTACACACCTACATAGTTATTTAAATTACCAAAACACATAATTATAATATTCCAATACACATTTATGGTAGAATTATATACATGGTATCATTATTATACATAGTTTTTGCATGAGACATATCTAAGGTATATATGTTATGCAACATTTTTCTAATATTGTAAAATCAAAATCAATTTTAGATTCCAAAACTATTACATATACTGATACCCTGGGAACTTTTACAGACTTTAACGAGCCAATCTATTATATTAGTTGGTTCACCTTGATATGGTTGAGGTGATTTAAAAATTTAGTATTTACAAGTTTTTAGTTTGTACTTGATCATCTAAACTCATTAGGTTATATATATAATTTGGTTACTTGGTTGAGCTAATCTCAATTGCAAGGAGGCAACCCATTTTTTCTCTAAAGTCGGGGCATGTTCCTCCCAATATTTCTCTCTATCTCCTTGGATATATGTACTTTAAATGTTTATCTATATTTATCCTAATCTCATTTTTAGAGCCTTATAATGATGCATATTTTTCAAAAAAACAAGGTAGTTACATCGACACACATGTGTACTCCTAAACCTTGCTCTTTAAATTTTAATCTATTTCAAGTACTTTTAAACTAGATTATATGCATTGATTTTACACTATAACATGCTCTTAGTTGCAGGTTAATCACTAGAAAAGGACTCAAATTCGACTCAAAAAAATCATTCAAATTCAACTCAAGCAAAGACAAGGTGTGCATACACACACATGTACTTATTACTTTCCTTCAAACTAGTAATTTCATTAGAATATTAAAGGGGGTAAAATGTAGACAATATTCTATGATTATGTAGAACCTCAATATTATACACTTTACAAACTTAGACCTTGGATTTTCCTCTTATTTATACACATGCCTTATTTCCATAATCCTCACATCTCCTCTATGTTGTGACCCTTTCTATCTCTTATTCTAACAACCTTACATTGATGACATATATATCCCATCTTACCTAGAATGCTTAAAATGTACTTATCTTACACTTCTACAAATTTTGAGCCTGTGCTTACTCTCCCACTCACTAGACACTAATGTCTGGGAAATATAATAATGTCAATGTTACCTACCTACCCTGATGCAATTATCCAATGTCCTAAAGTCATATAATTTACAAATAAAATATATTACAATGGTTAGCCTAAGTACTTAAACATAAGTTATCTCTTGATAGGATTGGTATAAATATAATATCAACTCTCATTCATTCATTTCCTAGAAATCAAATGAAAAGAGAACTCAAGAAACACTTAGTTACAAAAATATTTCCTATTCTACCTTATTCTAATATCACTCAAAGGAACGACTTAGGTACAGGTCTGAAATACTAAAAATATTAGTCATAAAGTCTTATTTTCCAAGTTACAAACTAGGTCACTATTGCACTTTCTTTACACACATTACATGATTCACACACAAACCAAAATGTAGGGGATAACTACATAATTTTTAGGCCCTCTTCTATATTATTTGATATATAGGTAATGCCCTTTGACAATGGGGTCATTTCATGTGTTGCTTGACACCATGTTCCCACTAACCCATTTTTACAAAAGGTCACATTGAAGATGGAAATCTAGGGTTTTGATATTTTAATAGGAGTGATAGTCCATGACTCAGATATAAATGCACTAGAGTGAAGGTGAATCCAAACCTAGAAGCATCCAGGTGGTTGCATCCTATTTTATCTAATATTCCATACTAGATATTGATACCCATATAATAGCATCAACACAACCATCCAAGGTTGACACAACTATCTATAAAGCCATAGGCACCAAACCAAAATTTGACAATCATTATAGAACTATCTTCTCACCTACATTAATCCTATACTAGATCTAGATCTACATTAACATTACAACTAGCTAAGTAATCTCTTTTATGTCATTTGTATATCTGGTGTAGTTGTAATTTCCATTAATAGATTATTTTGGTTTAATAAATTCAACATTTGGTACATCTAATTTTATCACATTAATTATCATGTTGTATATTTGATATTCACCTTAGTGCCCTATAATTTTGATATCCTTAACCCTATCTACCTAAGTAGGATCCATATCTAAATTAGGGTTAAACACTACTCTGGTACTAAGGGTAGTCTGAGTGTGATTCTAGGTTAGTTTTCATGAAATATGGGAACATTATTATGTTATTTGTGTTGCTTGTAAGTTTTTTTATCACACATAAAATGAATTAAAATGGTTAAAAGGCTCTATATAATACATGAGCTAAGTGTGTCAAAAGGGTGGTTACTAGTACACTATTTTAGATTAAATGTTAATTTATATGTCTACATAAACCTTTCTTGATATTGATCCTTTGAAATATTATGCAAATGGATTATTTAACCTTTTAAAAATCAATTACGTGTGAACCATTTTTTTCCCACCATCATGCTACTATGTTTCACAATTTGTGAATAAGTGATGGTAAATGTTCCCCACTAATAGAAACAAGCTTCTATGTCCTATATATAAACTATAATTCATGTTAAACCATAATAATTTAATAATTTGTCTAACCTTCATCTTATTTTCCTAAATTATCTTTTTGGATGATGGGATACACACATAACCCATTTCATAGTTTTGTTCTACACTAACCTATTTATAAATCTTTATGTATTGCATCTTACTAATCCACTTATTGTTTAATTTGAGTGGTTTCTTCTCACTCATGTGCATATCATGTTAGTTACCTAATAAGCCTCTTGAATCCATAGCTCACATGAAATTTTTGTGGGATATGACATTGACACTTTGTTATACCAATTTAATCTACCACTATAATGTAGATCCAAGTATAATTTTTCATTATGTAATGATGTTATATATATTTTCCAAATCCTCATCTATATCAACACTTTCAATGTATACATGTATTTTCTCACCATAAATAACAATGATTATTTTTTGTTGCACATTTTTAAAACTCATATAAAATTATTTAAATCACATATTAATTTGGATTTCATAACACCATGGTCTTCCAATCAAAGTTAGATAATTTTTATAATTTGTTTATTCTATCACTTCAAATTCCATAGTAGAATTTATCCTATGATATGTAGATATGTGCCCTTTAAGACTTTAAGTACCTTCAAAATAGTATTATTGGCCATAAATAATATATTAAATGAAGGATGACACCTTTATCATCCCATATTCCTCCATGTATCCTTCATTAATATGCTAAATTTCATCTCAGTATCCACTAAAATGTTGTTTAAAGACCACTAATTTATCTTTACATCTATCATTAGTTATTGTTTATACCCAATGTTATTTATACTTATAATCTCCTAAGTGTTATCATTGAATTTCATAAGCACCTAACCTATAATTTTCCTAAGCCATGTCTTCATAAAAGGTAAATCACCTTAATTTTTTAGCAAGGAAAACAATTTGAACTCTTCCATTTCATTCACACTAGGGCCTTTTATTTAACTTTATTTGATCTTGGATTCTATCTCTCACATAATTTTTACCTCACCTTGGATATTATCATTCATTTACTTTGTTTGTCCTAAGATAAAACTTTGTAAAGGCACAATAGGTTAATCTAAAACAATTACCTCTAGTTTAGGTATTACTTTTGCATGTGGCAAAGTTACATTCTTCTTGACTGATTTGTAAACCCACTCCTTATAGTGATATTAAAATGAGGATCTAAGAATGATGATATAATAAGATTTTGAGAATCATAACATGGAATAATAAATAAATTTGAATAATGATTCTAAGTGGGAAAAAGGAGATGATGATGGTCACATGTTGTAGGAGGATTTGGGGCTGAGTGTCAGTCCTATAGAGGGACTTGGTTAGAAGTAAATCATTTTTATCCCTTGGTTGTAAATAATAATGAGTAAGGTAAGTCTATTTATTTATTTTAATGGACTCATTCAAAGTTATCTTAGGTGAATGATCTGAAGGGTAAATACAATTTTTTTGAATAAATATGTTCCACTCAAGATCTTCAAATCTTAAAAGATGCTAAAGATTTACATATCTATGTCCTTGAGTCCCTTATTATTAGAGCTTCTTCTAGAATGTATTTTGCCCTAGTTGGTAAATTTATAGATGTTAGGCCTAATATCACTTATTCAAGAAACATGTCTTCAATTAATGTTCTCCTAAAGTCCATCTTGAAATTTTAACCATGATCAACGGTTTCTTTTTTATTTGTTTTAATAATGAAGAGGATTGTGCAAGAATCTAGGTAGGAAGCCCTAGTTATTTAGAAAGTTTGGTTTGTTCTTAAGGAAATGGAAGTCAGATTTTGATCTCAAAAAAGAAGATATTAATTTAATGCCTATTTGAGTTAGGTTTCTAGGACTCCCTTTAGAATTCTAGGAAGATGGTCTTATGATCAGTGTTGTAAAGGCTTTTGGATATCTCATTGAATTTTAATCTACCACTAAGTAATGAAATAAAATTATGCATACTAGATTTTATGTTAATGCTTTTGTTAATCAAGAACTCCCATATTTAGTGATTCTATATTCTGGTCAAGGATAATTGGTGAAAAGGATAGAATATGAAGAATGATCATTGAAGTGTGATAGATGCCACAAGTTTGGCCATATGACAAAAAATTTTCCAAAAAATAATTTAAAAAAAGGTAATGGATTTGGAGCAAAATGAGATAGACAAACATGGCTGAAAAAACCTTTTGATTAATTTAGGACAGACAAGGATTCCATTCATGAGAAAGAAACAAATTCTTCTTAGGAAAAATAAGACATTCCTATTGATCAAAATTAGATATTAGAAACAAATGAGAGGTGTCAAAATCAAGTAAAAAATATTAAATATCTAGTATCTTTGAAAATAGTAAGTCCAAGTAAGCATTATCACTCAATGTCTAAACATTAATGAGTAATGAATATGGCCTCAAAATAAGTCATATTTATAGAGGTAAAATAGAACTAGGGTCATAATTTTGAAGTTTTTTTTTTTTCCAAAAGTTAGAAGTACTAATGTCTTAGCCTAGCCTATGAAATTATCTTTCTCTCTTATCAGAATAAATTGATTTTATTTCCTAACATCTTTTGAAGAGGATAAATTATTGGATACAATTTAGTTTTTGTGTTCTCTCAAGGAATACAATTGAAACCAATAATATATTCTCAAATAAGGTACATGAAATAAATCATATAGTTCTTAGTTGAATCTAAAGTCAATAAAGGATAGCTAAGATATTCATAAGAATTTTCATCCACTAGTATCCTTAGAAAAGGAAGGGTAATTATTAAGGAAAGATTAATATCTTATTTTTCTTAGTAATTTACTTAAAATTTCATTTATATTATATTAATAAAATGTTTATATATTGATACCCCTTATATAACTAAGATAAGGTCAATTAGTAAGGTGGATGTAGGCTCTCTAAGAAAGTTAGACAAACCATATTAAAAGGAAATCTTAGACAAGGGCATAGATAATGAGGTGGTTGATGGGGTCGAGACTACATTTATAATTAGGGGTAAAACATTTACAACTAGAATAAATAAATTAAGATCATCATCTATGACATTATAGGTATGAATAACAATAGTAAGCACAAAATTTTTAGAGACCTAAGAAGAAACAATAATCCATTTATAATGTCTAATAAAGAAAAAAATATGGATGATAGTTATATTGTGGCTAATAATAACTTGTTATTGAAAGATGCTTCAATTGCTTGTTTTAGTTATTCAAGATCCTCATGGGGAATTTCCACCTTTTATAAGGAAAGGGAACTAGAAGGTGAGATTTTATATAAAAGCCCCCATCATTTGGATATAATATTTTCTAATAAAGTAGAAGGTTTGAATTGGATATTCTCTAAAATTTATGCCCTTAATACCCTGATTAGGAGGATAAAATTATGGTAAATTTTGTGAATGTATTCCATGGATGGTAGTTTGTGATTTTAAAACTCCTTTACTACCTATAGAGAAGAAAGGAGCTAATCAAATATTATTTGATAGTATCTAAGAATTAGTAGATTTAATTTATTTTAATGGGATTTTAGATGAGTAACTTAGGGTATCAACCTTAACCTAGTTTAATATAAGTATTTGAGATATTCTTATTCAAGTTAGGTTAGATAAAGTCTTAGTTTCAGTGGATTAGCTAGTAAAATAGGACATATACTTATCTTCCCTTCCCAAGATTATATCTAGTCATAATCCCATTATCCTTAACTTTTATGAGATAATAAAAATTAAAAGGACCCCATTTAAATTTAAACATATGTGGTTCAATCATCTTGATCTTGCTGATAGAATCAAGGAATGGTGTATGTTAGATGTTTCAAGAACTGTTATGTATAAGTTAGTCAAAAAGGTCAAAATAATCAAGAAAAACATTAGAGAGTGGAATAGATTATTATTTGGCAACATCTTTGTTAAAAAATATAATTTTAGGGTTGAGTTAGATAGACTAAAAGACTCTATTTCTTTAAATGGTTTTAACGAGGAAACCCTTTCTAAAGAGAAGATTCTTCTTAGTGAATATCATACTATTATTTCAAGAGAAAAAAATGTTTTGGAGAATTAAGTCAAGAGTGACATGGATTAAAGGAAATAAAAACACTAAATGTGTCCACCTTAATTCTCTAAATCATGAAAACCATAATAAGATTTTGAATATTTCTAAGGAAAATGGAAAAGTTTACTTCAACTCATTGTATATTAAGGCTAAATTTATTTGTTGTTTTAATAATCTATTTAAATCCAATCCTACTTCAAATACCTATAAAATTCAAGATCTATTGGATTATATTACTTGATTTTTAATAAAATAAGACAAAAAGAATATCCTATTTTTGATCTCTATGGATGAAATCACGTTTGTTGTTTTTTTTGGATAAAGACAATGTCAGGATCTTAGAGTACAATTGATTAATTTTGTATAAGCAACTAAACACAGAATTGAAACTAGAAGTAATAAGTAACTAGAAATTAGAAACAACAAATAATAGGAGATATGAAAAACAACCAATTTGTATTAAACTCTTCTAGAAGGAAATACAATGAAGAAATCTCTCTCTCCTCACACCTCTCAGATGTACAGTAATTCTCCCTCAAGAGTTCTCTCTCTCTCAATTAATTACAATCAACTCAATTATTGAATTGTTCCCCCAATTACAATACTGCCCCATGGGTCTCTTGAATAGAATTAAAAGCAAACAATAATTAGAAAAATAGACTCAAGACTAATTTTAGTCTTTACATGCAAACTAACTATTCTCCTAAAAATAACAATTATGGAAACATCTGGAAATGCATAGAAGTCAGTGTCACTCTGAAGATGACTAATGTCAGCCAACCCCTAACCGATGTCAGTCGACCCCTAACCAATGTCAGTTACTATGTGATTGATGCCAGTTATTGTGTAAGCCCAGTAACCTCCACACTAGCTCATTAGTGAAGCTTTTAACTCCACAACTCAACAATATCCCACTTGGAGATAAATAGCTACACCTATACCTGTACAACAACATCCTCTAAACATCTTTAGCTTGTTTCTCCCTCTTCAAGTTCAATCTTGAAGACCAACAAAAGTTGCATGAAGATTCAACTTCTCCTTTGTTACTGGCTTTGTTAACATATCAGCAAGGTTCTTATCCATATGGATCTTTTCCAGCTTCAACTATCCATCCTTCAATACCTGTCTAATGAAGTGGTACCTAAGCTGTATATGTTTGGTTCTTGAATGAAAGGCTGAATTCTTTGCCAAATGAATTACACTTTGACTATCACTGTACAATCTGCAACTCTCTTTCTCTTTTCCCAACTCTTCCATGAACTGAGTCATCCAAATCATTTCCTTGCTAGCCTCTATGACTGCAATGTATTCTGCCTCTGTAGTAGACAAGGCAACAACCTTCTGCAACTTTGAAATCTAGCTAACCATCATTCCACCAACAGTGAACACATATCATGTGGTGCTTCTCCTACCATCCAAGTCACCTGCCATATCTGAATCTACATACCCATGTAGAGAAGTGTTTGACCCTCCATAGCATAAATGCCTACTATTGGTCCCTCTCAGATATCTGAGAATCCACTGAACTGCTTTCTAGTGTTCTTTTCTTGGATTGGCCATAAACTTGCTGACAACTCCCACTGCTTGGGCAATATCAGGTCTAGTATATACCATTGCATACATCAAGCTCCCAACTACTGAAGCATATGAAACTCTACTCATGTACTCAACCTCATCATGTGATTTAGGACACTATTCTTCGCTCAACTTGAACTATCTAGCCATAGGTGTGCTTACCGATTTTGCATCCTACATATTGAACCTCTCCAACACCTTATGCACATAATCCTCTTGAGACAAAATCAAACTATGATTTTTCCTGTCTCTCTTAATACTCATGCCAAGGATTTTCTTTACTGCTCCTAAATCCTTCATGGCAAATTTGTGAGCTAATTTTACCTTAAGCTCAGTAATTTCTTGCATGTGTGAACCTACAACAAGCATATCATCTACATACAATAATAGGATAATATAACTACCATTATCCAATCTATTAAAATAAACACAATGGTCAGATTGACATTTACTAAAGCCATGCTCTATCATAAACCTGTCAAACCTCAAATACCATTGTCTTGGAGCTTGCTCAAGACCATATAAGCTTTTTTTCAACTTGCACACAAGTTTCTCCTTACCTTTGACCTCAAAACCTTTCAGTTGATCCATATATATCTCTTCATCCAAATCTCCATGAAGAAATGCTATCTTAACATCAAGCTGCTCAAGATACAAATCCTCAATAGTAACTAAAGACAATACAGTCCGAATAGAAGTCATCTTTACTATAGGAGAAAAAATTTCACCAAAATCAATACCTGGTTTCTGTGCAAATCCCTTTACTACAAACCTAGCCTTATGGTCTCATTTTTCCATTCTCTCCTTCCTTTAACTTGTATACCCATTTGTTTTTTAGTGCTTTCTTTTCAGCTGGCAACTCAACCAAATCCCACGTATGGTTTTCTTTCAAGGAATCAATTTCCTCATTCATGCCATGCTCCCACTATTTCCTAGATTCTACCTACATTGCCTCATCAAAACTTTCGAGTTCTCTACCATCAGTGAGCAACAAGTAGTATAAAGAAGGGGAATAATGAATTTGAGGTTTACTTACCCTTTCAAACCTCCTTATGGGTGTTTGAGACTCATTTATAGCTTGTTATCCACCCAAATTTTCTTTTGACAGTGACCGATCCTGGTCATCTCTGACCAATGTCAATCTGCACCTGACTGATGTCGATTCCTCCTAATCGATGCTAATTTCCTCCTAACCAATGTCAGTTTCCACCTGACTAATGTCAGTCTCTATGTTTTTTTGTGAGTAGTGATTTTTACCCATGAGCTCATTTTGGATCATAACCTCTTCCAAATCAAGATTGCCCTACTCAAAATTATTTAGCCTCTCGAGCTGATCACTGTACATCACCTTCTCATTGAAAACTACATCACAGCTTCTAATAATTTTGTTAGTTTCTAAATTCCACAACTGGAATCCAAAATCTCTAAAACCATAACCAATGAAAGTGCACCGCATAGATTTAGCATCCAGCTTCTTTCTATTTTCTTTATCAATGTGCACAAAAGCCTCAGAACCAAAAACTCTGAGAAATGAAAGATCTACCTTTTTACCTATCCAAGCCTCTTCTAGAATTCCACCATCTAGTGCAGTAGAAGGTCCTCTATTAATTAGGTAAACCACAATATCTATAGCTTTTACCCAAAACTATAAGGGTAAACTAGCATGCAACCTCATACTCCATGCATGCTCCATTATTATTTTATTCATCCTTTCAGCAACTCCATTTTGCTAAGGTGTCCTTGGAACCATCCTTTCCCTATGTATTCCACTCATAGAACAGTAACTATTGAATTTATTACTATAGTACTCACCACCATTGTCAGATCTAAGGCACTTCAATCTCAAACCTATTTCATTCTCAACCAAAGCTTTCCATTTCTTAAATGTGTCAAAAACATCTTATTTCCTCTTTATGCAATAAACCCATACCTTTCTTGTAGCATCATCAATGAAAGCAACATAATACTATGATCCTCCAATAAAAGCTACCTGAGCTGGTCCCCACACATTTGTGTGAACAAGCTCCAACTTGTGCTTCTTCTTTATTGACCCAGTTTTGAGAAACCTCACTTTCTTCTATTTCCCAAAAATACAATGCTCAGAGAAATCTAGATCTATGCTTTTCAAATTTGAAAGCTTACCTTTTGACTTAAGAACATTGATTCCCTTCTCACTCATGTGACCAAGCCTACAATGCCACAACTTTGCATCTACATCTAAAGTAGATAAAATAGAAGGAGAATAATCAGTAATACAAGTAGATAGATAAAGTGTACCTACTCTCTTACCTTTTGCTAATACAAGTGCACCCTTGGAAACTTTCCAAGATTTAGTTGTGAGAGTTATTGTGCAACCCTCATCACCCAACTTTCCTACAGAAATCAGATTCTTCTTCAAGATGGGTACATGCATGACATCCTTCAACACCCATGTGTTGCCATTCTACAATTTCAACTGCACTTTTCCTTTGTCAACAATTTTACAAGGCTCATCATCCCCTAAATAAACTTTTCCAAAATCTCCAAGGACATAATCATTGAAAAATTATCTATTTGGGGTTGCATGGAAAGAGGCACCAGAATCTAAAACCCATGATTCTACTTTATTATCCAAAGAAAATATAAGAGCATCTTGTACAACAATACCTGTAACTTTTGCTTCTTTATTACCTTCATGCTGATTTTCTTTGTTATCCTTCAACCAACAATCTTTCTTTGCATGACCTTTCTTTCCACAATTCCAATAGGTTATTCTTCCATCTCTGGATTTGGATCTACTTCCCATCTTTGACCTTGATTTCCCTTGCTTTTCCTTTTCTCTTTGCCTTCCCCTACTTTCAACACTTAAAGCATTACCTGATGTTTCCCCTGTGCTTTTCCTACGAATTTCTTCATTCAAGATTACACTAACAACATCATCAACTTTCAAGATATTTGAAGCAGATGCAGTATTACTAACTGCCATTACCAGACTATGCCAACTTTTAGGTAAAGAGCATAAGATTAAGAGAGCCTTAATTTCATCATCAAAAACTATTTTGACTAAATTTAACTGATTTACAATTGTATGGAAATCATTAAGATGACTAGATACAGATCCACCTTCCTGCATTTGCAAATTAAATAATTGCTTCATAAGATATACCTTATTCGAAGCTGAGGGTTTTTCATATAAATTTGCCAAAGTATCCATTAACTCTACCATTGTCTTTGCCTATGATAAGTTGGAAAACACAGAAGCTACTAGGCTTAACTTTATAGATCCAAGAGCCTTTCTATCAAGAATATTCCATTATTCATCTTCCATATCTATGGGCTTCCTTGAAATCCCACCCAATGGTAAATACAAATCTTTCTGATACAAATAATCTTCAATCTACATCCTCCATAAATGATAATTTTTTCCATTGAATTTCTCCATTCTTAATTTACTTTCTTCTACCATTGCTTTACTCCCACTCAATCAGAAACCCCTGTGAGTGAATTCTATAATCAACAAACACTAACATGCTCTGATACCAATTGTTAGTGTTTAGAGCTCTGATACCAGTTATTAGTATTTAGAGCTCTGATACCAATTGTCAGGATCTTAGAGTATAATTGATTACTTTTGTATAAGCAACTAAACATGAAATTGAAACCAGAAGTAATAAGTAACTAGAATTCAGAAACAACAAATAATAGGAGATACGAGAAACAACCAATTTGTATTAAACTCTTCCAAAAGGAAATACAATGAATAAATCTCTCTTTCCTCACACTTCTCAGATGTACAGTAATTCTCCCTCAAGAGTTCTCTCTCTCTCTCTCTCAATCAATTACAATCAACTCAATTACTGAATTGTTCCCCTAATTATAATACTACCCAATGGGTCTCTTAAATAGAATTAAAAGTAAATAATAATTACAAAAATAGACTCAAGACTAATTTTAGTCTTTACATGCAAACTAACTATTCTCCTAAAAATATCAATTTTGGAAACGTCTAGAAATGCACAGAAGTCGATGTTGGTCTGAAGATGACCGATGTCAGTCGACCCCTAACTAATGTCAGTTATTGTGTGATCGATGCTGGTTACTGTGTAAGCCCAACAACCTCCACACTATCTCATTGGTGAAGCTTTTAGCTCCACAACTCAACAAATAAGGCACCTAGACTTGAAAATTTCCCATTAGCCTTTTTTCAGAATTTTTTGGACATAATCAAACCAAACATAGTAGTAGTTTTGGAATAATTATTTTATTCATTTAACATGTTAAGATAAATATAACATCCATTTTCCTATGACCATAATTTTAGGGCACTTCTCGATGATACTCTCCTAATGAGCTAGTGTTCCTTTGTCAACAATGGTGTAGATGTATTTTGAGATACATTGGTTATGGTAATGTGCACACATTTTGAGTTGGATGTCATTATTAATGTACAAGATTTTTTTATATATAAATTATTTTAATTAGAAGTGGATCTTTCACTTAGGTGATTTTCATACTAGCATGATAACTCAAGCCTATATGCTATGTGGAGGAGGGGAAGTCCCTATGAAGTTTGTTAAAATGGAAGGGAAAAAATAGAGAGAACAATAGGAAAGAGATATAATAAGCATCATTTTTTATTCCCATTACATTAGGATTCCTAGGGATGGACAATAGTCATAGGCAAAGCCATGTCAACTTGAGCTAGTGAATATGCATGGAGACTATATGAAGTTTTGCATGGCAATGATTTGGTTCAATCTTGATTTCCTAGTTAAATATTGAGAAATTATTTCACAAACATAGATTGATGGTTTATTGAGATTTAAAAAACAAATATGACTATAGTTTAAGAGCTATTTTTCTTTTAGAGTCTTTATGAGATGTAGGTGTCACTTCTTAAGCTCAAGTTTAAGCTCTCTCTCTCTCTCTCTCTCTCTCTCTCTGTGTGTGTGTGTGTGTGTGTGTGTGTGTGTGTGTGTGTGTGTGTGTGTGTGTGTGTGTGTGTGTGTGTGTGTGTGTGTGTGTGTGTGTGTGTGTGTGTGTGTGTGTGTGTGTGTGTGTGTGTGTGTGTGTGTGTGTGTGTGTGTGTGTAGAAGTTGCTAGTTTGGAGAATTTTTTGAGATATAAATGAATATAAAAGATGGATTATGGGAGAAGAGAAGGCTAGTTTTTGTATTGGGGTCATGGTTTCATATAAATAGAAGAAAATAATAAGGTAGAGAACTTAGACCTTGGCTTCAACATTCAAACCTGCAAGTATATTAAAGGCATGAGTTTTCTATTTTATAAAACCCTACTCTTTTCCTTAAGAAATGCATGAAATAAATAAAGAAAGACTATAGATCAAATAAATATATTTTTAATACTATGAAAATATTAGTAATCTCTTTATATTTAGATTTGAAATTGATGGTCTTATTTTATATATATGCATATATACCCATATATATGTGTAGGCATATATATAAAAATATATATGCATGCATATATGTAAATACCTTTAAAGATCATGTTTAGATCTATAAGAGTACATAAAAATTTGTTAATTTTAGAAATAAAAATGGGCTCTCCTTATTTGAATGGTTTGATAGGAAATGGGATAAAGTTATATCCTTAAGTTTCTATGAATTTTATGACTATCGATTCTTTTCAAGAAAAGATTAGTAAAAGAAATAAATTGTGATTTACTCTTTGTCTAATCATTTTGATTACATATCATTCTATCCATAAGGGAGTCTTATACCTCACATAATTCTATTTTGAGATGGATTTGGTAATGTCTTCAGATAATCACTACCAAATACCTTTATAGCATTGACATTAGTAAATAAACCTATGTAAGAACTTAAAATCTAAGCCAAATAAACCTAGGTTCTGAAAAAGTGAGAGGATGTTGTTTTGTACGATGCTTTTGACCTTGATCCATCCATTAAGGTTTATTTATTACTGGTGTAGCTATGTGGAATAAAATTTTAAGATTATGTTCCATTGGGATTCCTCCATTACCATATTTAAACTTTATGGCATGCATAGTAATAATTGTCTTATGCTATTGTAGCAATAGTTTGTTCTCTATATACATATTAAGATCATGTGAAAAAAAAGTATACCAAGTGACTAAAGATACATACCTATTGATTATTTTAATCTAGGATGAGATTTAAGTGTTTAACCAATGGTCTGATATCCAATTGATTAAGGAGATCTATATTTGAATAATCTTCTCATAGGAGAATCCTTTGGTTTTACTCCTTGTGGCCACTAAGAGAATGAGGTATTCATAACTTAGTTTTCATTAGATAAAAGTGTTGATCTTGAGAGGAGAAGGTCCATTACCTAAAATATAAGCATTAAAGCTTTATAAATCCTTGAATATAAATATGTTTATTGAGTAAAATAGTTGTGGAAAGTGCATTTTATATTTATTAGAATGTTGGTATTTGTTAAGTGAGGCTAGTTGTGATCTTCATATTTTGAATGCTTTAATTATTAAGCAAGGTAAACATGTTTTCATTGTCTCTTTTTGATAAGTATTCTTTTATAATACCCTATAATGAATGTGTAAAATTTAAACTTCTTAAACTCTCAATGAAATCCATATTTGATAATCGATGATGTTTAATTATCTTATAATTTCGGACATGCATGAACTTGTTACAATTTTAATAGAGACTTACTTTTAATAGTATTTTGAATTTTGTAAAATTAACATAACAAATTGGTGTAGAGAATAAGGCCTTAATTTACTAGTTAGATTGTGTATCTATATAGTAATGATAAATAATGTAATTAGAAGGTTGGAAACAAAAATATACCTTCATCCATAATCAAGTTAAATATAAATTATTTTCTATGAAAAATAGGAATTTGGTATTTTATTATTGTTTACAAGTAACTCAGTATGATAACCTTGATTTATAATTAAGCATGTTTATTAAAGAGAATACAGAGAAACTTTATATTTTATTTTTTAATTATTAAAATATCTAGCAATAAACGTGCAATATAGAAAAGTTTTATAAGTTAATGCCACACATTCTGAGGAATGGTTAAATGAATGAATTTAATATTTTAATATCTTTCATAAAACTAATTTTTTTATGTAACAAGAATTACTAAAGTCATTACTTTGTGATAACATTATCATGATATAAGGTTGCATTACCAATCTGACAAATTAACTATCCCATGTTAATAATAATTCTTTATCTATGATTTATAATGGTGAATAAGATGATATTTTTGATTCACATAAGAGATTAGAGTGATTCTCATTTAGTTTTTGAAAGAATATTAAATTCATAAACTTAAGGATTTATACACAATGTTTTATGAAAGAAAAAAGGGTTGCCTTACTAGTCTTAGGAATACTTGATCCCTTCTCCTTCCATCTATTATTTTGAGAGGGTAGCCATAATATATCTACATGTGAGTTGGAATTAGTTGTGTTTGATTATGGATAAAACTCTAAAATAGATATCCTGAGAATATTGTAAACAATGTATTTTGAAAGTGTATATGGATGGTTTGAAGTATTATTTTTATTTTTATTTTAAAAGATTAACATAGAAATATTACCAAAAAATAATAAAACATAGAATATAAAATGATCTAAAAAATATAAAATGTTATTGAAAACAAAATGACTATCATGATTTATGTAGAACCATTCTATGGTAAACATTGTACTTATATTTATATTGATATCAATGTTACAGTGATAGTATGGTAGTGGTAGTATGACATGTAGTAAAAATTGGAAAGAGGCTAGTGTTAAGGATCATGTTCCTTATTAAAGGTAAATTTAGTGTTGTTTATATGTCTAAAAAACATAATAAAATTTCTTAAAATTATGTTAAACTATAATTAGAATTATTACATGAGACACCCTTGGCTATGAGAAATTCAGTTTGAGTTTGCTTCGTCTAGTGTTTATATTGAAGATAAAAGCATAATGCATGATGATTTATTTAAACTCATAGGTATGAAAAAATATCCATATGTTTGGTGATGAATAAGATCATGAGCATGATTATGGTCCTCACTAGTCCTAGCTTATACATGTGGATTATGACTGATGTTATTGTAAAGTCCATTGAGTCTTCTCACTATAGTTAAGGAATGTGGTGATCCTTAATTTTTGTATGTGATTTTTCATGATGATAATTTTGAGTAAGCACATATAACTTCAGTATTTTTGGGTGAACTATAGCTGGCCCTGATTCTATACATGTAGGTAACATCGCATATATGTATAGAAGATCAGGGTATGAGTGTGGTCATAAGAAACTAATCCTATGTTATTTTCATAAGAGTAATGACTATTAATAACCCATTATGTTCTTAAAACCTTTGTCATGTTTAGACATATTTTTTGGGTGGATTTTTGGAAGATGGGTTCTTTTGTATTCTTATTAACCTTTACTTGTGTGTAAATCTTAGAATACTGAGTTTTGGACTAGTTAGATGAAACCTTAGATTCCTTATCATGTTGGAATTTTGACCATGTGATTTCATATCCATGTTTTGTGCATGTGTATGATCATTCAAATCCTAACACATTTACCATAACATGAATCCTTTATGTGATATTTTTGAGTTGATAACTATTTGAGATTCTTGAGACATCTTTTGTTGGATCACATAATATGGGTTCCTTTATCTCCATATTTTTTTCCATCTAAATTATTATGTGGGAGTGCTTAGTTAAGCACAAAAACCTTGATTATTAAAGTGTTATGTTATAAGAAACTTGAGTATGTCATATGGTTATGAGATTGACATTTTGAGATTTAGGAGCTCATCTATGTTAAAAATAAATTTTTACCTATTGTCTTAGAGTGACAACCCTCTTCAGTGATGATGTTTCATGGAGGATATAATTACAAGTGAAAGGAGAACTACATCAAACACTAATTCTAAGAAATGGATATATATGCCACCCAAGTTATAGTTGGGGCATCAGGTCTAGGTCCTTAGGTTATTTTAGGGTTGGCTTGATTGCATAAAAACCTTGTGACTATTTAAATTTATTTAATTACTTGGCATATGGGTTGTAGATACATATGTTTATATTGTGATAATGAAACTAGCTAGACAGTGGATGTTCAATGTTGTATGTTATTATAATGTTTGTTCTCAAGTTCAATGGAAACACATAATCAATAGACTTTAAGAGTTATCATATGGTTGAATTAAATGGAAAGATAAGTAAGAATACATTTCCATATAAATTATTAAAAAAATCAATCCATTTTTTTCCTAGTACCTAACCAGAGGGGTTCTTACATTATGGTATCAGAGCTCTAAGTTCAACACTCAACCTAATGTGCTCAATTTTGAGTCTTTGAAACATATTATTGAGGATTTTTTTTTTAAAATTATAATATAATTGGGTTTAAAAAACTTGTCATGTAGATTTATTATATTTCTTTTTACCTTCTTGTGTATAAAGGATGAAAATTAGCATTTTGGACTTTTGTATGGAATGTTTAACTCATTTAAAAGACTATTGTATTGATATAATGGTTCTATTTAGGTGTGAATAAACTATTTATGAGTCATTGTGTGTGATCTATGTATAAATAATTATTTACATTATGATCTTTTATTTTGTTTAAATGTAAGTTAGTAGATTGTTAGTTTGTTTTTGGTTATTTATCTATTAAGAGGCAAGCTAGATGCTTGTTTAGGTTCTTTTCCAGATGATATTGATCTATTATATGAAATGGGAAAATAAAATGGAAGAGTTTTACTTATGTGGATTTAGATCTAGATTGAAATTTGACTATATAAAATTCTTTGGCCAAAGTAATATTATAGATATATACATTGTCTATCCACTATACTTTATTGTTTGCATGTTTACTCATGTATTTTATGTAGTAGAGATTATACTATACTTTTTATTTGTATGATAATGGCATGGATTCCTACATGAATTATTTTATTATACACCCATACATGTTCTTAGATTGGTTTTAAATGTTCACTCTAAATTCATATACTCCTTCATGAAGGGTAGGGCCACTCCCTAGTTAGGAGCTGTACAGGGGACTACCTAGTATATGGTTTGAATAAAAGCACTCAGATTATGCTCTCCCTCTTTACAACATGAATTGATATTATAGTATGTTCATGTTATCATATATTACTCTTTCAAATGTGCTATATCAGATGGATTATGACATATTTAGTTATATTTGTTATAACATTAGATGTAATTATTATCATATTCTTACACTATTTGTATTTATATGGTATAAGGACAAGCTTGGTCCTAGTGTATAATTTATTGAGATGAATTATTCATAATATAGTTTATTGGTGTTATCTGTGATACTATAATATCAACCATAGAGATGACCCACTTGTGTTTTTTATGTCATCGACATAGTTTAGCTTAATGTAATAATAAGATACCCTTGCATGCTCAAAATTACATGTGGTTTATCCTAGATTATGATATATGGAACTTTATGCATGTCAACCTTTTGAACTAAATTATCACTTTTTATATTGACTATTGAATCATTTTGATAGTATAAGTAGAACATCACCTCATGTGGATGGTATGAAAATGTACCTTTTTAAATATCATTAGGTCAAGGAGAGATAAGAGATGAGTGGTTTATTAGGAACATGATTACTAAGAGATAGGATTGGATCCTAGTTAGTATAACATTGACTTGGTACAAACTGAGTTCTGACTTGAAAATGGGGATTTGTTGAGTCTAGTCTTATGACCATAATCATGTATACTAAGGAGTGTTTATTCCTCAATATTGTGTTTTTATATACATTGGATATTCATTATTTATAATTCTTATTCATCATCATACTGGTCAGAAACTATGTGGAGTAGTGATAGTATTGACAAGTCATGCTTGTCAAGAGATACATGGAGTAGCAACAATATTGACTTATATATGGATTCTCTAGAACTTTTATCAAAAAAGGAGAAAACACTCTCAAGGTAAAAGAGGTATGCAGAGGGGTTGAGAAGATTTATGGGACTCTTCCTAGACATTTATTTTTGGCTTTTGTGATGATCTCATTTGCTTATGGTTAATGAAAGAGAATTATATGATTTATGATAACGTGTCTTGTAAGTGGTATGGGACACTTAAAAGACATGTTATTACTCTTTACCCTAATCAAAATTAGTGTTAAAATAAAATAAATCTATGGAAAAAATTGATGACCATTTTCATTTGCTTTTAAAAATATTGAAATGAAGTAAAGAAGAATATTACAGAGGAAGGGCAGAACTTTGGACTAATTAAACTATAAGTAATCGTGTTATCTTAAATATAAATAGTGAACCTTGTTGGTTTCTATTGATGGGAAGTCAATGGAAATAATTCATTTTGATTAAAATCCCATGTTTTTACAAAGGTAATTATTGATCAACAATATAGTTGGAAAATTTATGAGAAATCCACTAATTTATTTATTTATTTTGTGTTTCTAAATAATCCTAAGTTGACTAAGCCATTGGGATGATGTATTTTTCAAGGGGGGATGATGTAACATCCCATTTTTATATGACCATAATTTTAGGTCACTTGTCAATCATACCTTCTTGGTGAGCTACTGTTCCTTTATCGATGATGGTGTAGGAGTCATTTGAGATGCATTGGTTATGGTAATGTGCACACATTTTGAGTTGGATGCCATGATAAATTTATGATAATGTTTGATAAGTAAATTATTTTAATGAGAATTGGATCTTCCACTTAGGTTATTTTCATGATAACATGGTAACTTGAGCATATACACCATGTGAAGGAGGTGAAGTCCTGATGAAGTTTGTTAAAACAAGAGGGAAAAAATAGAGAGAAAAATAGGAAGGATAAACAATAAGAATGCTTTTTTTATTCCCATTACATTAGGATTCCTAGAGAGGGAAAAAATTCATGGTCTAAGCCATGTCAACTTGAGTTAGTGAATATGCATGGAGACTATATGAAGTTTTGTATGGCAATGATTCGGTTCAGTCCTGATTTCCTTGGTAAATCTTGAACAATTATTGCATGAACATAGATTTATAATTCCTTGATATTTTGAAAAATATCATTACTATAATTTGAGAGATATTTTTATTTTTGAGTCTTTTTAAGATGTGTGATTTACTCCTCAAGATTGGATTTGAGATATTTATAGATACAAAGAAGCCACTAGTTTGGACCATTTTTTGAGATATAAATGAATAGAGAAGATGGATGAGGGGAGAAGAGATGGCTAGTTTGTCGAATGGGGTCATGGGTTCATGGAAATAGAAGAAAATAATAAGGCAAATAACTTATAATTTGGCTTCAATCTTCATACCTACAACTATATTAAAGGCATGAGTTTTTTGTTTTACAAAACCCTACTCTTTTCTTTGAGAAAAAAATGAAATAAATAAAGAAATAATATAGATTAATTAAATAGATTTTTAATAATTTGAAAAGATTAGTAATCTCTTTAGATTTAGATTTGAAATTAATGGTCTTATTTTATATATACATATACATATATATATAGATATATATGTATGTATATATATATATATATATATATATATATGTATGTATATATATATATATTGTGTGTATATGTATATATATATATATATATATATATGTATATATATATATATATATGTATATGTATATATATGTATATATATTTATATATGTATATATGTATATATATATGTATATATATGTATATATGTATATATATATATATGTATATATGTATATATATATATATGTACATATATATGCAGACATGTATGCATAAATATATATGCATGTATATATGTAAATACCTTTAAAGATCATGTTGAGATCTATAAGAGTGAATTCTATTTGGTAATCTGAGAAATATAAATGGGATATCCTTATTTGATTGGTTTGATGGGAAATGGGAGAAAATTATACTCTTAAGATTCTATCAATTTTATGACTATCGATTCTTTTCAAGAAAAGATTAGTAAAAGAAAGAAACTGTGCTTTACTCTTTGTCTAATATTTTTTATTACATTTGGCTCTATCTCTAAGGGAATATTATACCTCAAATAATTCCATTTTGAGATGGATTTGTTCATGTATTTAGATAACCACTACCAAATACATTTAGATCATTGACATTGGTAAATAAACCTATCTAAGAGCTTAAAGTATGATCCAAATCGACCTAAGATATATAGAAGTGAGAGGATGTTGTTTTGTATGATTCTTTTGACCCTGATTCATTTGTTAAGGTTTATTTATTACTAGTGTAGCTATGTGGAATAAAAAAATTATATTATGTTCCATTTGGATTCCTCCATTACTACGTGGAAACTTTTTGGCATGCATAGTAATAATTGTCTTATGCCATTGTAGCAATAGTTTTCATCTCTATACATATTAATATCATATGAAGATTAAAGTCTATTAAGTTCCTAAAGATCCATCCTGATTGATTAGTTTAATGTAGGATAAGAGGTAAGTATTTGACCAATGGTTTTATAGCTAATTAATTAAGGAGATCTAGATTTGAATAATCCTCTCGTAGGAGAATCCTTTGGTTTTATTTCTTATGTCCAATAAGATAATGAGGTCTCCATAACTTAGTTTTCATCAAACAGAAGTGTTGATCCTAAGAGGAGAAGTTCCATTACCTAAAATATAAGTGTTAACTTTTTATAAATCCTTGAATATAAATATGTTTATTTAGTAAAATAATTATGTAAAATGGACTTTATATTTATTAGAATGTTGGAATTTACTAAGTGAAGCTAGTGTGATCTTCATATTTTGAATGATTTAATTATTCATCAAGGTAAACATTATGTTTTCATTGTCTCTTTTTGATAAGTTTTATTCTAGAATACCTTATCATGAATGTGTACAAATAAAACTTATTAAATTCTCAATAAAATCCATATTTGATAATCGATGATGTTTGATTATCTTAAAACTTCAGACACAATTGAACTTGTTATAGTTTTAATAGAGACTTATTATTTTTAGTATTTGAATGTTGGCATTTACTAAGTGAGGCCAATTGTGATCTTCATATTTTGAATGATTTAATTTTTAATCAAGGTAAACATTATTTTTTCATTGTCTCTTTTTGATAAGTTTTCTTTTAGAATACCTTATCATGAATGTGTACAGATGAAACTTCTTAAACTCTAAATGAAATCCATTTTTGATAATCGATGAGGTTTGTTTATCTTAAAATTTTGGACACAAGTGAACTTGTTATAGTTTTAATAGATACTTACTATTTTTATTAGTTTGAATTTGGTATAATTAACATAGAAAAGTGGTGTAGGGAATAAGGCCTTAATTTACTGGTTAGATTACTTATCTATATAGAAATGATAAATAATGTAATTATAAGGTCGAAAAGAAAAGTATGCCTTCATCCATAATCAGGTTAAATATAAATTATTTTATACATAAATAGGAATTTGGTATTTTATTATTGTTTACAAGTAACATGGTATGATAACCTTGATTTATCATTAAGCATGTTTATAAAACAGAACAAAGAGAAAATTTATCTATCATTTTATAATTATTGAAATCTGTGGCAATAAATGTGCAATATAGAATTTTTTTATAATTTAATGCCACATATTCTGAAGAATGGTTAAATGAAATCATATTCTAAAGAATGGTTAGATTCATACAAGATTACTTATGAATGATATATTTTAATATCTTGTATGAATCTCAGTTGTCTATGTAACAAGTATTACTAAAGTCATTACTTCATGATAACAACATCATGGTATAAGGTTGCATTTCCAATTTGACAAATCAGCGATCCCATTTTAATAATAATTTTTTATCTATCATTTATAATGGTGAATAAGATGATATTATTGATTCACATAAGAGATTAGAGTGATTCTCATTTAATTTTTTAAAGAATATTAAATTCATAAACTTAAGGATTTATACACAATGTTTTGTTAAAGTACAAAGGGTTGACATAATAGACATAATAACTCTCCTTATATCTATTATTGTGAGAGGGTAGACATAATAGATCTATATGTGAGTTGGAATTAGTCCCATTTGGTTATGGATTAAACTCTAAAATCAAGATCTTGAGAACATTGTAAACAATGTATTTTGAAAGAGTATATGGATGGTTTGAAGTACTGAAAGATTATTTTTTATTTTAAAATATTAGTAGAGAAATATTACCAAAAAATAATAAAATTTAGAGTATAAAATGATCTACAAAACATAAAATGTTATTGAAAAAAAATTGACTATCATGATTTATGTAGAACCATTATATGGTAGACTTTGCACTTATATTTATATTTATATCAATGTTACAGTGATAGTATGGTAATGATATTATGACATGTAGTAAAAATTGTAAAGAGGCAAGTGTTAAAGATCATGTTCCTCATTTAGGGTAAATTTAGTGTTGTTTCATATCTCTGAGAAACACAATAAAATAACTTAAAATTAGTTTAAACTATGCTTAGAATTGTTATATGAGACACCTTTGGCTATGATAAACTCAATTTGAGTTTCATTAATTTAGTGTTTATACTAAATATAAAATCATAATGCATGATGACTTATTTAAAATCATCAAAATGAAAAAAAAAATCCATATGTTTGGTGATGGATAAGGTCATGAGCATTGTTATGGTCCTTATTGGTCCTAGCTTATGCATGTCGATTATGAGTGATGGTTTTGTAAATTCCATTGAGTCTTCTCACTATATTTAAGGAATGTGGTTATCCTTACTTTTTATATGTGATTTTTCATGATAATAATTTTGAGTAAACACATACTCTTATTAGTTTTAGGTGAACTATAGATTGACCTGATTCTTTGCATGTAGGTGACATTACATATATGTATGGAAACTCAAAGTATGAACATGGGTATAATAAAGTAATCCTTGGTTGATCTCACAAGAGTTATGACTAGGAATAACCCAGTGTGTTCTTGAAACTTTTGTCATGTTTAGACATCTTTTTTGGTTGGATTTTTGGAAGATGGGTTCCTTTGTATTCATGTTAACCTTTACTTGTGTGTAAGTCTTAGACTACTAAGTTTTAGAATTGTTGGATGAGTCAAACCTTGGATTCCTTATCATGTTGTAATGTTAACCATATGATTTCATATCCATGTTTGGTGCATGTGTAGGATCATTTAAATCCTAACACATTTACCATAACATGAATCCCTAATAAGATCTTTTTGAGTTGACAACTATTTGAGATTTTTTAGATGTCTTTCATTGAATCAAATAATATGGTTTATTTTATCACCATATGTTTTTCCATATAAATTCTTACATAAGAGTGCTTCGATAAGCACATAAATCTTGATTAGTAATGTGTTATGCTATAAGTAACTTGACTGTGTCATATGGTTGTGAGATTGACATTTTTAGCTCTAGAAGCTCATCAGTGTCACAAATAGCTTGTTTCTTATTGTTTTATAGTGTAAACCTCTTTGATGATGATGTCTCATAAAGGAAGTAATCATAAGTGAATGTATAACCACATCAGACCCTTATTTTGAGAAGCAAATATCTAGACTACCCAAGTTATGGGTGAGAGCATTGGGTCTAGGTCCTTAGGCTAGTTTAGGGTTGGCTTGATTGCATAAAAACCTTGTGATAATTTAAATTTATTTTAGTACTTGGCATGTGGGTTTTAGATACGTATGTTTGTATTTTGCTAATGAAACTATCTAGACAGTGGACATTCAACTTTGTATTTTATTCTAATGTTTATTGTCATGTTCAATGGAAACATCAAATTAGTGAACCATAAGGGTTAGCATATGGCTAAATCAAATGGAAGGATAAGTAAGAATACATTTATAGGGAAATTATAAAAAAATCAAGTACTTTGTTTTACCAGTCCCTGACTAGAGAGGTTATTATAATAACTTAATAACACTTTCTTTGTCTTGGTCCCAAATAATAGTGGTACTTTTTATTTTAAAGGATTTAAACCTATAAGCTTATGTAATACTATTTATAAGGACATTACTAAAAATTTATTCCTAGAATTCAACCACTCTTGGGCAAACTCATATCCATCAACCAAGGAATATTTGCATAAGGTATGAAAAAAAAATGGTATTATAATATTTCATGAGACTATTCATTCTATGTAAAAAGGTAATCAAGTAGGTATGGCATTCAAACTTGATATGAATAAAGCTTATGATAGACTTGATTTGGATTTATTGGACAAAGCATTGGGACATTTTAGAATCAATACTCATGTTATATAGCTAATTAGAACTTGTATTTATTTATCCATATTACTTTTATTAATAAATAAGATTCCTAAAGGTTTATTTGGTAGTAAGAGAGGCATTAGATAAGGAAACCTAATGTCTCCTTTCTTGTTCATCATTTTGGTGTAAACTCTAAGTAGATCTCTCTTTATTACTTTAAGGAAAATAAAATTAAAAAGATTTAATGATGATAATGGGGCTACTCATTCTCTTCATCAACATTTTATTGATGACACTTTGATCCTTGTTCAACCTTATGTTAAGGAATTCAAGGAACTAAAGGAGATTCTTGCCAACTATGAGGAGGCTTCCAGTAAAAAATTTGATTTTGAAAATAGATCTTTATATTTTTTTAACACTCCTCAAGTTATAAAACTTAAGATAGATTGAATTTTGGGATTCCAAATTAAATAAATTATTTTTTTATTTTGGGATGCCTTTCATTAGTGGTGTGATGTCTCAAGTTTGGAATCCCTTGATATAAAAATTTAAAATAAAGCTTGCAATTTGGGAAAGGGAAATCCTATCTCAAGCAGGTAAAGTAATGATTATAAAGGGTAAGCTTTAAATCCTCCTATTTTACATTATGTCCATGCTTAAAATGTCAAATCTAGTGGCTGGTAAGCTAGAAAAAATTTGAAGGAGATTCTTATGGATAAACTTAGAAGATAAGTATAGACTTCCTTTAGTTGTCTGGGATAGAGTTTGCATGTTAAAAAACCTTGGAGGCTTATACCTTAGAAGATTGATATCCATAAACAAGGCCCTTATGGCTAAATTAGGTTGGTGCTTTATCAAGGAAAGTAATTAATAGACTAACATCCTATGTGCCAAATATTTAGAATCTAGAGAATTTTTGTCTTTCTCTATGAGGATCAAGTTGTAAGAGGTCCCTAATTTTGGAACTTTTTAGTGAAAATTAAGGATAATTTTCTTAAAGGATGTAAGTGGAATATATCTAATGAAATCCATATTAAATTTTTGGAATATCCCTATATGTTTAATTAGCTTATTAATCTACTTGATCCTTAGTTTTAAATATGACTAACTCTTCAAAGGAAGTATGGTAGTTAAATTATTGACTATATTCATTCTTCAAAGGTAGAGAGAAGAGGAAAATATTAAAGTTGGAAGGTTTATAGAATAATTAGATCACTACTCTCTCAAATTTGAATACTCTATTTATAGGGGTTCACATTACTTGTTTAGAAAAGGAAGATGATTTAGTATGGATTAAATCCTTTAATGGCCACTAATAAGAAAAATCAGGTTATATCAACATGATCAATCCCACTAAAGAAGTGATTCCTTAGGAGAAGGTATGGGATAAATTTCTCATTCTTAAAGTTAAAATTTTATTTTTATTTAATATTTAATAAAATATCCTTACCTTGGATAATCTATAGAAGAGAGGTTTGAATCTAGTTAATAGATGCCCATTATGTGAAGTTGATCTTGATATTAAGAATCATATTTTGATTGAGTGCTCATTCTCCTTTAGAGTCTGAGGGATCTTTATAGGTAAATTTTAGACCTATTATACCATCCATATTATCTATTGTATCTTTGGCTCTCTTTGAATGCTCCTTTTCATAACAGGGCCCTTCAAATTTTATGGATATTTACTCTCCATCATTTCTTTTGGGGGATATATAAGGAGATAAATGAGAGGATTTTTAGAAATAATAGAAGCTCCTTTCAGAGAGTTATTAATAAGATCATGTATCTTCTCTTGGAAAATTAAAGATTAGAAAACTAACTAATAATAACGACTTGTCTAATGAAGAGGTTTGCATAGTTAGGAACTAGAGAATTAGTAATGAAATAAATAATGTGATGAATATTATCTCTTAGTTTATTAATAAGGTTAAATGGAAATTTCCATCCATATTTTGGGTTAAATTAAATGTAAATGGAGCTTACAAAGGAATCTTAAGTGTCTCAGGAGGAGGTGGTTTCTTTAGGGATGAAAAGGGGGATATTATGCTAGCTTATGCTAGCAACATGGGCATTCAATCTAACCATTATGCATAAGCATTGGTTGTCCTTTAGGGTGTTAATCTAGAAAAATAAATTGGTATAAAACAATTAGTAATTTAAGTGGATTCCATCAACATCATAAATTTCCTAAATAATAATACTTCAATTGGGTGGATCATTTTTCAATTTATGGAGGAACTTTATTCATTATTGAATCGGTCCACAAGGGTTGTTTTCAACATATTTCTAGGGAAGGAAACCAAGTTGTTGATTAGTTTTTGAATGTGGGAGTAATGTATCAACATATTAAGAAATGGTATGGTAAGGATGACCTTGTTGTAGATGTTATCCAAAAATTTAACAAGGATATTCCTAATCAAGAGTCATAGAATGAAGGATACTCATAATGTCTTGTACCAAGGCATTATGAAGAAGCTCATTATTAATCCTAGATTTTTGATGTGGAATTTTATTATGGACAATATTAATATTATTTATAATGATGATAAGAAATTTTAAGGTACATCCAAGTTATTTTGTTTAATTACCAATCTCGATGTTGGATTTCAAAGGAGGTAAGATCAAATTACCTCTACACCAAGTATTTGGTTTTCTCATCAATAATTTTTTGAAGCGTTAAATTATGTCCCTCTTTATAATTAGAGGAGGGTATCTCATATTTATATCTATAAAATAAATATGAGAGGCTTATGTAGCTCAACCAAAACCATTTAATCATGGTAAGAATTTGTAAAGCATGGTAAGGCCCCTATAGTCCAATTGATTGAAGATAAGGAAAATAAGGGAGAAATTATAGTTGATAATAATGTTATTTAATTTTTTAAGGTATAAATATACTTATATATTATGTATTTTATGGATATAATAAAGATAAAATCAAGGTAATTATTTTAGGTAATCATAAGAATGGAGAAAAAATTGAGAATTTGACTGAGAATCTTAAAAATTAGAGTAATATCATTGTCCTAAAAAGATAAATATATCTTCAAAGAGATTTATTATAATGTCTTATGAAATATCACAACATGGTTAAGGATAATATAAATAATCTAAATCAAGAGGGAGGTTTATGTACTAAAGAAGAGATATTAGAAGTTTTGACTCAGATCAAGACATTGAAAGACAAAGTCAATATCCTAGACAAAGAAAATGAAATACTTAAGGAAAATATAGGCATCCTAGTCAAATTTAACAAGGTATACATGTATAAATATTTAATGAGTATGTATGGATTCTAGTTTCCCATCAAGATAAAACAAGAGGGGGAGATATCTAATGATCTGACTAAAAGACCCAAGGGCAAATCTAAAGATATAAAAGCTGACATTCAGACCTAATATCTTCTTAAAATGGAAATAGTTGTTAAAAAAATCATGAAAAAATGAGATTACACACATTTTGAAGCAAAAAGGATGAATTAATAATGGTTTTCTCTTGTTTTCTTGGTTTTTTAATTTTTTTCCACTATTTTTCTATCATTTGAGGCATTTGTTATTTTGGACACTCTATTTTAATGTATGGCTTCTAGGCCAAGTCTATATGACATGTTAAGGGTAGGGTTCCCATTTAAATCCTTTATAATAATATTAAAGAAAAAATGAGGAGCTAAGCTTCCTTCTACTCCTTTTTTTATAAGTTATTCTCTCTAAATTTTATGTAATTCCAATCAATCATGCACCCTTCTATGATTTATCGCTTTATATTATATTCTAGAATTAAATTGGGCACTCATATATTTTATTTCCCTCCACATAATGTGTAAAATTAGAAAAAATGGGGAATTATTTTTGGTAATGATATGTTTCTCACACTTGAAACATGAACCTTAGAAATGGCATCATCCTACTCATTTGCTTCCTCTATACCTATATGATCTAGATTTATTATACATTCATTACTTTTGTTTTTATTAGAGAAATTCTATATATGATCTTTGGGTGCTTATTTCAACCCTTATCCATTTCTTCATGAATTTAATTAATCCCTCTACATTTTGTTATGTTATGTGTGTTATAATCACATATGTTTCACTAGCATGTCACCTTTGTTTGTTTCACTATTTGAATGAGTGGGAAATTTCTTGTTTCATGTTCCTCCATGCACACTTCACAACACATGTAGTTATATTTCACTATATTCCTAGTTTAATCACTATTTTTTGATCTTTGGTCTTGTAACCCATACACCACTTCTTTATTTATCTTACATATAGATTGTAGTTAACTCTGGTAATTAACTATCCATGTTAGAGATTTGTGCCTATAAAAATGTATCTATTTAAAATATTCCTGTCACTTACATACTCACTAAGGCCTATAATTCTTAATGTGGATATGGAAAATCCTTTTTGGAATGGTGTAAATAATCCTCCCAAAAATCATTTTACATAGTTTAATGGATGGATATATTAATATATCCTAGATAACAACATTTTAAAATGTGTATCATATGTAGGTACACTCTCACACATGTTTATTTTATCTCATTGAGCACAAAGATAATCTACTTATAAAATTTGATAATATGTAATTTATATAATAAATAACCCTTAAATTCATCAAAATCCATTATTATCTAGTTAGAATCAAAATTCATATACCATATATTGTATGATCCCACAATGTCATCTCAAATTAGTTTGAATTACCTTACATAATTTTAACCTCCTTATCCCACTAGGGTATTTTAAATTTATGTAAATGTTATTAGGCATCTTATATTCCCATATACTATTAAAACTTCATAAATATTTTGAATAATATGATCTACTATGGTGCTTGCTAGATTAGTTCTTGTACACTAGATCCTTGAACAAAAATTACTCCTTGTCCACTTATTACCCTTCCACTAGTTCATGTCAAACACATGCATCTTTGAGTCACACCTCTTTATGAAACAATGGTAATATTAATAATTGGGTTATTATGACTAACTAACTGAATTATACTCCCTCCTTTTGGTCCTCTAATACTCTTTCTCATCAAATGATTCATTCTTGTCTCACTTTCTTATGATCCTTGCACAATATTATATTTACTTCCTCCCATATTTACTAGTATGTAAGGTATAATTTGAATTAAAAAAATTTATCACTTTCTCCATATATATACTATTCAAGTCCTTCCAAATTTACACTTTCCTCAACACTTTCTTCCTTGAATATCAAGATGCCTATAATTTTTAGCTTTAATAAGGTTCATGACCAAGTCTTATATAGGTGTTGCATACTCCAATTCCTCCTTGAGTATAATACAATCATATCCTTCTCCTAGTTACTCTTCACTTTGGGATTATTCTTAAAGTATCTCACCTTTCTCACTAGACCACATATTTTCTTTGTGTGAAATAATCATATGGGATCCCTGTCCTTTGTGAGTATTCATGGAATTAATCTAAATTGAACCCCATTTATTTATAGGTTCCTTAGTATCTATTTCCTTATATCTACCTTCACCATATCTACATATCCTTTTCTTCCTTTGTCTTGAGATATGTATTATATTATAATTTTTTTTACTACATATTCATGTACAACCTTAGAATCTCCTCTAATCTACCATAGGCCTAGCCAGTACACAAAACAAATTATCCTTTCATATTTAAATACTCAAATCCATAATAAAATGTTCTAATTTTTATCCAAAGATGAATTAAAGTAACAATATATCCTTTGATATTATGAAATAAATTTAATTCTACCTCCTATAAACATATATATGTTGGCATTAAAGACTTTATCATGTTACTATTTCATATAACTCACCACCACACATCCAATACATGTCCAAAAATAAATTTCTTACTTAAACCCTTTAACAAAACATATATTCTTCCAATATTATTTATTCAACCAAAAATATATGCAACTAACCATGTGAAAATATACTTAGGTAGTTATATAAATAAAATTTCATACAAATCATTGTAAATATCAATATAAATCCACTTATTATGTTCCATATCTCCATGATTAGGTGTTTATTTAAAAATGTATATAATGTAATTTATGAAAATAAAACCTCTAGAAATTTCAATGTGATGTTTACTGAGATGATGAAATAAGTCTCTATAATCAAACCAAATTTTAGAACTAATTTATAACACACTAAGACTCCCAAACTACATAATACACTAAATACATGTGATCTTTCATTATTTCAATATCTCTCCCAAATTAATAAAGAGATCTTCAAAAACCTCGCCATGAGAAGATGATTAACATTAACCTTAAACATAAGAGAATATACATAGTTCATAACTAAAACCTAACACAAACCACTAAGCATGAATGAAATACAAAATAGTAATATTAAACCCATCTTCATTCTCTATGCTTAAAAAAATCATTTTCATGGTTATAACACATTAAAATCATTACACCAAATTAATCTAAGTTTTTGTGTTTATACAATGTGCTTCTAAACATTACATACAAGTTGAATTTGCTCATTATATAAATTAAAAAACATATCATCAAAATGTTTGTGTTTAAATGATATGTCAAAGGGTGTATTTATATTAATCCCCATTAACATACTTATGAAAACATGCACTAGGTGATATCTTCTAGATATATCTAGTATATTCCATGGATCATTCGTTAAGATATTTAAGAGATGATCCTCTATATCATCATATGATTTTTCCACTTCTTTATGTTCCACCTTTTTTTGGGTACATATTACTTGCTTACACATTCTACATGTAATTATTAATGTTGTGTGGATATCCTTATTTTTATTTCCCTTACTTCTATGCATGATAAAATTTTCACATAACTCCATACTTGTCCTAAATTATAGATCCTAATTTGGCACTCATTTTTAGGGTCAAAATTAAACCTTTGATCCATGGTGAGATATAAATATGTGATCTAAATAATTGTATTCATTTACTTTATATGATAATATAATTATCTAGAGAAAAACTCTTTGTACTATTATATGATTTTTTTTTCCTTGATATTCATAAATAGTTATCTATCTTAACACTATATATTAGATCATAATTCACATTTAGGTCACACGCATGCACATATATTCATGCATATGTTTAGTTATTTTTAAATTATGGTACTTATAGGAATGGTAAGTCAAATTCAATGTTAAAAATAGGTTGTATGTTCACTATATCAATTTCACGTGCATTTAAATTCAACTCTATGAGAAATTTAAGGCATGTATTTACTTCATCACAAGTTATTATTTCATTTGACATAAATATGGTATATCCTCTATGTACCATCATCTCTATTTGGGGCCTAGGAAGAGACCTAATGTACAGCCTACTTAAAATAGTTAAGAAGGTTTAATATATGGGTAATTGAATTACTAAATGATGGAGGATATGAAGTGAATTTAGGTAAAGAAGAAAGAAATAAATAATGATATGGAAATCAATATATAATTGTAATAGTAAAGTTGTATTATCTTAATTCATGTAAAATCTAAGACAACATATGTTTACCATAAAAAAACTTCCTAACTATATTCTTATATGGTTTTTCTCAATAATATGCTAACTTAAAATGAATGGAAGTGTACACTATTATACAATGCATGAATATTAATCATTGACTAAACCATTATAATAGTTTGTATCAACTAATTCATTAATTAAAAGTGTGGTAACGTCACTAACTACCATTACTGGTGAGTTTTTGTCTATAATATTGAAACTATAGGAGTTTTACAATAATGTAGAAGTGTATTTACATGGAAAATATTATCAAGTAGGTAAGGAACCTACGAACGCATATTTTAAATTTAGTATAAGGCTAGACATATAAATATGGTAATGTGTAGTTTGATATAGTGACCTAGATCCTCATAGATTCGTTACCCCTAATTGAAGAGAAATGATCCCCATTTCATGTAATTATATAATAAGATGTCAAAAAAATTCAACAACTTTCACTTTTGTAATCCATTTTCTTTGGGAAGTCACTTGACCTATTTTGATGATCTAGAAGAGAGGGATATCTTGTCAATGTGTCTGTTTAACTTGGGCATAAATGAATTGATCTAATTATTAAATAATAATAAACTTTGTATTGATATCTATCTATTAGATAGTATCCATAGTATATGAATTATTTAATAGGGGTGGAAGGTAATGGTGCAAGAGTTATACATTAAACTAGATGTAACCCAAGATAAGTCATAATATTGAGCTCAAAAGTGTTATCCCTTACTTGATTGTTGATGGTGTTAGGATTGTACCGAATTGAATGAATCTTGTATTAATGTTATACTGGTATTTATTTATACAAGTTTATCTAGAATTTATCACCAACCTAGGTGTGTGGTGTACGATGCTTGTTATAATGCTACTTATATTTCACAATTTTCTATTGTAGATGGTGTGCACATATTATTGAAGATGTTTAATGTGTGAAATGAATTGAATGTAATTTTCAAATTCATTTTGATATTAATTATTTTATATTATTTATGCTAGACTAGGATAAGCTACATCAATGGATACTAGATGCTAAAAACTCAAACAAACTTGAAAATCATTGTGTGTGGTAGAGTTTTGTGGAGATGACTTATAGTTATGCTAAATAAAAGGAAGAATTTCATCCCAAGTGTGTTGATTATTATAATTTTACATTGTTATAATATGAACTATAATCATATTTACCACTTTAGCCTATCCATCAATCTAATGATAAAAGGCAATGGACTTGTTCAGCTTTGTGTCTATCATAGACCAAATTGTTTTGTATAAATGACTCAAAAAAATTGTGTCCCTATCAAAAGAGATATTTTATGAGATACCAAAATGATTCAAACATATTTAAATTAAAATTGAAAAATTTATAGATTTGATATTACTCTTTTGTAGGGTATGAGAATTGCCATCTTTGAAAATTTATCAACTATTACATAAATGTAGTCATTACCATGCTTGGTAGTAGAGTATCTTAAGATAAATTACATGTAAATGAATTACCATGGTCTCATTATAATAGGCATGTGTTTGTAGATACCTTGATTCTTACTGATTGACTTACCAATTTCATATGTGGTACAAGACTTGATGTACTTGGAGACATTAAACATGAGATTTGGCTAGTAAAAATATTTTTTAAACACCACAAGAGTCTTTTTAATCCCAAAATTTCTTAAAACCTTATTAAAATGGGACTCCCATATTAGTTTCTATCTTTTTGCCTCATACAAAATGCACAAGTGCCCAAGATGATATATAAGTCCATCTTACAAGTATAAATTTGGTATTGAATTACCAAAGAAAATTCTAATATATATCAACAAAATCCATGTTAGATGGATAAAATTGTGAACATGTGTTGATTTAAAGTCCACAATGTCAATTTAAAAATGTGAGTTAGAATTGATGGTCATCTCAGGTAATCTAAAGTTAGATTAACAATTCCATTTTTATGCTTGATGTTCAGATGGAACTATTGAATTTAAGAAGATTAGTTTTGATGGCTCTCTTTCTATAACTTGTTTTAATTCTATAATAACTAAAGTGGTTTGTGATTAGTGTGGATCATAGTCTCCTTTTCAAGATATAATTCCTCCATTGCTTGCATGCCTAATATTAGAATAAATCTCACAATAATATGTTGGGTAGTTCCTTATTAGTGTGGTGAATGCTTAACTATGGTAAGAACCAAGTGACCATGTTGAATGAAAAATGCTTCGAATGTAAAGTGAGAGGGATTTATCTCAAACTTTGATGGTTGTTAAAGGTATGTTAAATTAAGTACTAGTGTATAAAATAATATGTGTTTTAATTCTTCAAATTTTTTATATTATGTGGTATTCCATTTGATTTTTTTTTATTTCCACCTTTGGTAACTTTGTTTAGATGACAAGTTATATAAGAGAAACTAAGTAAAAATAACCTATATAATTTTTCCAATCCCAATATGTGAAGCTCTTTGAGATTATTTGGTTGTGTTCATTCCTTGATGACTTGAATCTTGGTCAAGATGACATGCACTTTTTATGCATCTATAATTTATCCAAGATATTGTATCTTCAACATGCAAAATAACATTTTTTCCATGTTTTCATAAAACTTGTGTTTTTATAAAATGTCAAGCACCTACTCTATATGGTGCAGTTGTTCATCCCATGTTTTGTTGATTATCAGGATGTCATCAAGGTAGACTATAACCAATGGAGTAGTGAATGACCTTAAAAATCATTCATCATCAGCATGAATATGATTATATGTTGGTCAAGCCAAAAGGAATGACTAACCATTTTAAAAAACCTTATTTGGCCTTAAAGGTTGTCTTCCATGCATCTTTAGGATCAAAATGAATATGATGATATTTAGACTTAAGTTAAATTTTAGTGAATTTTTTTTCACCATGGAGGTGGTACAAAATATATTCAATTCTTGGAAGAGGATAGTATATTTCCACTGTGATCTTTTTGAGTGATCAATAATAAATACACAACCTCCATGTGCCATCTATGTTTGGTGCTATAAAAATGGGTTATTGTAAGGTGATGAGTTGGGATTGATATTATGAGTAAGGATTATGTAGAGGGGAGGTTAGTCTAGTGTTATTAAAATAAAATAAATCAAAATATCTCATTAAAATCCTAACACCTCTAGCCTAGACACTAGGTAGAGCATAAATAACAAAAATACAAATGAAAGCACAACTAAAACACAAAATAAAATACTCTTTTACCTTCCTTAGAGATCCAAATGGTTTTTTGAAGTGTCTTGCTCAGATTTTCCATCAATAAATCTTCATCAATGGATATTTTATTGGTTTCACCTTTCTTTAGCACCTTGGCTTGGTTTCTTAGCTTATGATTTTAGCATATAGATTGCACCCTAGTTGGGCAAGGGATTGTTTAGTTCCTTTACCCAGATTTAGCTCAACATGGGAATGACCTTAGGCTATGGGTATACTATAACATGGTTAATCATCTAGGGTTTTTAATGAGGCTATCTCTTCATATGTCACAATTTGGACCTCTATTTCTAAAAACTAAAACTGGTTGGGATAAAAAGAGTTAAGAAATTGCATAAGATAAACCTATCTAGCTTATGGTGATGCACCATGAATTTTTCATATCCATTCTTAGGCTTGGACTATTTAACACACTAATGGACTATGAAAGGAGATAATTTAGTGTATACTATAATTTATAAGCAATAGTATTTCATATAGAGGTTAGTTTGATGCACTAAGACTAGAGAGCAATGAAAGTAAGGTCTGGTTAAAGATACTTACATTCAATAGTCCAATATATCCTTAAGATATTAATGCTATGACACACTATATAACCTAAAAATAAAGTTTCTAGCATTTAGGATGAGATTATAATTTTCAAAGAAAGGATTAGACCACTTCAAATATCAAGCAAACATAAAAATGCTATCATAGATTGACAAAACATTATAAAAGTGCCTTTCTCATTACTCCAAGAGGTGAAGAATAAATTTTTTGGTAGAGTCTTGTCATAAGAGCCTAAGGGATGCTCATAAATATCTTAGAGGCTATATTTATAGAATAAATGAAGTAAAAGAGAGGGAGTTTTAGTACTGTTACAATTTCCTTCATAAATTATGCCCATTCAAGCCCTTTTGATTGATCTAGGATAATTCAATTAGTTGCATAGTTACACTGATGTTCCTTATTATTGTAATGGTAGGGTCAAGTTATCCTGAGCTAGGTTCCACCATTCATGTAGTTACAACAACTAAGCTAGTATATTAAGATCTTATCTTATTGTTAATTACTCCTAACTAGTTTGTCATGGTGTACATAATGGAGAGAAGTAATCATTTTTATGCATTTAGTCCTGTACATGAAACCATTAGAGTCTATGTGTATGAATTCATGGCATACTTTGAAATGCTAACTCTTGTTCCAACTGGATCATGCTCAAATTCATCCCATGTTCAAAGGTCCACTATAGACAAAAAACTAATCTCAGATTATTGGTTTTCCTATAGTCATTATGTTGATGGGGACCTATAGACCACATAGCTCCCTTCTTGATATGAATAGGTCCAAAATAGACCCATTATACCTTTTTTAAGATTGATAATTCATATATGCACAAGCCCTTATTTTAAGAATGGTGAACATAGTCACAAGATAATGTTGTAACCTTTAAAAGATGGACCTTGTATGTTATAAATATATGTACTAGAGGTTTGTATTGATCTTAAATGGTATCCATATACATTCTTGATCACATAAATACATTATTTGGTCTTTTCATGTGATTGGATCAAGCTTTAATGGTGTCAAGTGCCCTTTGAAAATCTTATCCTAGTTTGACCTTGGTCATATGTTTGATCTGTAGGAAGTCTCTTAGCTTCTCAACCTTTAATTTAATTAGTTATAAATAATGACTCAGATCATTGACCCATCGCATACCATTAATCTTGCTTGGTATGAATGGACATGAGTTATTGATCTACCTTTGACTTATCAACCTCTAGCCAAGATGGTGTTATTTGGTAGCCTGACATTTGCACTCAAGATCCACTATTAGTCTATTAGCTTCAATGCTTGTGTTACATGTTAATCACACATTGGTTTTAGGATCCTATTTTTAGTATACCAGCTTCAATTCTTGTCTTATGTGGTGTTCTTTTGATCTCATTGACGTTTTGACTCATCTTTCATCGTTGATCAAGATGTATGATGTAGCATAGATCATTAGATCTACTAGGACCCATAATTTGAAAACTAATGGATATTTCATGAGATCAAATTTGATTTCTACACTCTCATTAAATGATGTTCACATGACCATAATTAACATTCACACAACCATCAAATTTAAGCTCAAAAGGGTTTGATTTATTCAAGCTTTATTTTGATGTTTGTGTGGATGTCTTACTCTGCTAGCTCAACTTTGAAGCTTCATAACTTGAGCCATAAAGCTCATGTATACATGAAAATTATAGAGCACATTCCTAGAATGAATAAATACCTAGTTCTATAATCATTTTGATTGTGCAAATTTCTAAGGTGAGTTTATAAAATTCATAAGTGTGTTGGTCCATTCACTTTTGAAAGGTGCTCTAGTGATGCTCTATTCCTTCAGACATAACAATTCATCCTTTGATTATTATTTCCAAGTCTTGATGAATTTATAAGGCTTTATGAAACCTATTCCATGCTCTTGAATACTTAGAACATATGAGAACCTACATTTGCATCTCCATTTTGTAATCTTAGACCTGTTCCAAACCTTTAGTCCACTCAATCCATCAAACCATGAAAAAGCTTCATATGTGGGCCAAATTTGGCCAACAATAACATTAAATAGATGAATATTATGGAGTAATATCCTAAATAATAACTCTAGACTATCAAATATTATAAATTAATAGGTATGGCCTTGTATTTATAGTTTTCAAAATTTAACCCTCACACAAGGTGAGCTAAGGTTAAGTTTAAACATAGAATGGGTTCAAACTAACCCTAGGTGAGTTTAGGATAACTCCAATTGAATTAAAATTTGTCATGTAATTATGATTTTCAATTACTAGGCATGGATCTCAAATTAGGTATTTTGAGATATTTTGGAAGAGCTTGACAACTCATAAAGGCAAGATGAAAAGGCTTGATATTTTGATTTTTAGAATTTCCATTTTTAGATATTCATTAATTATAAATGGATAATTAAATTAAGCATTTAATATTGTTTAATTAGTTAACTCAATTTTATTAAAATTTTATCTCTTTTAATATTTGTTTAAGTGCTCCACTTAATGGGTCCATAGGCCAAACTACTAGTTGTTAGGTCACAAGATGACTGAGGATGAATATGAGAGGTTATTATTACATACATGATAGTATCTAAAATATGGATGCATCAACATGATTATGAGCATTGATGAATGATATACTACCAAAATTGGGATGTTCATTGATGCCTAGGCTTGATTTTCAATGTTTGGTAGAAATCAGTCTGAAGTCCAGTTAGGAACGAGTTGTGCCCAAAATTGGGTGTCTATATTTGGCCCTTATTTTGGAAAGCATTGCAAGCTATAATTATGGTAATTTATTATCAAAGAATTAAAAGTTCATGTATGCCTACTACTCCAACAAGTGATAGATGAGCTCTAGATGCCCCCTTAAGGGAGTGGTTGGTAAAGAAGGTCAATGATTAGTCCCTCAAAAGAAGGAAAATACTTAGACCAAAAGGTAAAAGGGGTGAAAAAGACTAATTTGACCATAGAAAGTTATAATCAATAAAATGGTGAGATATCTGAATAGGGTAGATAAAGATGATGATTTGCCTAAAGGTAGTTATAATCATTAGCATAACATGGTAAATAGATAATGATTTACCTAAAGGTATTTATAATCATTAGCCAAAGGAAAAGGTAACAAGAGAATGAATTACCCAAAGGTGATTATAATCATAAGCAAAATGAAAAAAATTATTTTTTCAAAGGTAGTTAGAGTCATTAGTAGAATGAAAACATGCCACAGCTAGGTGGATAGAGATAATTATTTGCCCAAAGGAAGTTATAATCATTGGCATAATGAAAACATACCCCTATAGGGTAGATAATGATAATGATTTACCCAATGATGGATATAATCATTAACATCTAGATAAATCAAAACACAATGATTTTCCCAAATGTGGTTATAATCATTAATATGATAGTGTGGTTCAAAACACAATGATTTTCACAAAGGTGGTTAGAATCATTCATATTGTGGATGGGATAATATGGAAAAGTGAAAAAGGTAGCTTACATGATTAATCCATACTCATGGATTAAAAGGAAGCTAATATAGAGGAAAAATATGAATTTGGTCAACCTAATAGTATGGAGATGCACATCCTAACTAGTAAGGATTAAAATTATTTTGTGATTTAATTACTTTGTATTTGGGTAATGAGTGGAATAGATTGGTAAATTTTTAAGTGAAAAGGATAAGCATCATAGCCTCATTTATTTTAAGGTTTCCTAAGATGTTTTTTTTGTAGAATGTGATGGTATGCATCATTATATAAAACACCATGATAACTTAGCCAAAATATATAGAAAGATTGACACATGATCCAATAAATAGTAAAAAATAATGTTCCAATGATACAAACAATGATAACAATGTTGACATATGAATATGGATGGACTTAAGTATAATGCACAAGGAATCACCCAATCAACATAGATATACTAAGTCAAAGAATAATAATGAAATCAAATAAACAAGAAAACAAAGAAACAAATAGAAAGACAAAACACTAAGAAATAAAAGTCATAAAATAATGAGAATAAAAAGAAACAAACACATAAATGGTTAATCACAATGCTAGTGTAAATGACACATAGACACAAAAAAAATAATAGATAATGAACCTAGGCTATAGGAGATAATGACATAAACAAAATGGGGGAATAGAAGAAAAGGAAGGGGTATCTAACCTAACTCTAGATGCACTAAGAATGTGGATGCTACCTACATAGTTATATGGATGCAAGATCCAACATAAACTTCAAGCCAAATGTAGTTCTCCCAGGAGATGGGATAGAATAAAAATGATGATCAAGAAAACATGATTGATGAGGTAGAGTAATATGGGAATGGTCTTGCAAAACAACAAGAGCATGAGATGAAGCCTAGTGGTCATTAATGTATCAAAGTTGAATACATAATTCCACAATATAAAAACCCATAAAATAGTGAGAGTGTAAGGCTTAGGGGCCAACAAAGATTGGGAAACTAAAGGACAAGTGGTTTCTTATGAATGAGATAGGGTTCCTAGAATCTTTAAGGTAAAAGAGTGCTTGATTTGGTGATTTTTTAGGATTTTGAAAGTTTTTGAATATTTATGGAAATTTTTGTGTGTCTCAACTTGATAGAGAATTATAAGATATGACATGGTCTAACTCATAAAAGGGTGAGAGCATATCTTAGGTTTCTCACAAAATGTTGAGATCATTGCTTAGGTTAGTCACAAAATGGCAAGACTGTGAGATGAATCCTAATAGTCATTAATGTATAAAAGTTGAATACATAATGAGAAATATGAAAACTCATAAAATGGTAAGAGAATAAGGCTTAGGGGCCCAAAAAGGATGTAAAAACTAAAGAACAAGTGGTTTTTTATGAATTATCTAGGGGTCCCAAAATCCTTAAGGAAAAGAAGTGGTTGATTTGGTGTTTTTTATGATTTTCTAGATCATTTTCAAATGTTTTTGGAAGTTTAAAAGCATCTAAACTCAGTTAAGAATTATGAAAAATAGAATAATCCAACTCACAAAATGGTGAGAGTGTTCAAACTTGAAATTGTTCAAAAAATGGTGAGAAAATGGTAAAAGGGTGACTGAGTTGACCTCTATAGGAATTGAGTGCTATCTACATTGTCCCATTAGGACCTCAAGTCACTATAGTTCTACCTTATGGTGGAAAAATCCAACTAAGTAGTAGCAAGTTCTCAAATTAGGAAAATAACAAAATATGGCATAAGAATGTCAAGGTGGGACTTCAAGGCATGATAAATATCTTGGTCCTAATTGGCCCATAGGTGATTATAATTAGGAAGCAATGACATAGGTCAATGGTAATAATTTTGCCAAAGGCATTTATAATTAGTAAAATTGAGTGGAACACTAATTTACCCAAATACAGTTATAATCAAGATTACTCAGAATGAAACAAAACAAGAAATGAAGGATGAAACTACCAAACCATTGTCATACTAGTCCAAATACTTTCTCTATATAAAAATATAAATCAACCATTGAAACATGATCTAAATATCCTCATTGAAGGTTCCTAAAGATCTAATGGAACAAAACCAATGTCAAGGGGGTTTGGTAGGGAGTGTAAAAATAACTTTTGTCAATAGGGAAGGTATGGTAGAATGGTATAGGGTATGGTACAAACAAGATCATAATAGATTACAATGTAAATGTGCATCTTAGATAATACGTCAGGTCTCTCAATAAAAATAATTTGAGGTGTATGATGTTCATTGGCTCATCAAGTTCATCTTCATCTAGTGTAGTGATCATGTAAGCTTTGGCTTCATAATATGCAACAGTGATATATGGGCTTATCCAAATGGGTTTGAACTTGCCCTTCTTCTTCTTGGCCATGGTGTTATTTTGGTTTTATTTGAGAACAAGATCACCAAGCTCAAAAATTTTATGTTTTACCCATTTGTTATAGAGGCTATAAAGTTGATTCTAGTATGTTTTAAGGATGTTGACAATGATAATGAATTTTTCATCTAATAACTCTAGATATTTCAAGTGAGCTATGTGATAATATTCATCATCTAGGAGATGTTTTAATGAGATGCACAGAGAAGGTAACTCAACCTAAATGGGAATAATGGTTTCAGTTACATAAACTAGGGAATATGGAGTGGCTCTTACTAGGGTACAATAATTAGTACAATATGCCTAAAGGGCACAAAATATTTGGAGGTACCAATCATAGCCAACATCATTGCAAATATTTTTAAGAATGTTGACAATGGTTTTATTTTATGCCTATGCTTGGCCATTACCTTGTGGATAATACGTGGCAGCAAAATATTGAGTGATATTGTACTCAACACATAATATTTTGACATCCTTGTTCTTAAATGATCTACCATTATCAGATATAATGTCATATGGGATACCATAGTGGCATATGAGATGGTTGAAGATGAACTTAGAATTTTTTTTATAATTATGTAAGTGAGTGGTATAGCTTCAACCCACTTAGTGAAATATTCGATAGCAATAAGGATGTGTTTATAGCCATTAGATAAGGTAGGGTTAATCTTCCTAATGAGATCAAAGCCCCATGTTACAAATGACCATGGATTCAACATTTATTTTAGTGTTTTTGCTTGGGCATAAATCAAATTGGCATCCCATTGACATTTATCCCACCTTTTCATGTAACCAATTGTATTTAAATCCATAGTTAGCCAATAATAAATGGTACATAAGAGATTTTTGGCTAGGATGGCCCCACTGGTGTGGGATCCACATACTCCTTCATGAACTTCTTATAACACTAATGTTCCTTCTACCAAATTTAAACAATGAAGCATATTTCCATGAAAGTTACAATGGTAAAGGGTTGGTCCAAGTAAGGTATAATGTGAGGCTTGGTGGGTAAGGGCCTTTTGTTGTTTATGTGATAGGTTTGGTGGCATGATATGGTTATGAAGGTAAGTAAATAGGTATAAATACCATATAGAGATAAGACCAATAATATCATATATCATTATGATAGTTGAAGGTTCATGAACAAGTGCTATAATATTTTTAATGAGGAATTGATATTATGTTTCTTTGTTGGTGTGATAGATCAAAGAGTCGATGGTGGACATAACATATTCTATTTTGTTACTAGACCTAAGTATGTTTTAAAACTATATATTAATGATCTACTATTTGATAATGTTGATCATAGCCTTGTATGTCATTAACTTATCATCTTTATTTTAAAAATGGTCTATAACCTGATTGATGATTAACTAAAAATCACCATAAACTATTAGATGTTAAATATTCCATTGTATTGCTTGGAAAATCCCTACAAGTGTTTTGTATTCATCTATGATGCTATTACAAGGAAATTTGATACAAAATTATTTAGGGATAAGATCCCCCTATGGTGTAATAAACAATAGGCCTACTTCCAATCCATGTTATGTGAATGATCCATAAAAATACAACTTCTTATGCTTCTCCTTAGGAGGTGTTTCAATGATGGTCATTATGGAATCATCTAGGAATTGAAAAGTGAGAGGTTTGGTATCTATAAGGGGATATTTAACAAGATGATCTATAAGTACTTGTCCCTTTATATCTTTCTAGTTAATATACTCTATCTTGATATCACTTAGAACCATGATCCATTTAGCCATGTGGCCTTGTAAATTTATCTTAAACAATAGATACTTGAACAGATCTACTTTGAAAATAAATATGGTCTTGTTGTTAAGCATGTAATGCCATAATGTATGGGCTACAAATACCATAACTAAAAAAAATTCAATAATAATATAATTGTGTTCATACACAATCAATGTACATCTTAGATATTACATGGCATGTTATTTTCCATTGTCATCATGTTGAGCTAGAAGTGCCCCTAGGGCTTTGTCTATAGTAGATAGATACAATACGAATGGATTTCTTGGCATAGGTGGTAAAAAAATAGGTAGATTGGCAAGATATTCCTTTACGTATTGGAAAGGTTCATGTCATTCTTCATCCCAATAAAATGTGACATCCTTCTTTAATAAGTGTGTAAATGGATGGCATTTATAGGCCAATTGAGAAATAAAACATCTAATAGATTAAATATTACCCTAAAAATTATGGAGCTACTTCAAATTAGAAGGTGGTTTCATCTCTATAATGTATTATACTCTGGCATGATCAACTTCAATGCCTCTACAAGAGACAATGAAGCCTAGAAATTTTCTAGAAGTGACACCAAAAATGCACTTCTTAGGATTAAGTCTAACCTTGTCTTCATGAAGCCTCTCAAATATTCATCATAATGAGGTTAGATGATTGACATGAGTCTTTGATTTACACAATATGTCATTGACATAGTCTTTAATAATGTCATTCATCATATCATGAGATATGATGGTCATGGATCTTTAGTATGTGGCCCCAACATTCTTGATACCAAATGGCATAACCTAATAACAAAATGTTCCCCATGGAGTGGTGAACATTATATTATGTTGGTATTCTAGTATAATCTAGATCTAATTGTATCCTCAAAAATCCATCCATAATTGAAAGCATTTCATACCCCATTATGGAGTCAATTATCATGTCAATGTTTAGCAGAGGAAAGTAGTCCTTAGGGCATGCCTTATTTATATCTCTAAAATCAGTGTAGATTACAATTATTTCTAGATTCTTATTGACTAGCATAACATTTGAGATCCATTCTAAGTAGTCGATTATTCAAATACATCTTAATTCTAAGATTTTTTTAAAAACTCTTTCTGCTAATACAATAATGCGAGGATGTATATTGTGAAATTTATACTTCACAATTTTGACATTAAGATGTCCTATAAGGTGGTGTATAAATTGTTTTAGGTTTGTTAATGATGTCTCCAAAGTGACCAATGATGTTAATGAGGTGTCATGTGTGCTAGAATGATAATGACAAAGTGTGTTTCAATGAGCTTTAGTGTTCTTGCATGGTTATTCAATGGTTGACTTAGTAAAGTAAATGATAGATGATATTTATGGTATGGACATGTTGAAAAGACCATATGGGGTGTTATGAGTGCTTGGAGTGATTTTATAAGTGAAATTAATTCATTAAAGTAGTCATATGAAGGTCTAGGTTTAAGTAGTCATATTAATAGATAAGGCTAAGTGAGTAGATTCATGACATCAAAATTCACACATGTAAAGGTTTCAAGAGCAACTTGATATATGGATGGATTCCCATATGAGAAGAGATCATGTGGTCCAATTTTTAGGTCATTTGGATATGTGTGGAAAAATTTATTGAGGTGTAAATTTAGCTTCTCAGATAGAGATCACTAAGTTCCCATACTAAATCAATTTTGTGATATCGAAGATCTACGATGAGTGTTTAATCAAGTGATGAAGATCTATAGTGATAAATTAATCTGTCTAGATAAGGATATAATGGTGAGTGTTATACCTACCATATAGTGCTCAATGGTGAGAGCAAAGATAAATAAGTCAAAGATATTGAGAATGAATGTGATGAATACATGTGTCACAATCATGGAGATCTAGCAATCAGATCAATAGTGTATGTGATCCATAAATATACACCATTACCATGCATAAAAAGTTTATCTATAAATCCTTTTGTCAAACACTAATTTTCTTGAAATACTCAAAGGAATTGAAATAATGTTTGACCTTTAAAAATGTGTTCAAGGTTGATCAAATGGATTTGAAAATTAAATGAATTAAAGATGTGAGTTCATTCATGACCCATTTAACCAATTCTAAACTTGAAGATTCAAATTTCACATTAAATTATCATAATTAATTTAATGTACAATTAAATAATTAACTCCATCTATCAAAATGTGGAAAAATAATACACAACAAAAAATACTCATGACAACCAAATTGATAATGAAGTTCACCTAATGCTCAAGCTACATCTCTGAGTTTGCTTAAAACATGAACCAATCCATTTACATGAAAAGTGAGTACATGGAAAACCCTCAAAATTGTCTAATGGATCTTCTAAGATTGTATACAACTTAGAAATAGACCTTCAGAAATCCATGCAACTCATAGACAGACCTTCCATTCCTATGGGTTTTTACCAAAAGGTCTCTAAAACAAACTTAAAAACTAGATTTTACAAAATTGACATAGGTCATTCAACATATCATTGAATTCATCTCAGAGTCTAAGAAATTGACATAGGTCATTAAACATATCATTGAATTCATCTCAGAGTCTAAGACATTTCCCTAGTTTACATTGAGAGCTCAAAATGACTCTAAGTCTCTTAAAAACTAGAAAGATTGTAAACTAGTCTCTAGAAAGCTATTACATCGTCTGCTTCTACCTTTAGCAAATACAACTTTATGGGTTTATATACATCATACCACCCATGACTAATTTGGTGATGCCTTTATATTTTTACCCAAATGAGCAAGGTTCAAATCTCTAAGATAGCAATAAATATTAATAAAGCTTATCTTAGTTTAAATTATCCCACATGCCTCAGGTTGTTTGTATCACCAGTCTTAATATAGCCTTGAAAGGCTATTTTAAAGTGTCGATAAGGAATTTATCCCACATTTTCCATGGGCACTTAAATGTAAGTTTTTAAATGGACTCTAACCTTTATGGTTACTTGGTCTTTGGGTCGCTTGTGTGGGTCATGGCATCATGGAATGGTATTGCTCAAACCATTGTTTGGATATCCATTAGCAAACATGGATTGTATGTTATGTTTGGCTTGCCCAAACCAATATTATAATTTGGTTGGAATTTAGTTGGAATAATTCATGTTATTAGCTAAATTTTAATTTTCTTGAGTATTGCATACATTTAGGCTTGGCAAGCTGGCATCTGTGTTGACAGTTGAGTTAGAACTCAAGCTCAATAATACCCCATTCACATGGTAAATAAATACATAGAAATATAGACAATATTTTAATATGAATTACAAAGGTAATATACCCAAATTTTACCATGGAAATAAATTGCAAAGTAATTAAGTGGTGGCCTGAGGACCCACCATATGGACCATTCCCAATTCAACACATGTTATCATTTAATTGGATTCCTCACTAACTTTATTAGTGGTAGGGTCCCCCTTCAAGAAAAAAGTAGAATCCATCAGATATGGTCTATGTATCCAGAATTTTTATCGATTGATGAAGACTAGAGGTGCACAAACATGCTTGATTTTTTTGCATTAACTGACTGCCATCATCCTGCCATGTGTCACCACATGATTGGTCCACTTGATGTGTTAGCATCATGCCACCTCAACCTTCCAAACCCATTTTTTGCATGTCAAAAATGAAATTAAATGTGAAATATATCACACATATTGGATGAAAATTTATCCATTTTAGTTTTATTTTAAAGTGTGTGATGATCACTTTCATGTCGAACATGTCTCAGGCTAATCTAGGATCTTCTAAAAAATAACCTTTAGATCAACATGTTTGATCAAAAAGATTAAAGATTGATGGAACATGTTCAACCATGTAGATAAATATAAATGGTTCATATTAATTCAATATAATTCTTAGAAGGCACATGGGGATTCCAAGTGGTGAAATATCATTGAAGATTGATTGTAGGGTGCACAGAAGGCATGCGCAGCTACCAAGTGGCACTATCTTAGAAGCAAAAATAAAAGATCAACAGTGAATAATGAGAGATAAATACAAGAAAATAAAAATGATATAAATGGAGTGTATTTGATTAGTATTTTAGGGATCATGAGATAAATACAAGTGTCAGATAATTTTGCATTAACTAGTGATAATTGGTATTTGAATTTAATAAAGGAAATAATAGTATGTAGTATTTTATGAATATCTTTTGATCTAGGATGAATTTATTATTGGTGTAAAAATAAAAGTTGAAAATTAATTTAATTTGAATACATAAAAGTTTATTATAATATTTTAATGTTTTAAAGTTGTAGATATTGAGCTCCAAAGTTGACTAAAGGTTTGACCATGTTTTGTAAGTGACCCAAAAAAGACATTTGAGTTGTTCTTGATGGTATTTAGATATTTCTAGATGAAATAACTATTAGATAGTGTTTTATAATAAATTATAAACATATTTTATTATTTTTAAGGTTTTAATAATCCATATTTAGTATGAAAAAATGTTTAAAAGTTGACTGTGATTGTTGGAGGCTATAGATAGTTTGAGTGATCACTTTGTAGAAGTTAGTTGGAAGAGTTATGAGTAGAATTGAAGAATAAAATGAGTATGGAGATGTTTTATAATTATAAAAGGATTATAATAATTAATTTTTTGTCATGATATACCCCTGATCAGATATGGAGAATAAAAATAACTTGACTATGTTTTGACTATATATGACTAGTCCGAGTGGTCATTTTAAGAGAGTTGTTTTAAGTGCTTAGAGCTTATGTTGAAGTATATAAATAAAATTAATGTTTTTTATATGTCTTTAATATTTAACCAATGTGATTTAATCATATTTATATGTGAAATATTTTATTCTTTTCTTCATAAGTTTGAGACTGTGTTTTTTATGTATGAAGCCTTAAAGAGCGAGGAGACCTAATTGGTAGGTTTGAGTGTTGATTTGGTGTTCCACATGACATGGAACCATATGAGAGTGAGAAATGTGATATTTTAGATATTTTTTATGTTTTTGAATCATTGGTAAAGGATTAAGGTGGTCCAAGTAGTCTCGCATGTAACGTGTGAGTATGAAGGCCTAATTGTTTGAGGTCTCACCAAGACCTAATGGTGGTTTTGGGATAACGAGGTAATGACCAACCTATGAAGAGTTGGTTATAAAATGTAATATTTGTATGGAAATAAAATTATCCAACCAAGATAGGTTAAAGTAATAGAGTGTTATAAGTACAAGGTCTAATTGGACTAATTATGCTAGTTGAGGAAGTGTGGATTTAAGTGAAGTAGAGAACCTTTGAAAGAAAATGTGTGATGATAAGTGAAGGAGAGAAATTTTACAAGATAAGGTACATGTAATTTAAGATCATCAGATAGAAAAGAGGATCAATAATTTTTATCTGATCAAGTTGATGTAAGAGGACACATATGTCATTGGACCTAATGAGCCTAGACAAGGCAGATTGAGCGAGTAATACCAAGAGGCTATTTAAGAAAGATTGAATGGTGAAGAAGAGTAAAGATAATTACATCATAAATTTTAGAATACATTATATTATATGTGGTTATTAGACTAAGGTATCTGAGTGGGTACTTGGTTACCTATGGTGTTGGTTCCTCCTTGAGGGATGAGTGTCTCATTATATTAAGGGATGGTTATTCCCTGATCAGCTGGTGATAGTCTAAATGTTAGATATTGTTATTTTATTATTGTAGTATGTATTTTAGGTTTCAATGGTTTTTAACTATAGACACCTAAATCTGGCCATCGATGACCTTTAATCAGGCTTTTGACTAATTTCCACCAAAATGCACAATTTGGCCTAAAAAAGCTAAAGCACATTAAATGAGTTAAAATTGACATATTCAAGTGCTAATTTTGTCTATAGTGTCACTAAATGGGGAAATGCAATTTATGGTCTAGCTAACTTTGATCAGATCATTTTGAGTCAAAATGCCCATTTTGCACTTGGGTGCTCTGGATTGCTCTTTTCTATCAAATTTATTATACAAGATGTGTGTCTTTTTTATTAGATGTTGGTAACATCCTAAATGGGATAGTAGATCTAATGCATCTAACATTGACTTTAAATTTTATTCCAGTTAAATTTTGGACCAATAATAAGGCATTCTAATCAATTTGACTAATTTGTGCATAAAGTGCTTAATCATGCTTAAGAGCTAATTAATCCAAATCAAGGCCTAATTAATAATTCCATGGAAACTTGTTGAAAAATTATTTTTATAAATGAATAATAAATATCTGCATCATTAGGTGACCTCATTTATTGGGAAGACATCCCTAGGCCATAAATGACATAAATATTAGGATTATGGTTATACCATACCTCTTTATTAGCTACCAATACTCATTAATGTCCCTTATTCCAAATTCATGATGAGGATAATTATGGATTTTAATTACATAATTCAATTAATTCATGACCACACATCTCAATCTTGAGATGGATGGTCATGGTTGATTTTATTCATTCTTGAAAATCTATAAATAGAGAGGCCATGAACATCATTTTTAAGATTGATTTGTGCAAAGTTATAATACAAGATTGATTCCAAAAGCTTCATGTAAACTAGTTTTATCATGCCAAATTTATTCCAAGCCAAGCGAAGCCAAAGCCAAAGATGGCAAGGAGAGATGGAGGTAGCCAAGTTTCCATTACCAAGGACTTCATGAGCACAAAACTGAGAAAGCTACTACTACAATTGTATTTGGAGCATACAAGGAAGGTGAAGGAATTCTTATTTTTACTTAATTTTTAGTTATGTTTGTCATTTTTTCTGTTACTAAGCTCACCCTAGTAACTAGGCATGAATATGTTAGCTAAGTGTGTTTTTGATTTGGTTTTATTCAATAACACCATACTAATCTCCTCTTCTTAGTCAAATTCCTAGTTAACATTATCCTTCAAGAGGTTTTCTCATGTATATCATATGTTATGTGTTCTATCTTGACATGTTTATTGCAATGGTTAATTGGTATGTATCATGATTATATGTGTTTAATGTTTAAGAATTGAGAATTGAATTAGATTATATTGCATCACTAATTAACCCCCCATCAATGATTATGCCTCTAATAATTGGTATCTGATCCAAACCTTCTATACAAGTTTAACTACTTGAAGGCAATCTTAGGTACTATTATAAGTTCTCAAGGTTTCTCTATTAAGTAAGCTCCATTGTTCAATGGATCCAATTATCCTTTTTTCAATGTAAGAATGAATAACTACATCATTTCCTTGGGGTTTGACACTTGGTAATTTGTTTTGGATATTTATTCCATGCCACCTACTCTTGAAACTAGTACTATAGATAAAAATCTGAGTGAGAACAATTCCAAAGCTATGAATGCTAGCATTTAAGGTCTTTAAAAGGTATATTTCACCAAGGTAATCCATTGTAAGTCTTCCAAGGATATTTTGGATAAATTATAGCTCATATATGAAGGATATTTAAAAGTCAAATTGTCAAAACTACAAACCTATGGAAGGCATTTTGAAAGTCTCAAAATAAAGGAAGAGGATACTATGGATTCCTATCTTCTAAGAGTTTATGAGGTAGTGAACATGATCAAAGGCATGGGAGAGGTTATTAAAGAAGGTACTATAGTGAAAAAGGTATTAAGGTTTCTCAATTTCAAATTTGATTCAAATGTTTCTTCTATATAATAAAGTTATGATCTAACCAAAATGAAGATTGATGAATTACATGGAATTATTTTTGCCTATGAGATGAGAGTTAATGAGGATAAACCACCAAATAAATAAGAATATTTCAATTCAGAAAATAAGCTAAAAAAATAATTTCTAAGGTAAGAAGGTCAAGGATGATGAGATTTATGATATTGATGATGATGAACTAATAGCTCTATTAATAGGAAAATTAAAAATAGGTTTAGGCAAGTTTAAAGGTAAAATTCCCTTAATTTTTTTTAATTATGGAGATATAAGTCACTTTGCCAATAAGTGTTCTCATAAGCATACGGTAAATGATAATGAAGAACATGAAGAAGATCATGATAATGACAAGAAGAAATTCAAGTCTGATAAGAGCAAGAATAATTTTAAAAAGTTTAATGGACAAAAGAATTTTTACAAGGACAAGAGGAGTCTATACAAAAAGGGATATTATATCTCATCTAATGATAATTATGGTAGTGAATCTAAGAATGATAATGAATATGATGGTCCTACTCAAGATGAATCTCTCTTCATGGCTAAAGAAGGTAGCTACTCATATCAAAAAGAATCTACATGGTTTTGAGGTGGTTTAGGTGATATAGATGATGAAGAAGACAAGGTAAAATATGACACTAAGTTGATGAATGCCCTTAAATAAATAAATATTGAGAATAATAAAACCAATAAGTTGAAGTCTCAAATAAAATACTATGAGGTGCAATTTAGTGTGTTTGAGGCAAGAATAGATGAAGACTTCAAAGAGTATAAAAATTTAGTCAAGTTTGTTAATAATTAGTTTGAGACTATGAATGTAAACTTGAAGGAAAAATAAGTTAAATGTTTAAGGTATGTAATTAAGATTTGTTCTTTAAGAGATGAGTTAAAAAAGACTTCAATTCAAGTGAAGTCATTTGTGAAGTTTGAAAAGGGATCAACTGATCTAGATTACATTCTGAGTAGTAAAAAATATGCAAGTGATAGAATTGGTCCTGGATACATAAAAGAGTACTACTCATGATGACTTGAATACTTTTCTAAACAATAATACTTAGACTTTGAAGATCAATAATCAGTCAAGAAATGAAGTTGCTAAAATAAGGAAGATAAATCAAATTAGACAACTAAATGCAATGAGGTATGTAATCTTTAATGATTATTACTACACTTGTAATCAATTTATTCATAAGGATAGCAAGTGTAGAAGAATTTCTAGGAATGAATTTACTTGGAACTATGAATGGTATCATCAATCAATTGTTGTGAGTCAAAGTAAGTTCTATAGTTGTCATGACATAGGACACGTTACAAGATTTTATCCTAATAAGGTAAGACAAATTGAGTTTTCATCAAGAAGAGTGGTTTTATAAAATTTTATAGATTTGATCACATTTATAAGTTCTATAAACAAAGTAAATCATGTTAAATAAGTCATTTCAGGGTCCTAGAGTGCAAGGTAGAAGGAAAGTTAAAATATGGAAACCAAAAGTGGAAAGTATGAGGCATGATCAGTCTATAGGTCCATGTGGACTATTTGCCATGGTATAATATGCTACACAAGTTGAATAATGCCAAGGGTACTCATTATCTACTCATGTAAAGAATAAATATACAAAGCTCACTAAAGATACCATGGTAGTTAAAAATTTTCCTAAGGTATATGTAAACTTAAGTAAACAAATTGATGTTGTTGAGGAAGTTTCCTATAAAGAAAATAAATTGATAACTTCAAGTGTTGATGCTTTGAAATGTGAAACTGATACTTCAAGTGAAAAGGTATTCTAATAATCTTTATTTTCTCCAAGTGTTCTCAATACCATCCTATAAGAAAAGGAAAGTGATAAAGAAGATAATCAAGAGGATTTAGTCAAGTAAAATAAGAAGAATCATCAGTTTAAGTTATCCAAGAAGGAGAGGGAATATGAGGAGTTGTGGGAAACTCCTAGTTTCACATTATTCTAGGACATTATGGGTTATGGGTTTCTCTCTCTAGGATTTAACGAGACACTTGTCAACAAAAAGGAAGAATAGTGGATATTGGTTGAGTTTTGGTTGATATTACAGGACAAGAAAGGTCATGCAAAGATGTGTTTGGTTAAGGGGGATCAATGAGTTTTATGTAACTAATTTAAATTTTTATGATGGTGATCATATTTGAATAAGAAAGGTGTGTTGGTATTATTTTAGTATGTTCAAGGTGTGTTCAAGGTTTTTGGTTTTGAAGGTAATAACTTGTCAATTTCTCTTGCTTAAATTGATTGGTCAAAATGATGAAGACTAAAGGCAAGGTTAGTATATAGTATGAGGAGAATGTGTTTTCATAGTGTTGATATCATGAATCAGGTCTTAGAATTCTATATATGATAATTTGTGTCTATCATGGAGTTCATAGTGTTCTAAAGATGAGATAGTTTCATGAGAGTGCTTTTGAAAAGGTTGTAAAGCATGATGGATTGTAAAGGATAAAGAGAAATTTTTTTGGGATCCATATGAGAGTTATTCATGTTTGGTTTAGTTGTTTAAGTTGATATAATGAAGATATGAGATATATTTATGGTTTCATAAAGATATTGATTGAGTGTGGATAGTGTTGAAGAGTTATTGGTAGAGCTTGTTCATTGAAAAGACTTGTTGAAGATGCTTTTCAAATATAGAATGGAGTTAGGGGGAGATAACTTCGATAGTTAGAGAGGATTGAAGAGGTGTGCATAATTTAAGGGGGGTGCCATCTTAATTTTTTCAAGGTGAGTTCAAGTATTTTTTGTTGCTCTTATATGCTTTATCTTTATAGAACAGAGTTTGATCAAAGAAGAGTGTAGTCATGGAGCATGTTTGAGAACCTCAAGATAATAATAGGTACACACAATGTTAGGGGGAGTTTGTATCATCTCTCAAAGGTGGTATTTTCCTATTATTGGTCCTTGAATTATTTTCAAGTCCATAGGATCAGGATTTGAACCCACTTTGTCATTGTGTCAAAGGGGGAGAAAGTGTTTGAAGAGAGAGACAAAATATGAGAACACAATTTGTATTGGTGTTAAACATTAGTGACATAGGGGGAGATGGTTTTAAGTTTTTAAATTATGTTTAAAAGGTGACCAAGGATGTTGATGATGTGTCATGTGTGCTAGAATCATAATGACAAAGTGTGCTTCAATGTTCTTGTATAGTTCTTCAGTGGTTGACTTAGTGAGGAAATTGATTGACGATATTAATGGTATGGACATGTTTCAAAGAACCTATGGGGTTTTATGAGTGTTTTGAGTTCTTTTTAAAGTGAAATGAATTCATTAGAGTAATCATATGAAGGTTTAGGTTTAAGTAGTCATCTTGACAGATAAGTTTGAGTGAATAAATTGATGACATCAACATTCACATGTGTGAAGGTTTCAAGAGTAGATTGATATATGGATGGAATCCCATATGAGAGGATATCATGTTATCCAAGTTTTAGATCATGAGGATATGTGTGTCAAATTTTATTAAGGTGAAAATTTGGCTTCTTAAACAAAGTTCACTAAGTTCCCATACTTAGCCAATTTTGTGATATCGAAGTTTGATATCGAAGATCTATGGTGAGCATTTAATTGAGTGATTAATATCTATTATGAATGATTAATGTAACTATATAAGCATATGGAAATGAGTGTTATACCTATTAGATATTGATTAATGGTGAGAGAAAATTCAATAAGTTAAAGATCCTAAGAATGAATGTGATGAAGACATTGTCACAATCATGAAAATCTAACAAGCAGATCAACTATGCATGTTTTATCAAGAAAATAAAAGATCAATAAAGCATGTTCAACCATGCAGAGAAATATCAATGGTTTGAAATAATTTATTATAATGATAAGAAGGAACATAGGACTACCAAGTGGAAAAAGATCATTAAAAACTAACTATAGGGTTTGCAGAAGGCACATGGGGTTGCCATGTGGCATGATCTAAAAAATGAGGATCAAAGATCAATGGTGAGTGATGAGATTTAAAACTAGGAAACTATTGAGGAGATATATGGAGCATATTTGATCAACATTTTAGGGATCATGAGATAAAGATAAGTGTCAGATGATTTTATATTAACCAGTGATCGTTGGTATTTTAATTTAATAAATGAAAAACTAATTTGTAGTATATTATGAATATCTATTGATCTAGGACGAATTTCTTGTTGGTGTTAAAATAAAAGTTGAAAATGACTTCAAGGATCATCTATAAAAGTTTATTATACTATTTGAATGTTTTTATAGTTGTAGATATTGATATCCAAAGTTGACTAAAGGTTTAAGTGACCCAAGAAAGATATTTGAGTTGTTCTTGATGGTATTTTGATATTTCAAGATGAAATAAATATTAGAGAGTGTTTTATACTCAATGATAAAAATATGTGAGGATTTTGGAGGTTTGACCAATAAATATTCATTATGAACAAATGTCTAAAAGTTGACTATGTTTTTTAGAGGCTACAAATAGTTTGAGTGACCACTTTGTAGAAGTATGTTGGAAGATTTCTGAGTAGAACTGAAGAAGAAATTGAGTGTGAAAATGTTTTATAAGTCTCAAAGGATTATAATAATGAATTGATTGTCATGATATGCCCCTAATCAGATATGGAGAGTCAAAATAGCTTGATTGTATATGACTAATCTGAGTGGTCATTTTGAGAGAGTTGTTTTGAGTGTTTAGAGCCTATGTTGAAGTATCTAAATCACATTAAGGAATTACAAAGGTCTAAAAAGTTTCACCCATGTGATTTAATAATATGGATATTTGAAATAATTGAGTAGTTTCTTCAAAAATTTAAGACTATGTGTTAGGTATATGAAGGCCTAAAAAGTGAGGAGACCTAATTGGTAGGTTCAAGTGTTGAGTTGGTCTTTCAAGTGGCATGGACCCATATGACAGTGATAAATGGGATATTGGATATAGGTTTTATGTATTTAAATCATTGGGAAACGATGAAGGTGGTCTAATTAGTATTACATGTAACATGTGAATATGAAGGCATCATTATTTTAGGTCTCACCAAGACCTAATGGTGGTTTGGGGCTAATGAGGTAATGACCAACCTATGAAGAGTGTGGTTCTCACATGTAATGTGTGTATAGACCTATGTTAAGTATGGTTAAAATGTGTAAATCATCTTAGATGATCAATATGGTTTAAAGGAAGAGAGTGGTATAAGTACAAGGTTTAATTGGACTAATTTTGCTAGTTGAGGAAGTGTGGAGTTAAGTGAAGTAGAGAACCTTTGAAAGAGAAGGTGTGATTATAAGAAAAGGAGAGAAATTTTAAAAGAAAAAGGTACATGTAATTTAAGACCATCAAAGAGAAAAGAGGATTGGTCATGTTTATCTAATCAAGTTGATGTAGGAAGACATGCAGGTCATTGAACCTAATGAGCCTAGAAGAGGTAGATTGAGTGAGTAAGCCCCATAGGCTATTTGATAAATATTTAAGGGTAAAGAAGAGTGAAAGTAAGATAATTCAATCATCATATGTATAAGAAATCATATTAGAGGTGGTGATCAGACCAAGGTAGTTGAGTGGGTGCTTGGTTTCTTAGGGGGTTGTTTCTTCCTTGTGGGATGGGTGTCTCACTAAATTAAGGGATGGGTGTTCCTTGATTAGTTGGTATTGGTATAAATGTTTGATCTTTTTGTTTTAGGATTTTAGTCCATCTTATAGGGTTAAGTGGGTTTTATCTATTGAAATTTTTTTCCATGTATATCATATGTTATGTGTTTGACCTTGTTATATTCATTACAATGGTTAATTTGTATGCATCATGATTATATGTGCTGAATGTTTAAAAATTGGGAATTAAATTGGATTTTATTGCATCAATGATTCACCCCCATTGATTATACCTATAATACAAATAATATGGGGTCCAAAAATGGCATGTTTGAATAGGCCCAAGTAAATATATCAACAAATTCCCTTAAAAGGGCTATAAATATATCATGTTCCTCCTTTGTGAGGGATGTGCCTAATTTGATCCATTTTGGACCATCTAGAGTCCTGATGTTGACTTCCATAGTGTTTTCTATGAGGAGAGTCAAACCATCTTCTAAAATGGTGGGCAATGATTTGAATTATCTTGTAAATGCAAATTCCTCTATTTAGAATGGATCTTCAAGTTCTCCTAAATAATACAAATTTAAATCTCCCAATGGTAAGGATGGTCATGTTATAAATACTATGGGAAATTCATGGGTAATTCAATTGAAAGCATATTGTTATATTAAACTAAAATTGGACCCAAAATCAAGTTCATAATTAGTGTTCTCTTGATCTTTATTTGAGGAAAGGTGAATACCCTATCTAATGGCACTTGAAATAGGTTTTCACAAAAAGACTAGCCTTTCTCTTTAATTTTACCATAGTCTAAAAGTGCCTCAAAGAGGTTTTCAATTTTGGACCTTAATTTTTTATTTATTTTTTTGTGGATAAGTGTGGTCACCCATTATCCAAAATAGGCTATAAGATTTAGTTTGATAGAGAATCCTTATTTGTGATCTCCCAATAGAACATAGTCTCTTAGGCCTAAAAATCATAAAAGGCCTCATCATTCTCAAACTCATCTAAAAACATTGTGGATTCTTGTTGGTATCAGGATATAAGTTAAGGGTGATATAGAGGAAGTGGATTTTGTCATCTTACTAGGATAAGGGTACAGAGGTATGGGTGTCAAATAGATTGGTATTAGCAAGGTTTTCATAAAGGTTATGATTGTACTTTGCTTCACTATTAGCATTGTCATCACTAGTCATTTGCATTGGAACATCAATAATATATGTAGGGTCATCCCTAGGTAGATTAAATCCAATACCATAGGTTATTTTATATCATGTTATAGAAATTAGCTCCAATGTACCCTATTACTTTTCTTGAGGCCTCCTTTTTCATAGGCTTGATACTCCATGATCCAATTAGGGATGGGATATTTGGCATTTTTGTAGCAATTGACCAATTTGTCATTGTATAACTAAGATTCATCATTGGTAAGTGGGTCATCTTCTTGGCTAGTGGCTGGTTTAAAATGACAAGAGTTGGACTATGAAGTTTACCTTTTCCTATTCATTGCCATTTCATACATGGTGGCTTGGCTTTAGGTCTTCCATAGGACCTGTGGTTCTATGGAAGCTTGGCTATGTGGAATGTTTCTTGAGTTAAATACTCTCCTAGGCCTTTGGCTAATATGGTAAAATGATTAGACATTCATAGTGGTGGCATATGAGAAGATGAATCATGACTATCTAGGTCTATGCAATTGGTCTCGAGTAATTTAATAAGTATTTCTTAGTCTTTATCCTTATTAGGAACTAGATCTAGGAAAAAATGGTAATTATAAATTTCATATTCTACCTAAAAATGTTTGAAATGTTTAGAGGGATAAAAATCTCCATTGATAATGACCTCTATGCCTGAATGATAGAACTTAAGACATAGTGCAATGTCGAAGGGATCATATGAATTTCATGTATCCAAGATCTACCTAAGAGAAAATTATAAGATAAGTATAGGTCTAACACAAGATAGAGTGTATCATGGGTTAAGGTCCCAATGATAACTAGCAAGCTTATGGTGCCTTATGATTCTTGCTCTTTATTGTCATAGGATTTGATAATAATTATTTCTGACTAGAGATTGGTTATTGTATATTTGAGATGTTTGATGAGATTTAAAGACACAATATTCAAGCTCAATCCATTTTCTATGAGGATGCATTTGATTTTTTTCTAAATTATGACATCTTTGATGTATAAGGGATTCTTATAGAGAAGGATAATGGACAACATATCACTTTGGTCAAAGGTCAACTATTGGCTTAGGTCTATATGTCTAAAAAAATCTTGAAATTTGTCTAGGGTTATGTTGGGAACTTGGGATTGGCCTAAGAGTTCTGTTAAGATGTTTTTTTGGATGGTAGATGTTGACATTTTAGCCTATCAAGGCCAAACATCAACCCCTATTATTAAAAAGCTTGCATTAGAACACTTTTGAGCTTACTTATAATGCATCAACTATCATGGTCTCATAAATGCCTATTGAAAGTCTTGGAGCCTTTTTAATTTAATCATGATGTGTCATGGAGTATGATTATAAGCTAATTATATCATGACTACTTGGAAGTCTATTCATGATGTGTTATTATTCATGATGGTCTTGGAGTTACTAAAGAGAGTGTCAAGGTGTTTTGGAAGTATAATAAAGATGTTTGAACATTGTTTGAGGTCATGGCATGAAGGTTTATTGGTGTGTTCAATATCACTATCCTTGGTTTATTCAATTTAAGCCTTTTTAATCTAGGTGGATCCATATACACTCTAGAAATGAAATCACCAAATTGTGAATTGATCGATGTCATGGTGTATAGCTCATTGAGAGCTTTTTAGCATAATTTGAATGGGTCAATTTTGAGCATATATGTGCAATATATCACATGTCAAATATCAAATAGAGAAAGTAAAAAAAATGGTTTGGATGAAACATCCAATTGGGAATCAACAAGTGGCAAGTGGTCAATAAGTGGTGAGTGGAGAATGGTCCATATGGTGGGTCCTCAAGCCACCACGTGGCTTGCCACCATTTAATTATTTTACCATTGATCTATATGCTCCAATTTTAATAGTCATTTAATTGACTATATTAATTAATTAATTATCAAACCATCAAAGACATCTAAAAAACCATATAACCTATCACTTCCATGTGACACATCCACATCACAATGAAGCTTCCAAATACTTTCCATGTACATGCCACATGACCAATGTTCATGCATGGTTCTAAACCCAACATACCATGTTCTAACCACTCAACATCCACATGCCACCAAAATCAACACATAGTCTAAGATTAATGCCATAGACTTCATAAAATATACCTCTAAAGGCATTAACTACCATGAGATTCATGGTAATTTAATACCCAAGTTTCCACCTACTTACCAATGTGGGAAATATATATGCATAGCCATCAAATACATTGAGGATGGATTTGAACCCTTATCCTCATGGGAAAAATAATAAGGCCCAAACATTTGGGATATGGGTTTAAATGGCTATATAAATTTGGGACTTTGTATTTGAAATCATCAAAAAAAGCTTAGCAACCATTATTAAAGGCTACAGCAAAGGAGCTTGTGCAACTTGTAGAGGGAGTTAGAGGTACAATTAGGAAAAAGTCTAAAAGGAGAATTATGTTTTTTTTCCCAAGGAATAACTTTATAGTTGATGAGATTTCATTTTGGAGACATTTGTAAGTATTTTTCAATAATTTTCTTAATATATTGGCTAATAAAGGACCCAGAGACATAGGCCATTATGTTGAACTTCATTATCAATTATGTGGTTGAATTTCTTGATTTATTCTTATAAAATTGTTATTACAATTTAATTTGTATGTCAAATTTTAAATTATTTATGTAAAATTATTATTGTAAATCAAAATTAAATATGTAAGAATATTATTACTTAAGTTTATGGATCAGGTTGGTATCAAAGTAGTTAGTGTGTTTTGCTAACTTCTATGTAGACATTACTCTGATATGTCAAGTTTGGTCTCAAAGCTAAGTTTAAAAGTGATTTTGTGATTTTATTATTTTAGCTAAACTCAACTATTGTATAATAATGGATCTAATGCTATCTCAAATTTAGTTATTATTGAATCCCATTATCACTATGATAATGCAATATGTAAAATCTCAAGAGCAAAGTTGGCAAGTGGCAAAGCAACAATAGGAGAAGCAAATTGAAAAGCTCCAATAGAGAATTGATGCTCTATAAGAAAAATTACAACAAGAACATTGATAGAAGAAGAGGATACATGGAGATTTAGAGACTTATAAACATTGTGATTAGTGGGGTCATATTGCTGAGCAATGTTGTATACTGCATCCCAGTCAAGCTCCATTATGGTTTAACAGATAGAATGAGGAGAGAGGCAAGGCACCGATAGAGTCTAGTAGTGGTCAATCAATCTGATTAATAGTATGTCATAAAGCAACTCCAGAGTCCATAATGTGGTAGTTGTTACCAATAGAAGTACCAAATATAATGATTTGCTTTGAGGAAATTCAAAGGTAAAACTGCACTACTATTATTGAAGGGAAGTTCATGTATATCTATTTTAACTAAAGTTCTAGAGCTATTTATATCACTAAAAGTATAGCATAACATCTAAGGGTAAAATCTCTTCCATTACCCCACACTAGGACATTCAGAGGAGATGATGGTATAATACGTGGACATGTGACTCATTATGGCATCCTAAATTTTGGCATTGGAGGGATATTCTTTGATCAAGTAGCTCTTGACAAGTTTGAAGAGAAGTTGAGGAGATCACTTTGGGTAATTATTATCTCACATCTCAGCATGTTAGAAACACTTCATTAAGAGAAGGAATCCAATTGATGACCAATCATAACTATGAGGTTTAGTTTGGGACAAGCTAGACAATAAAGGTACATTCTAGTTATAGTAGTGATTCCTCTAATTCACATACTCTTGCTAGTCCTATTAATGAAAATGATGTTGTAAGTCTAGAAGTAAATAATGATATAATTATTAATGTATCTTTTGATGTACATTCTAAAGATTAAAATAATGAAATCAACTCTTTTGGCTATATTGACAATGTTAGGGATACTAAATGTACTAACCCCAATTATTTATCAAGTTCATGTGTTAATACATTTGAAAATCTCACAAAGGGAATAGGATCTAAGCTATTAGCTAAAATGGGATTCGAAGGAAAAGGACTTTGCATTAATGGTCATGGGATTATCCAATCTATCCAAGTGGAAAAGAGACCACTCCATATAGGATTAGGATATGGAGGTGAAGGATAAATGTCATAAGAAGTTGAGTTGAATGATTACTCAAGTAATAAGCTATAAAATTTTGAAGAGCTAGAAGTACTCTCTAAGGATACAATAGTTATATTGGATGAATAATATTCAAATTAATCATCAAGGTATGCAAAAAAGAAATAATTGAATGTATTTTTTGATTATGCACAAGAGAATCCTAAAAATATTCTTAAAAAGACTATCAAAATGAGGTTGTCTAAAGAAGACAAGAAAAGTCAGCAACAACCTAAGACAAGGGTTATAAATGCAACTTTAGTCAAGCAACAGATAAAGTCTTGGTAGTTACAACCTAAGATAATATCAACAAGGGAGATGATAGTTAATGAGAAGTTGATAGTTCAAAGTTTGTCACACTAGAAATTTAAGCGACACTTCTTCAAAAGAGTAATTGTTAAGCATTCTAAGATAGATGATATATTTGATAAAAATTATCAAAATAATCTAATTTTAGAAGATGTTGTAGAAACTGTAGGTTTGGAAACTAAGCCACATTTATAACCCTATTTTTTAGATAAGATAGATGATGGTAATAACGTACATGTAAGTAAAACATGTAAACTAGGGTTTACAATTACTACCAACTTTTTAGATGAAGTTGAATTAGATTTGGTTTCACTTAAATTTAGTGGAATTATCCTAGGTAAACAATATTTGTCTCTAAGAAAGGAAACTTTTTCCAAGAAGGAAAATTAGTATAGCATTGTAAAAGACAAGATAGAATATCTCATGTGAGCACATTAGTAGTAACCATTACAAGTAAATAGTGCCTTTAATGTTATTTTACTCATGTATGTTGTAGATAGAAACACTACAAGGAAACATGAAGATGCCATCATGAGAAGCATCAATAATAGTTTAGAAGATAGGTTATATTTTTTTAAAATTTGTATGTTTTAGAATGTGCAAATAGGTATGCATATTTGTAAGACCCAAGTATGGGCGATGTTTGTAATCATTATAATATTTTTAAAGACCAAATAATGGAAATGTTTGTAAAATTGTGTTGCTATGTAAAACCCTAAGAGGGAAATTGTAAAATGGTGATTTTTATAACACTAGGTGACATGCAACATTTTCATAGTAGTTAGAACCATGAAAAGATCTTCATATGGAGTATTAGGTCTAGTACTAGCTTTTTGAGGACAAAAAGCCTTCTTATTAGTGGGTAAGTAAAAAAAATTGGTTTGGATGAAACATCCTCTTGGGAATCAACAAGTGGTGAGTGTTCAATAAGTGGCAAGTGGAGAATGATCCAAGTGGTGGGTCCTCAAGCCATCGTGTGGCTTGCCACCATTTAATTTTTTTACCATTTATCCCTATGGTCCAATTTTACTATTCATTTAATTGACTATATTAATTAATTAATTATAAGACCATCAAATACATCCAATAAAGTGTATAACCTATCACTTCCACGTGACACATCCACATCACAACAAATCTTTCATATACTTTCTACATACATGCCACATGACCAATGTTCCATGCATAGTTCTACACCCAACAAGCTATGTTATAACCACTCAACATCCATATGCCACCAAAATAACCACATATCCTAATATTAATGCCATACACTTCATGGAATATTCCTCTAAATGCATTAACTACCAGGAACTTCATGGTAATTTAATACCCAAGTTGTCACCCACTTACCAATGTGGGAAAATAGATATGAATAGCCACCAAATATATTGAGGATGGATTCGAACCCTTATCCTCATGGGTAAAATGATAAGGCCCAAATATTTGGTCTATGGTTTTAACTGGATATATAAATACAACAATTTTTATTTGAAATCATCAAAAAAAGCTTAGCATCCATTGATAAAGGCTATAGCAAAGGAGCTTGTGTAACTTTCAAAGGGAGTTAGAGGTAGAATTGGGGAAAAGTCCAAAAGGGGACTTTTGTTATTTTTTCCCAAGGAAAAACTTTAGAGTTGACAATATTTAATTTTGGACACGTTTTAAACTATTTTTCAATTTTTTTTAATATATCGATCGATAAAGGACCTAGAGACGTAGGCCATTGTGCCGAACTCCATTGTCAATTATGTGGTTGAATTTCTTGATTTCTTGTAAAATTATTATTATTATTTAATTTTTAAGTCAAATTTTAAATTATTTCCATAAAATTATTATTGTAAAGAAAAATTAAATATGTAATCTTATTATTTAAGTTTACGGATCATTTTCAAACCTCCATCACCCCTCCTTAAGCATTATATACCCCTCAAATAACTTTATATGCATTTATGTACTTTAAAGGTCTTAGAGAGGTGAAAGTGTTTGATGAAATTGCATAAAATAAGGTCTTTAAAATTTATTATTCACATCATATTGCCACCACTATACATTTCATAGCCATAAAAGCCCATTTTAAGACCCATTCACACCTTTCCACTAGTCAAATGGGTCCCAAATGCCAAATTATGTCTCTCTCACTTAATCCTATGTATTTCATATTTTAAAAGGCCTATTAACTCATGTTGCCTCTCACTTTGACCTAAAATGGTGGTTAAAACTTAGATATTTTAAGAAAATATAGGAAAAGTCATGTTTTAGGTGTTTTTTACACTTCTATGGGCTTGTATAGACTAATCCGTACAAAGGAAGTCATAAGATTTTAAGATGGATCATATCTAATGTATATGATAATTTTCATGGAAGAAAGAGGAAATACAAACTCAAAATTAGTTCTCTTACTTCATATACCTTCTTTGTAGACTAAGATAGCCCTTCAAGTTTGTGATCATACCATATGGAGGAGAGAGAACCAAGACCCCAGTTCTTAGCCAGAGGAAGTAGACTTGGTAAACTTTCATTCATGGGATTTTTTTTATAGTTTTCCCCTTAAGTGGTATGAAAATTCACTAATAACTTAAGGGATATTAACATCATCCATGTTTGCACAGGCCAAGTAAAATAGAGCCATTTTCAAGAGTTTATAGTTTGTTTGGTCAAATCAATGATTAATCATGTTTCCTCAGGTATTGAAGGAAACTCTCATGGAATATTAGTGTTTTAATCACATGTTTGAGCTTATGGAACCAAAAAAAATATAACCTAGCATAGTATGTAGTTTACAAGTAGATTTAGATAACAAATAGATTGTTGAATGCTTTATCCATAAGGAGTTGATTGTGTTAAAGGGTTGGTTGAGTGATCCAAGCTTCCCCATACCTATTTAATTGAGTTTGGTGTTTAAAATAGCCCCTAATCATATCAAAGGATGTATTAAAGGAAAGAGATAATATACATCTGAGGTTCATTATGTAGTAGTACTATGTATTGTCTAATGGTGCCATCAAAGCTTTCAAACATAGTCAAAACTATGGAATGAGGTGTTGGATTCATAATATGCCATTATATCCCTGGGAATAGGTCTCTTAACCTTCAATATATCCTCCCAAGCTTAAAAAAAACCCTCCTTTCCTCCAAATCTCATAAATTCGGTCTTAGCAAATATTAAGGTTCCTTAGCCAATATTAAGGTCTTTCAAAGATTCCTAGGTTACACTTTTGGATTGTTTGTGCCCCTTTTCTTCCTCAAAAGTGGTATGTTTACATATGTATAGACATTAGGATATTCAAGGTGAATTTTATTTATCTTTAAATGGTTTCCATGCTTAATTACATTTCATACCCATACCTCTATCATTTCATGTTATTTTCACTACCTTTTTAGTGCTTTTCAACCCTGTTTTCCATGTTTAAATCCATATCACTCCACATTTATCCTCATCCACCCTTCCATCCAAGTTTTAACCATTTAGATAGACCTAGATACCAATTTTAACCATCAATATACATAAACATATGGAGGATGGATTCATGCAAGTCATATACCCTGCTCAAGCAATAAATGACCACCTATAGCATTGAATATAATAGTCACCTGTAGATAGTCTTTTTTGGAATGTTATGATTGAAATGGAGGTGACTAAATAGGTAAAAATTCAAATAGAAGATGAAATAAAAACTCCAAATTAAATTGATAGGTATATATTCTCATTTAAGGTCTTCACTCCATAGGTAATCCATAGGGTACTCAGTCCATATAGAGGTGTCTCATGATCACCTATAGCCATGCTAAGAAGAGATCAACTAGGTGCAATACAAGAATAACCTTGAGACCTTGATGAAGATATTTAATTGAATGGATCATTTTAAAAACCTAATTGGCACTAGGGTTGATTCAAGATCTTCTCAATAAGATCATTAGGTTGATCTAAAGTTAGGATCCTAAAAGAGAGACCTATAGTCTTATCTATAAACACACTCAATCATGAACCCAAGAAGTGTGTAGAATAATGATTAAATAATTTCAAGGTAGGTGAAGATTAAAATGAGATCATGAACTACATAGAAACCATTGAAATTCAAATCATGGAGTCCCAAAACTCAAAGTACAAATATGACCTAACCTTCATGTTGAAAACTTCATCTACACTCATATGACTGCCATAATGTTCATTAAGATAGGAGAATCCAAGGTGACCCTATGCTTTATTTGTGATTTATGAATCATAAAATAGTGATAATGTAAATATCATGGTTGATAATGTTATTATATCCAAACTCTTTATTAAGTGTTTTGTAACTTACATAGTCAAAAGTGACCTATAGGCCCCAGCTTGGAGGCCCTTATTTTGATCAAACCATCATCAAATTAGCATACAAAGCTAGATGAGGTGGCTTATAAGGAGGAGAGTGAGATTATGAGATATATAAATAAGTATAGATGTTGGGAAATGTTAAGAGATTATTTGGATCTCCAATCAAGATACAAAGTTTATTGGTAGAGAAGGTAAATTCTAAATGTTAAAACACAGTCAATTAACCCTAATAGGTAACCCACAATCCTAATTAGAGGGTCGATCATGATCAAAACTAAATAGGAAACAAAGGAAAGTGAATGAGTTTTGAATTTTTATTTAATATTTAAAGTATCACAATGATTAAGAGAAGTTAGAATGTTCATAACAACCCAACAGACCTAAGTGACACAGTCAACACTCATAGTCTACACTTAAAAACTACTTTTAGAAGAATTTATAGTATTGAGGCCTCTACAAGTGTGATCACACCTAAAAAATTGGTATAATTATTAATTTTAACTATATTAATCTTATCATGTTATCATCAAGGCTATATCAATAGTGGATACATTCATTATTATTTTTAAGATAGAACCTAGTCTATTAGCAGTCTTAAAGAGGTCAAGTGAGTAAATTGGAGATTTAAGAACTAAAAAGGCAGTTTTAGCCTAAAATATGATGGTAAGTAATCATGTAATATTTTATATTAATGAAACTAAAATTTAAAATCAAAAGGCCTTGAGTAATAGTCAGGAAGATAGGCTTGTGCATTAGTGATTGATGGCATCCACTTGTTTTGAGTGTTGTTTGAGGATATCAGAGTACCTAGTAGGAAGGTAAGGGAAATGAGAGAGGTAGGGAAAATTTTCATGGTGATAATAACCTTAGGTAAGGAATAAGGTAATAAAACTCAAACCTTAAGGTTTCTTAGTCTTGCCTACATACAAATCCTAGGCCAAGTTGAGAGTGCATGAAGGAGCAGAGTCAGAATTTCATGATTAAATAGATTTGAATAAGTTTTGATATTATTCGAAACTTATTTTTGTGATTATTTTGAATCCCCCATGTCACCTACAGGTACCTTAAACATCCAATACTTAGTCTAGGCCTTTTTGGCCTAAAGGCCATAACTAGGCTTCAAACATATCACCACCATGGAAGCATAAGTAGACCTCTCAAGCCAATCCAAAGCCATGATAAGATATAGGATGTGGTATATATTCTTATGATATATTTTTTAATAAAATAATAATAGGGGAAGGTCAATTTTAGTCTAAATAACCTATTCAAACTCCATAGTATACACAATCAGTTTTAGTGGCCTATTTATATGCTCATATCTTTCACCAGAAGGAGACTTAAGTAAAATGATCTTACTAGGATTTAAGGACCCATATGTAATTAATATCAATGGAGGAAATATTTTTATTGAGGGGTATAGTTTTATGAACCATTTCTAATAATATGAGAATTTATAAACTACCTACAGAAGAATACAAGCCCATTTATCTACATACTTATCTTGATGCATTTTTTTCATGTGAACTAGAGATTGTCATAAAATTTATAGGTGTCCATGTACCCAAAATACATGACAATATTTTTTTATTTTGGGATCCCTACTCTATGAATCATTGATAAGAGTCTTGGATACACAAAACTTCTCTAAAACCCTAGGCAAACCAAATTTTGGAAGTCTTGATATTTTGGAATCCTATCACCTTAGAATGGTATAAGAAAACATATAAAACATCAAGTAAACTCAGATGAGGACTTGATCATGGCACTTGATTATATGGAATCTATATGAAAGTGTTAGAATATTATAATTTTCTAAGAAATTAAATAGAAAGGGAGATACAGAGTTGTTGTGAGAACAATCATTGGGAGGAAAGGTTCAACACTTATTATATCTCCTCAAGCCATAAAATTCTCAAAAAACATGCCTAAAAATGCCTTTGTGTGTTTCTTCTAAAGAAAGTCAACACAAATGAAAGACAAGGTGACATAACTAGCTAGTCTAACATAAGTATAGATGTTTCCTACTCCGTAAGGCCTATCCTATGGTATAGGGTGTTGTTTTAGGTATTAATCTCATGTGTTTATAGTTTTATATGGTTTTAACTAGACCTTCATGGCTGTCAAACACCAATAGTTAGGTAACTAGGCCTAATTGTCTTAGTAGATCTACTTGGTCAACCAAGAGGAATGTAAATGTTGTAGAAGTGATATTAAAATGAGTTAATGTAGAGATACTATGCCTAGTGACTAATGATTTTAATGGGGGTAAATTAAAACTTCATGTCAATTAGTGAGAGTGGGGTAGTTATCAAGCCTCATGAGCATATGAGGGGGAGTTACATAACTAAATGCCTCATGAAGAAGGCTTTTACTATACCTCTTTTAATGTTGGTAACTGATGAAAGTAGAATAAGTGGGAAAAGTGTGGCATTCATGGACTCTTGATGATTAAAAATTTGCTAATAATAGGCATCAATGCTCTAAGGAGTTCATTTAAGGCACCTATTCAACCATGAGAGCAACATATGAAAGGAATATGAAGTAAATGTTGGGACTTATAACTAATGGTGGAGTAAAGGAAGATCAATTATTAACCCTTCTCCACTTTTCCATGCCAATTTATCTTCCTTCACTCTCCCATCCTTTTAAATATTCAGGTCTAATGGCCTTGATTTATATCCCTCAGTCTGGTATGAGGAAACTCTACTAGGTTTTGTACTTAAAAACCTATTGAAATGATAATAGAACATTGTAGCTCTTTCATGGTGGAATATAATGTATTCATACTTGTTTTGATATGTAAATATGATGGATTTCCCTCCCTTGTAATTCCTTATTCACCTAGATATAATAAGGTGACTTATGTAGGTTATGTGGAGTGTAGAAGTGTTAGTGATGGATTTTAGAGTGTGATATGATTGGTAAGAGTCTCCTAATATGCCTAATTTTCATGAACTTTTCATTCAAGTCACCTAGTATAGCCTCCACATGAAACATTTTTGCACAAGAAATCATGAAGATGATTATTTAGTTGTTTGTTAGTCCATTAGTATTTTTAAGATTTCAAGTTGAGTGAGTGGATGAATAATCATTTAGGTGCATCACCACACTTTAATATAGATTTAATTTATGAAATATCTTTACCTTTTTCATCCCCATAGAATTAGGTATTTAGAGTGAGAATTTAAGTGATAAATTAGGGGAACTAGCCCCATAAAACTAGAGTTTTTACCTAGACAACATGCAACCCACAACCTATATGTCAATCTAAAGTTAGTCCAAGTTTTGAGGGGGGTTTGAATAGTCCTCTTCAAGAGGGTGTAACTTTGATAGCTAATAGTAGATGTGCTCAAAAAGTCTAAAATGGATATTTGTGTAGGTGTCTTTTGTAGTTGTTCCACAATATCATATAGATTTTCCTTAATAGTGGTATATGGCTTAATCCTAGCTAGGACAGTGGGTTGGATTGGTTCATTGGTAGGGTTTGTGGGTTAAGAATGGTAATATTTAACTACTAATTTATGATTACACAATTGGGATTGGATATAGGACCATTGTTTCTATAAAATGATGGTAGAGGTGGGTTAGATAGGATACGTCTCAATTGTCGATACACTTATTTATGGTCACAGGGCAATGATGAGTTATCAATATAAGGTCTAAAAATAGTAATATTTGGTTGTTGATGCACCTATATATAGTCTTAGGTCAATGAAGGATTACTATCATAGATGGGTTGATTGGAATTATTTATCAATGGTCTTATTTTGTTATAACTTGGTCTCGGATAATGGTGATGGTGGAAATACAACCTCCCATAATATGACCTACAAATTTGGTGTAGTCATGTGTAAATACATCATAAGTTTTTTGGTTATTGCAATCATTTTGGCATTGGTTCCTTCCCTTTGGTTGATGATATTATTGTTGATGTTGGTATTTCTATTTTTATCAAGGATATTGATATTATTTTTGTTGGTTAGCGATTTAACAATTTGGGGAATATTGGAGTATTATTCCTAATTTAGTTAAAGGGTCTGAGTAGTAAGATTAGTAAATAAACATGAAATAATTAAGCTATTAATTTGTGTAAACTAGATTTTAATTTTTTCCTTTCTAAAAATAGTAATGAGAGATGGAAAATAAGACTTAACTAGAAACTGATTGATCCAACTAAGACAAAGGCTAAAATTCACTATGCAAGACTAGGACACTATCACAAATTGAGATCTAAACTTTGTTTTGTGATTAGACTAAAGTTTCAAAATTAGTTAGGAGTAACACCAGCACTGTAGTCCACCTCTTACACTATTATCCTAAGTATCTAACCTTTTTTTGTTTTGTTCACTATGTTTGTGTGACGCTCTCTATGAAAATTTAGTAATTGGAAGTATATAAAGCTCCCTATAGAGCAAATTTTATCTTCAAACCATATGTTCCATTATGCTTTGATCAAATTTAAGAAAGAGTGGGGGTTAATGTGTGTAAGATTCATTGGACGTGAATCCACAATAGTTGTGTGGGCATGTTGCCTACATATCAATACTCTAAAGAGGGATCAAGTCATATGTAGTTCTCCCACTGGATGTGCTTTGTCCAATTATGTGTATGAAGATGTAGACTGCTAAACTAGATGTGATTGAAGTGGATAGGGACTAGTGTAAGGATTTCAAAAAGATTGTAAGTGTGTTGGTTGGCTATATATAGATAATAGGGAATATTTCTTGAGTAGTCTTGTTTGTATTCTTTCTTAGTGATAATTGCTAACCCTTTCCAAATGATATTTTAATGGGCTTTTATAAAGATCTATTGGCCATGGGTTGAATGTGCTCACATTAGGCTGATATGGAGAAGGATGGGGAACTAAAATAAACTAATTGTTGGGGCCAAAAATTGACTTGGAAAAGAGTGCCAAAAGTAGACAGGAGTGGCACTAATGCTATATTTCTAGTGTGGTACTATTGTGCTAAGTAGACAGGACCTGGGGGGATGTATCTATCATGGAAAGAAGAGTTTGGCTCAGCTAGGATCAAGTCTGGAAGGCTATAGATGATTAGGAATCAATAAAAAGATGTCTATGAGGGTTTTTAGAGAAAGCAAGAGGGACCTAAGGGTTGGGTGTCATTGGACATGCTCAAGTTACCAATTTTCACATTTTAGATGACTACATTTAGCCCCCCCTTTATTCTAGTGATGTAAAAAAGTGAAATACTTGGATAAAGGAAAAATAGAAAGCATACCTAAACTTACCTATAATGGTAAAGCTCATGAATTTGTGTGATGTTGGGTGTGCATAGAGAGAGCATGTTTTAAATTGAAAATCTATAAGAAAAATAAAGAGTAGATCAGTTCTTACTAGATATTCTATATCCAAAATAAGAATGTATAAAGCTAGGTAAGAGAAAGAGGAAGAGAAAGGAATGAACTATAGTCTAGGTTATAAATTATTATATTAGGCCAAATAAGTTAATTATTATGATATTCTAATTTTTTTCCTAGTCTATTTTGACTCTTTTTATGTTTTGTTGTTGCACTAGGTGTACTAAATGTTGTTTTTTTAATCGTTAAGAGCTCTAATTTGTATGACAAAACCCTTATTTATTGCCCCCTCTTTTGAGAGTAGGAATGAAGACCCTGTAATGACTACCCTTAGAATAAATATCCCTATAAGTGTGTTATGTTGCAAAGATACATGATATAGAAATGATAATCGACAAGATATCTTAAGCTATATCATGATTTGTATTGAGAGATTGTTAGATCAATAGGGGTATGCCTAGATGGATATAATAATTTAATAATATGTGAAATGTACTAAACTAGGAATGAAAGTCTAGTTCATTTTTAGTTGGAGGGATGGAATATGATGTCCATCATGGCATCTAAGAAATAAAGACAATACATGATGTGGATCATGGCATTGCAAACAATGAGAAGCAAACAAGCAACAAGCACATAAGGCAAGAAGAAATAATCATACAAGGGTAACCAAGGGGCCAAAAAAACAAGGGACATTAACACATGTTGCTCATACTAGAAGGAAAACATACAAGGCATGTTTAAATGCCACATAGACTTACCATTAAAACAAGTAAAACTAGCATGGAAGCCACAATCACATAGAAGAGTACATGTAAAGGACATTGGAAAATATCCTAAGGCACACACATGACATAGAATCAAAGGAAATTGGTAAATGTCCTAAAGCACATATAGGAGATAAAAAATAATTGAGAAATTAAATCATATCTATCTATACAAAGGAAGAAAGGAAATCATGTAATAACTAGAAATACAATATCATCTACCTACTCAAAGCAAGAAGTGAAAGTGTGTAAGACATGTTAGTACAATACTAGGTATATGCTAAGAAATACACAAGTGTTATATACTAGTGAGTTTTGATAGAGTAATCTATGTAAGCTAGTAAGTAATGTACATCAACATGATAAATAGAGTGTGGCATGTAGGAATGACAAAACTTGGATGGTGTAGTCATGTAGAAGATGCCCCCAGTGGGTATGTATATCGATGTATGTCTTGATGTAGAAGTAGAAAGCCCCCTCAATGTGTAAAGTGAAGCAATAAAAGAGTTAGATGTCACTAAACACACTCAAAAGAGATCAAGTGAAGCATGGTAATGTAGATAAATCATCAAATAATAACATAGAATAGTAGATGTAAGTCTAGTATAATAGTAGAAATATAAAGCATGGATAATGTATACAATCAAAATGTTTTTGGTGTTTTGTATTTTTTTCATGTTTTTATATTTTGAACCATTTAAATGTTTTTTTATTTTTGAATGTTTTATTATTTTTGGTATTGTGAATATAATATGAACTATGTACAATCAATCACATGAAGACTATTTACAAGAATTGAAAAGGACTATGTACAAGTAAATAAGAAGAAACTATGTGTAAGTAATTTGGGAAAGAATGATACTAACCTATGAGTCTCATGAGAGATTCCCTATCATGGTGTCCTATATCAAGGAGAGAAACTATGTGTGATCATTAAGAATGATGGAAATTTTAAGACTATGGCTCTAAAAGTTATATATGTTGTAAATGCTCTAAAATATCTAAAGTACAAACCAACTATGGGGTCCCCCTATCTCTAAGAAGTGGATGCAATTTTAGGGCTCTTAGGGACCCATATAGTAGTAGGATAAGTTCTTTGAATATGTGCTCTATGAGTAGATGCATGAGATCTCAATGATACTACCTTGGGTGTGAACACTGTAGTTGGAAGTTGTATATAATATTGAAGCTATGGAGGTGTATGAACTCTTTGTATAGGTGATGGATTCCTCAACTATGTCTAAATAAAAATTGGATGAGGAACTAAAACTAGTGGAAAAATTGAAACTAGTGGCAAAAATGAAACTAGTGACTGCAAAGTAGAAGATGGCTCTGAAGTGGGGAGTGGTAACTCATATAGAACTCCACCAACTATCACAACCTAATTAACATGTATGGATTTAATGTATCTATGAATTACAAAAGGTATTTCTTGAAGTTTTTGGATCCATGGTCAACCAAGTAACATATCAAAGACTCTTGCACTAGGAACAATAGTGAATGGTGTGGCCACATACGTTAGACCAACCTGTAAAGGAAGTATGATCTCACCCAATGACTCTATATGTGCCCACTAAATCAATTGATAGATATTTCCATCAGGGTAATATCCTACTTGAAATATTCCCAATGCTGTAATAATGTCACAGTGCACATGTTCACACTAGATCCATTATCTATGAGAACATTATGACTAGGATGATTATGAATGTAAGCTCCAATAAAGAGCGCATGATAATATGAATCATCCTCGATGATCTCTTGCTCTGATAAGGAGATGGAAAGTCTATCTAGAACTCTAAAATTTTATACACCAATCATGTTTCTCAAAGGATGTGTCTCAACTAAAGGTGCCTTGTATGTATCTAGTGGGGGATGTACATGATATGCATGGTGAACCCATGATGTATCCCCTATGTCTTGTTTAGATTACTATGAAAATGGATCTAAGAATATTTTTATAGCTTTATCTTGTGTTTTCATTCTCGAGGAGGCTTAATTAAAATTCCAAGATCAATATGATTGCCATTTATCAAATCTTGTATCTTGTGTCTCAAACTAATACATTCATTTATTTTATGGCCTAGTACCTTATGAAACTCACAAAATTCATGATGATCATATCCCTATGTAAGATTATTTATTGGGTTAGCTTCCTAAATAGGAGTGAGAGATATGATGTTACATTCCAATAACTACTATAAAACTCTGGCTAGAAAAATTAGTGGATTGGTGAAGGTTCACTGAGAAGGAGTTTATAAAACCACTCATTGAGGGGGATCAAAAGCTGCATTAATTGTTGGTTGATTTTGACTCTTGCTATCATTGAACTTGACTTAGTATGGGACTTTTTTGTTACTTTTTTTTATTGTTTTTGTGATACTTATGTACTTGAGTTTGCCCATTGAAATTAGCTTGACTTCTCTTTCCTTTAGTTTTTAAGATAATTTTGTGAAGGAAGAGAATTTTTGAACATAATTGATTCATGTAAAGCTATTTGGAACCTCTATTTGAATAGATCTTGTAACTCTTGATCAGCATGGGGCTAGTCATCTTAGCTAAAATAATCTTATATTAGATAACATAATCTATGAGATGCTCATTTGACCTTTGTTTCTACTGTACAACTTGGGCATATGAAAACTCATCACCAATGTTAATGTTAAAATGAGTTAGGAACATGTTGACTAAAGTATTAGATGCATTAAATGACTAATTTTTTAAACTTTAGAACCATTATAAAGCATAATCTTTTAGGCTCTATGGAAATACTTTGGTAAGTAACTAATCATTCGGTACATAGTGCAAGCATGTTGCATTAAAATCTCTCAAATGTGTCTCTGGATCACCCTTGCCATCATATAGAGTAAGCTAGGGTTGAACAAAACCTTATGGCAAGGGTGTAGAATTAATGTGACATGCCAATGGTGTTACAATAAAGAAAAAAAATCTAAATCTTACATAGGTCTAGAGGCACCTTGATCAATATGTATCACCTTAGACTGAAAATATGTTATCTCTTACACAAGGGATACCACATCAAGAGACAAAGATGTACTAGCTATAACTAGTGGCATAGAGGTAGGTTGGGCTGCTATAAGGGGTTGTTGAAACATAGTTACCCCCATAGTGTCATTTGTAATTGGTTGCTCTATGGTTTGGGAATATTGACCATTGTTCACCCTTTGTTTTTTCTTATAGTATTTTAAGCATGTTATCTTTCATGTTAGGGTGTTTAGTTAAGATTTCTTGAAGTTCCCTTTTATTAGTTTCATCAAAATTGGTATATTCAGTCATTGTTATAGTAGGAAAACAATTTAAGATTTCATTGAAGTTTTTACAATAATTTTTAATAGCAAAATTGATATAAAATAAAAGTACTGAATATAGGAAATGTAAAGTCCTAAAAATAGTTAACTAGAAATTACATAAAAAGGATATGAAACGCACAAATGTGTAAGGTGATACCTCGAGAATCAGTGGGACCTAGTACATGCAACTAAGGTTGAAATTAAAAATTATTTTAAAATTACTATGAAAATTTAATACTAATTTCTGATTTTATTATACAGGTAAAAAATAAAAAAATTATAAAAAAATCAGTAGGAAATTTACCCTAGGGTTTCTAGGGTTTTTATGCAAAAACGAAGTAAGTTGGGTTCACCAAATGATTTAACACTTTTGGGAATATTGGAATATTATTCCTAATTTAGTTAAAAGGTTTGAGTAGTAAAATTAGTAAATAAATCTATAATAATTAAGCTACTAATTTGTGTAAACTAGATTGCAATTTTGACCTTTATAAAAATAGTAATGAGAGATGGAAAATAAGAGTTAGTTAGAGACAAATTGATCTAAATAAGACAAAGGCTAGAATTCACTGTGTAGGACTATGACACTATCAAAAATTGAGATATGAATATTTTTTTTGATTGGATAGGAGTATCAAAACTAGACAGGAGTGGCATTGGCATTGTAGTCCACATCTACCACTATTATCTTGATGATCTTAGCCTTTTAGGTTTTGTTCACTATATATGTGTGACCCTATCTACAAATTTTCAGTAGTTGGAAGTCTATAGAGCTCCCTATATAGTAGATTTTGTCTTCAAAACCTATGTTTCATTATTTATTGATCAATTTCAAGAAAGAGGGGGGGTTAGTGCATGTAAGATTCACTAGATGTGGATCCACACCCCTTATGTGGGCATGCTACCTACATATGAATAAATTGAAGAGGGATCAAGCCATATGTAGTTCTCCCACTTGATGTACTTTTTGAAATTATGTGCATGAAGATGAAAAATGCTAAATTGGATGTGATTGAAGTGGCTAAGGACTAGTGTAAGGATTTGAATAAGCTTGTAAGTGTGTTGGCTAGTTGTATGTAGAGAATAGGGAAGATTTCTTGAGTATTCTTTCTTACTTAATGATAATTTCTAACCTTTCCCAAATGATCTTTAAATGGGATTTTATAGGGATCTATTGGTCATGGGTTGAATGTGCTCACATTAGACCAACAAGGAGAAGGATGGGAAACCAAAATAAATTGACTATTAGGGCTAGAAATGGACTTTGACAAGAGTGTTGAAATTTGATAAGAGTGGCACTAGTACTATAGTCCTAGTGTGGTTCTAATATCTTGAGTAAACAAGACCTGGGGGGGATGGATCTATCATGGAAAGAGGAGTTTGGCTCAGTTAGGATCAAGTTTGGAAGGCTATGGATGATTAAGAATCAATGAAAAGATGCCTATGAGGGTTGTGAGAGCAAGAAAGAGGGACCTAAGGGTTGGGTGTCATTGGCCACACTCATATTACAAATTTTCACATTTTATATGAATACAATCGGCCTTTGTTGTTGATATTGTTTTTTTATTATTATGTTACAAAAATGGTTCTAGTACATACCTAGGTTTTGATTGGATGTAGACACTCTATTATCTAATGAAATATCTCCATTTTTAAACATATTTTCAATGAGGTGTTTGATCTACACACAATGGCATAGATTATATGGAGCATTTCCTATTGGAGGATGGGTTTTCAAATTTAATGGTTGCTACATTTGTTGAACTGATCTAGGTTGCTATGAAGGTTATACTTATTAAATAGGTTTCTAATGAGGAGTAAGTTGCATTTGTAGTTTTGGTTGAGTAGATGGTGTTTGAAATATTTTTATATGATCAAATTTAGTTAATCTATTTCCAATAACATTATTATTATGCTTGGATTTATTAGATTTTTCATAGTTACTGGGTTGTGTTGGTGCTGACACTTACATTGGGACTTGGTTTTGGTTTTGGTTTTGGCATGTTCCTTGGTTTTGGTTAGATAAAGTTAAATTAATAATCCCTTTGTTAATAAGGTAATTTTCAATCAATAAGCATTTTTAAATGATCTCTTAAAAGGTATGTGCACACTGAAGCTCCATATGATAAGATATCTCACTATGTAAATTTTTAGTAAATGCAATGGCCAATTATTTGTCTAGTAAGTTATGGTTGAAGAGACTATCAAGTGATCTCCATCTCTATAAATAGATTGCAAATATTTCACTAACTTTCTACTTAGCCTGGGTTAAATCTACCAATGAAATCTCATGTTCAAGATTGTAGGAGAAATGTTGCACAAATTTATCTGAGAGATCATCAAAATTTGATACAATTTTTTTTGAAAATTTTAAGAACTATTAGTGTTCTTAGGTAGTACCCTAGCTGAGAAAAGGGATTATTAAAGTCCTCTTTCTCAAACCTAGTCCAACATGGGACTAAATCTAGGCTATGGGTCACCTAAAATTGGGTTAGACCTCTAGAGAAATTTGGCTTCCTTTTGGATCTATCACATATACTAGACCTAATACTAACTCTTGCTTGGAAAAGGGAGGGAGATTGATAATGATTCATAAAGCATACAAAAGTGAGGTGATGAACCAAATGTTTGATCCTCACACTTTCATAAGACACTATAGGACACTTTCAAGACTGATAGACATCACTTCCTTTACTCTTTGATCAATTTACACATGAGTGTCTCACAAAAAGGCATTAACTAAATATCAACCTAGAATGGGAGGACAATTATCCACTTCCACATTGACCAACAGACTATGTATGCACTTAGAATGAACTATGAGAACAACTAAGACACTATATAAAGATGAAAAAACTCAAATAGAGGCAATGAAAACAAATATTCACTTAACCACATTAATGAATTCATGAGACACATTTCAATTTAGCTTGTAAATGAAATAATTTAGTCTTTATTGCATCAAATAGGTGTTACAATACAAATATTGGTAGAGTTTAGTCATTCCAAAGAGAGGGATCCATTTTAAGGCTTATGGAGAAGGGGTCATTATTATCAAAATTTATGATCATATGACATTGATTCAGTTAGAAAGGATCATCATACTAAGACTACTTCTATAAAATGGCCATGACAACCATATGAGTCATTTTCAATCCATTTTTGGCTTGCATTATGCTCCTTATAGTTAAAATAATAGAATCAAGTCATTTTCAATAAGAATTATGATATCTAATCCATTACAATAATTAGACCAATCTTTTGTAATCTATTTCAAGTGTTGATGCAATTACAACAGCTTAACCAATCCAATTTGATCTTGTTCTGATGTTGATTACTCCTCACTAGTTCATTTTTTGGCATGTAATAATAGATAAAGGAGTCATAGTCATGATGCCAACTTATATATTTTCTCTGGTTCAACTTGAATTTTGACCTTTATTCTTGATCATCAATTTTGATCATGCTCAGTGATTGCATGTCATTGATATTTGTTCTTCTTAATCATCAAATTTTAATCTTAACCATTGATTAGATTGCTTATGCACTATTGGATCTAATTTTTCAACTTATATGCACACCATTGATCTACCCTTATATGAAGAACATGTACCATTGATATATCTAATAGTTTCTATGGTTGTGACACTTGGTAAGAACTCATTTGTCCTTGAGATCCTTTGACTTGTTGACTCTTCACTCACCATTAGATCTTTATGTATAGATGAACATACACTATTGATTTATTTGGGCCCACTAGCATCTATCAGTTAATGCTTACCATTGGATCTATATTCAAGTACTAGAGATCTTACCACTTGTCATCAATGCATTAATGCTAACCTTTTGACTTGATGCTCACCATTGATCTTTGATGTAGGAATGAATGTGCACCATTACATCCTTGGGACCCACTGACATCTATCAAATCACCAATCACCATTATATCTTCAATAAAAATGAGTGTTGACCATTGATCTTGATCATTTCAATTCTAATGTATATTTTATGAGGCTTGAACTTGATGTCTACATACCCATTTCATTCTACAATATTAACTTTGAAGCTTTATATCTTGAGATAACAAGCTCATCAAGATAAATTTTTTGTAAAGAATGTTCAAGGCCTGAACAAATTCATGTTCATGTACGTATTTTTAACTAAGAGGATTTCTTATAATATTTATAAAATCCACTAATAAGCTGACCAGTTTATTTCTATGTGACTTCCTAATGATGGTCTGGCTCTTCTAGGCTTGTTCAAGTCATTTATTGATCATCTTTGAAGGTTTATATCTATAGATATCAATTGTACCAAGGAACCAAAATTGCATGGAATAATTAAGGTAGAAAATACATCATCTTAAGGAAATTTTAATACTATATATGCTAATATTTAAATGATAGGGTGATAAATTGATCGGTCAGGGAAAAATTAACAACTTTCTAGTGACTCAGTTGGGAAGCATGCCTGCTATTCTTGAGAACTAAAACCATTTACAATACTCTTGGATCCACCAATAATGACTAATATAATTCATGGATAGAAATAAACCTTTTACTTTTGAATAAAATGAATTCCACTAAACAAAAAAGGAAACATAGAAAATAGGGAGGCTAACTCAACAAATCAAAAGAAAACAAACTAATGTGTTTAGACGACACTTGGAGGAAAAGAATAATAATTATGTACATGTAACCTAGCTTCCTTAATAGTAATGTTTCAAGTGTATCCCATTAACTAGGATAGGAATATCTTCACCATCTATCCTTGCAAGTTGAAAGACATTATGGGATTTACAGCTGGAGATTATGTATGTACCACTCCAAAGAGAGTTAAACTTTGTGTGCCTTCCTAGCTTAGCCCTATCCTCATCTCATTTGAGTAGAAAATATCCCTCTTTAAAACTTCATAAATAAGATCCTTTGTCAAAGGTTCTCTTTACCTTTGCTTGATGGATTTCTATGGCTAGCATGGATTGATGTCTTGTCTCTTCCAACTCCATAAGCTTAGCATATCTAATTTATATAGGTTTATTTTCCAATAATTCAAGTTGATGCATTATTTCTAGGGTATAAAATTCAAGATGAAAAACCATTCTTACTTCCTTACCATATAATATCTTATAGGAGGAGTTATCTATTGACTTCTTGTAGGTGATCCTATTGGCCCACATAGATGACTTCAAATATGAGATGCCATGACCTCTGATTATCCTCAATTATTCTTATTATGATCTTCAATAGGTTATTATTAGTGGAATTAGCAAGACCATTTCCTTGGGGATAGTAGTTTGATTAAGTGTTGAGATAAATCCCATGTTGAACTACCCATTAGTTGATTCTAGACCCTACAAAGGCCATAGAATTGTTAGATATAATAGTTGAATGGAGTCCAAACCTAATAAGTAGACCTTCATAGAAATCTAGAACATTGGTCTCATTTGATTCCTTAAATGCTACTACTTTTGTCCATCTAGTGAAGTAATTTATAGGAATCAGTAACATTTATGACCTGAGCTTGAAAGAGGGTTAAAGAAACCAATAAATTCCAATCACCATTGGACAAAGGGCTGATCTACTATATTTGGTTGGATAGGTAAGGTTTAAAGATTCACCTTTCCTACAAACATATCACATTATTTGATTTTCCTAACCCATGCATGACAATCATCAAATAAGCTTTGCCAATAATACCCACCTCTCATGATCTTGTGGGTTGTAGTCCTTGCTAAGTAATGTCCTCCACCATGTCCATTGTGGAACTCTTCAATCAGACTTTCATTTTGATTTTATTCAATGCATATTAATATGCCATTGATATATTTATTGAACAAAATGCCATCAACAAGAAGAAATGGAATAGATTTCAATACAAAATATCTTATTTTGAAGGATTTATATGAGAGGGATAGAGACCATCCTAAAGATACTTTACCAAATCATGATACTAGCTAGAAGGTAAAGTATGATCATCTATAACTTATTCATTAATTAACACCATAACCACCTCATTAACCTTTTGTATGTCTTGGACTAGATGTTCACAAAGTCCCTTTCCTTTAACTAGCTTTATTACTTTGATCTCCACATCATACACCATTACCTTTGTTATCCAACCAATTTTTTTCTCATTTGTCTTTGTTCAAGATAAATTATTTGATACTTGGATGGGCCACCATGAGATGTATTTTATTATTAGACAAGTATCTAAACTTCATGAGAGACCTAATAATATAAAGTGCATGATTTTCAATAAAAGAGTACCTTATTTCATATTATTCCAAACCTTGACTAAAGAAGGCTATTGGCTACTCTAAGGCCTTATGGTTCTATTGCATAAGAATGCCTAAAATGGTGTCAATGTTAGCATAAGTGTATAGAATGAAGTCCTTTAAGAAATTCAAGTTTATGAGAGTAGGAGAACTAGCCATGGCTTTCTGAAATTACTCAAAACTCCTTACTCCTTCTTTGGACCAACTAAAGATCTAATTATTCTTTAGCATGGTTTTAAGTGTCTTAACTAAAGTGGAAAAATCTAAGATGTATCTTTTGATAAAATTGATCTCTCCTAAGAAAATTTGTAAAGATATTTCATGCTTGGGCAAGAAAGTGAAATAAATGAGGTTATCCTTTTAGGATATATGCTTAGACCATGTTTTGAAACTATATATCTCAGAACATTACCTTCATTAACTGAGAAGACACACTTTTGGGGATTCAGGGATACCCTAAATTATCTACACATTTCAAATACTTGTTCAAGGTGAACCATGTGCTCACTTAAAAAAAACTATTATATAATCTAAATATACTAGCATAGACTTGTTAAGAAGGCCTTAAAATTCCATATACATGGCTCTCTAAAAACTTAATCTATCATTGGATAGACCAAAGGGCATATTTATATATGAAAATGTCCCCTGCTTTATGGTGAAGGTTGTCTTGAATTGGTCTTTTTCCTTGTCCAAAATCTAGTTGTAGCCACTATAGCCATCTAATAAGAATAACCTTTATGAACCTGTAACCAACTATAAAATATTTTCCATTGATGGTAGTGGATAGTGGTCTTTAAGGGAAGTCTTATTTTGGTCATGGAAGTCAACATAGTTTAATTTCACCATTATTTTTTTGTACTAGGACAATGTTTGCCACCCATGTTGAGTACTTGATTGGGAATATATTATTTGACTCAATGATATTATGAAGCTCAAATCTCATCAAAGGCTTGAGCTTAGGATTAATAGGATTTTTTCTTTACCTTACTAGCCTAGTTTCATCTTATAACTCAATGGTGTGTTGAACTAGACTTGGGTAAAATCCCTTGAGATCACTATATTTCCATGAAAATACATTAGAAAATCTTGCACATAACTCAATGAAAGATTCCTTCTCTAGTGCATACCTTACCCAACTTTAGGTTCTTACTAGTTGCAACTTCCACATTGGCATAGTGTTCCTCCTTTGATAAAAAAGCTAACTTCTCTTTCCTCAATTCATCATCACCATTGAATATGTTTTCAAGTGTGACCAATCCATTGGGAAACTTATTTTTTTTAGTTGTACAATTTGATCACCATATTACTGCAAGTACTTTGACTAATTTCTTAAGGAAAACTTAGCCTATTCTTGTAAGAATTTGATAATTTAATTATCATATTCAAACACTTACAAATTATCATTATTATTTGGGATAGAAGGAATTACCACCACCTTAATTTTTGACTAATTTTTTTTTAATTCCTACATTAGCTAGGATGCTAGATTGTGCCCCAATGCTAGCCAACCTATTTTCATGTTTGTTTTCATCTCTTGGTATTGCCTGAATGTTGAAGGCCTAAAAATATTTAAGTAATTCCTATACCCTATGATTATATTATTTAATAAATTGGTTCTTACATACATTAAGACACCTTACTTGGTGAACTACAAGTTCACTGTCACTAAAGACTTGTAAGGTGTTAACCTTTGTCTTCTTATCCCATTATAAACCATGAACTAGTGCCTCATATTCTACAAAATTATTTGAACAAAAAAATTGAAACTTAATAGATGATAAGTACCTTTAATTTTATATATAAATCAACATCATTCTATACCTAGTACCATGCTTATTCATTGATCCATCAAATTATAATTTCCAAAGATCATCACTAGACTCATCATCCTTCATCAAGGATAAAATTGGTGCATCTTTCTCATGGAGGAAATAAACTCCAAGTCATTATTATTCAATTAGCTTATAAGGATCATATTAATGTTAGATAGAGGCCCACTCATCAAGGAACAAATATAGAATCCCATCTAAAGTTGACTCAGCTTCTTCTACATTATCTTCTATCACCTCATCTGAAATGAGGCAATTGATGTCCAAATAGAACCATGTAATAGGTTTAGAATGTATAGTTACCTTGGTTTCCATACCTAGTATTGAACATCAAATATGTTTAGTTATTTGATAATTATCCTCTAATATTGAGTTAAAGTCCCTTAATAGACACATGATAAAGTAGGGAGGTAAGTCCACCACAACTACATCTTATTGAATGGTAACATTAGGACAAGCATGTAGTGTCAAATTTAGATCCTTAATGATGCCTAATATGTGTGTTAGTGAACCATCCAATTTCAATAATCCTTTAGTATTTGGCTCATAGATAAGACCAATCTTGTCTACAATTTTCTTGGGCATGATAGTGCTACTAGCTCTACTATCTACCATATAATTATGAGCTAGATGGTTACCCACTATCAAAGAGAGGTAAAAGGGAGGAGTTTTAAATAGATTTTCCTTAGAATTTTCCCCCTTTGACATTTTGTTTACCTATTATTATTGATGATTCATTGTATGGTCTAAATTAGTTAGAACAACTCCTTATTTCTCAACTAGTTTTGGAGACACAATGAGAGTTGAAAGCTATTATATGAACATGTCTTTTTTCCATAGACTAGAAAGGGAGTCCCACATACTAATGATAACATTTTATGTATTCATCTAATTTTTTACATTGAATGAGGCTCCACTAACCTTTGGATGAACCTTTTGAACCACTAGTTATTCATGGACTAGAGGAATTTGAGGGACCTTCCCAGCCTCTACATTATAATTTTTTTATGTTATAAGGGAAGTAGGTTAATATTTTATACTTTTGGAACCAAAACTAGGAGTACTTGAAGCCTTAGTAACATATTGAGCCTTATTAATGGCTCTTATTTTATCTCTAGTTACAGTTACAACTTGACCATTTGAACTACTAGTTTACCACCATGATTGAATGCAACATAATCATCCATTTGCCAATTTAAATTAATGGAATCCAATATCCCTTGAACTTGTTGAGCCTCTTGTTGGGGTACCAAATTTCTCTCTTGATACTGACCTCATTAAAGATAAAAATATTCTTGTGTTATTTATGGCATAGTAATGTTCTATGACACCAAGGATTGGTTCTAAACATCATCAAAGTTGGAGGGCTAATAGTTTGAGTCATGCATCAAATTGTTTTGAGGAGGTGTGGGAACAATATATTTTAAACTAGAATGTACATTAGGATCAAGAGATGCATATGGTTTATATGGAACTATGGCTCCTTATGATTGGTAAAGTAGTTTATTTTCCCTAAATATTTGATAGGGAGGCCTTTTATCTTTGAAAGGCTAATAAGAGGTCTGATTATATTATTGATAAGGCCTACCCTAGTATTGTTATCTTTTGAGTTAAACTATTTCATTTCTAAAGGATTGTAATAAAATTTTCAATTCTCCAATCTCATTAACTTGACTAGAAGGCAATACAAATTGAGACTTATGAGATGGAATAGGGTCTAATGATGGATATTGAGTGGATTGAGGGGGTGGAAAAGGTTGTGACTCTAGGAATATCAGAATTGGAGGCCTAGGATAAATCTTACCATCTTGTATCAAACTATTTTCTTCTCTTATGGAATCTTTGTAAGCATTTAGCAAAGTGTTACCACCCATGGAATATATCATCACACTGATATCAAAATTGAGGGATTTTAGATAGTAAAAGAAGGCATATTCTAGGGATGGTCTGATCATAATGGGAATCCTAGTCCATGTCTTATAGAATATAAGGTTAAAATTATACATGAACTCATAGGGAGCTCCTTAAATGGTAGTCAGTTGCTCAACTAAAGATAGGTGATTAGATTTGTCCTCAAATTGTATGACTAAGGCTCCACTTAACTCATCCTAGGTAGAAATAGAATTCAATAGAATATTTTTGTACCACTCCAATGCTTTTCCTTTGAAGGAAGCAACAAGAAGTCTGATAGCCACATTATCTTGAACAACATTATGAATGGATCAAAGGTTGGAAACATATTGGATGTGTTCAATAGCAATTTTTTGATGTTATTAAAAAAATAATGGGATGATTTTAAGAGTAGACACATGAATATCATCATATTGGGCTAAGTTTGATGGACTACCTCTATTAAATGGAACAAATATATGATTTCTAATTGTCATTTGTGTAGTGGGGATTACACTACTTAAGGTAATAGGATGACCAGGGGATAAATATTACCTCTAAAGATAAGGTATTGTCTTATTAAATATTTCTCTCTTATATGAAACATTAGGTAGTTTAATGAATTCAAGGGGAATACCTCTACTATTTGACCTTATAGTAACCTCTGGCATGAAAATGTTGTCTGAATGATGCTATAAACTCTACAACTGTAAAGATCTTGAGCTCTTGGTGATGATAGATCTCCTTTTCTATTGTATATTCTTCTCCTTAGATCCAAATTTAAATTATCCCAAGGAGAATGGGTCCCATTGAGCATGCTATAATTTTTGATGTTCTTAGGTTGCAACCTAGTTAAGCAAAGGGATTTTTCAAGTCCTTTTGCTCAAACCTAGTCTAACATGGGACTAAACCTAGGCTATGGGTCACCTAAACTTGGTTCAAACCTATAGAGAAGGATAGCTTCCTTTTGGATCTATCACCTATACTAGACCTAATTCTAACTCTTATTTGGAAAAAGGAAAGAGATTGACCATGATTCATAAATCATATAAAAGTGAGGTGATGTGCAAAATGTTTGATCCTCACACTTACATAAGACACACTATAAGACACTTTTAAGACTTATAGACATCAATTTCTTTACTCTTTGATTATTTTTGACATGAGTGTTTCACAACAAGGCATTAACTAGATACCAACCTAGCATCAGAGGGAAATTATCCAATTCCACACTGACCAACATAAGATGTATGCACTTATAATGACCTATGAGAAATACCAAGACACTATACAAAGATGATAAAAATTAGAAAAAGGAAAGGAAATCAAATATTCACTTGACCACATCAATGAATTCATGAGACATAGTGGTCAATTATTTGTTTGGTAAGTTGTGGTTAAAGAGACTAACAAGTGTTCTCCATCTCTGTAGATAACTTGCAAAGCTTTCACTAAATCTTTATTTAGCTTGGGTCAAATATAAAAATGAAATCTCATGTTTGAGATTGTATGTGAAATTTTTCACAAATTTATTTGAGAGGTAATCAAAATTTGATACAATTTTTTTTGGCAATTTTAAAAACTAGTGGTGTTCTTAGGTTGCACCTTAGTTAAGCAAAGGGACTGTTCAGGTCCTCTTGCTCAATCCTAGTCCAACATGGGACTGAATCTAGGCTATGGGTCACCTAAAATTGGGTCAGACCTATAGAGAAGGTTGGATTCCTTTTGGATCTATCACCTATACTTGACCTAATACTAACTCTTCCTTATAAAAGGGGGGAGAGATTGACAATGATTCATAAAGCATATAAAAGTGAGGTGATGCACCAAATGTTTTATCCTCATACTTGCATAAGACACACTATAAGACACTTTAAAAAATTATATATATATATATATATATATATATATATATATATATATATATATATCACTTAATTTAATTTTTGATCAGTTTCCACATGAGTGTTTCATAACAAAGCATTAACTAGATATCAACCTAGCATTGGAGGGCAATTATCAACTTCCAAATTGACCAACAAACTATGTATGCACTTAGAGTGACATGTGATAACTACCAGGACACTTTATAAAGATGATAAAAATCAAAAAAAGGTAAGGAAATCAAATATTCACTTGACCACATCAATGAATTTATGAGACATACTTTAATTCAGCTTGAAAATGAAAGAATTTAGTTTTTATTGCATCAAATATGTGTTACAATACAAATATCGATAGAGTCTAGTCATGCCAAAGAAAGGGATCCATTTTAAGGCTTGGAATCCTCTATATATAGTATAAGGTATAAAAGAGATGGGGAATGATGCATAGGATGATGAAGAAGGGGTCATTATGTTGAAGATTATTTGATCATCTGATGTTTCAGTTATAAAGGATCATCATGCTAAGACTACTTTTAGAAAATGGCCATGACAATAGTATTATCCCTTTTCAATCTATTCATGGATTGCATGATGATATTTATAGTTAAAATAGAATAATCAATTCATTTTAAAGTAGAATTCTAGCATTGAATCTATTACAATAGTTAGATCAATCCTTTGTAATCTCCTTTTGGTGTTCATGCAATTTTAACCAATCCATTTTGATCTTTTTTTGATGTTGATTGCTCCTCACTAGTTCATTTTTTTGAATGCAAGAATGAAGAAAGGAGTCATAGTCATGCTTCCAACTTATATATTTTCTCTAGTTTGACATAACTTTTAACCTTTAATCTTGATTGTCGATCTTGATCTTTCTTAGCGATTGCATGCCATTGATATTTATCCCACTTAATCATCAACTTTTAATCTTAACCGTTAATTATCTTACTTGTACACCATTGGATCTACTTTATTATCTTATACATGCACCATTGATCTCCCCTATATGAATGAATGTGTAACATTGATCTATTTGATAATTTTCATGGTTGTGACATTTGGTAGGAGGTTGTTCATCTTTGAGATATTTTGACTTCTTGACTCCTCAATCACCATTAGATATTTGTATAAAAATGAACATACACCATTGATCTATTTGGGCCCATTGGAATATATTATTTGATGCTCTCTATTGTATCTCTACTCATGTACCCAAGATCTTTCCACTTTTCATTTATGTGTTGATGTTAACCTCTTAACTTGATGCTTATTTTTTATCTTTGAAGTATGAATGAATGCACATCATTAGATATTCAAGACCCACTAACATCTATCAAATCACAAATCACCATTGTATCTTTAGTAAGAATTAATGTTAACAATTGATATTGATCATTTTAATTCCAATGTCTATTTTACAAGGCTTGAACTTAATGTCTGTGTACGCATTTCATTCTACAGTATTAAGTTTGAAGCTTTATATCTTGAGATAACAAGCTCATCAAGATACTAATTTTATAGAGAATGTTCAAAGCATGAATAAAATCATGTCCATGCATTAATTGAGAGTCTTTCTAACCATATTTTTAAAATGCACAAATGAGCTGAGTAGTCCATTTTTACATGATGTCCTGATGATGGTTTGGCTCTTCTAAGCTTGCTCAAGTCATTTTTTAATCATGTTTTAAGGCTTATATCTACATATAAAAATTACACCAAGGTACCAAACTCATAGGGAATTATTAAGGAAAAAAATACGTCATCTTAAGGAAATTTTAAGACTAGATATGTTAAGATTCAAATGATAGGGTGACAATTTGATCGGTGACGGAAAAATTAACAACAGGAACCACTCTAAATCTTTTCCTGCTAGACTTCAAGGAAATAAAAAGAGTAAATCAATGTCACTGTAATCTATTGGTTGGCAAGAAATAAATAATTATTTTAAATGGAAATTAGGGTCTCCTTTACCCTTGTATTTATCAAATTTTTGTGGTTCATATCTATAGATACTCCATTTTAAATGGGTATGAACACACATCATCTAACTTAAGCTTCTTGGTCTATTTACCTACTTGAATGGTGGCAATTACATCCTTTATTTGTTGTATTTCTTGTGTCAAAAACTAGATGGAATATTGGTCTAAGGTGGAGGCTAGGTGGCTAAAGATGGATTATCTTGATGGGGGTATAATGGAGGAATGGTTTGTTATGAAATGTTGTTTTGAGTAAACTAACCAAGAATATGCATTCACAGATTAGGATTTAGTTATTTTAATTTCATGCATTGTGGTGCAATATTTTGGTTTGGATTTAGTATATAGGCCTAATTTTGAGGGAATTGTGTTTGAAATGGAAGGATATGGATTTGGGTAAAGTACTATGCCTACTGATGTTGAGTAGGGACTTGCTACCAACTAGTCAAACTTGGATGAATAAGGGGGACTTGTTGTGAACCAAGGCCTTTTCATTGGATTTATGGCACATGTTAAACAAAAGGAAATTACTACATAAGTGGTACTTATTGGATAATAGCACCTCTTGGTTACATGAATACTTATTCTGAAGTATACACTTATAGAGTTTTTGGCATTTGTCTTTGGCCAATCAACATACGTTATTGATTAGATAATGTTTGTTATTATAAAGGGATGTTGGTCTATGATTGTTGGGGTATACTTATCATTACCTATCATGGTGGAATGTGTTTTCCCCTATTTAGGTGGCATAGTGTTATACCTCTATTATGATAGTAAACTATATTGTGCTTATTATTGTGGAATTATAGTCATTACCTATTATTGTGGAGTATAATTCTTCATGTTTCATTGAGGAAAAACACTAGTTGGTACTTTATTACTTAATCCTTGAGGTTGCATGCTTGAAGAAGTAATTAGTTGAGGACTAGAGGTAACTTTTTGTAGTTGGTATGTAGGAGTTCCTACCCCTATTAGTGCAAACCACTCATGATATTAATTAAAGGCACCTATTTTGGAATAGTTTTTGGTGTATTTAAACCACTTTGGCTTTGATCAGGAGATAATTGCATGTTATCTACTATATTTGGCACATTATTTTGTATAGAAGCAATAGTCACTTCTTCAATAGTTGGGATATTGTACATGTTATCAACTAAAGTGTTTTGTGTAAAGGGGTATATACTCAAATTATATTATCATGTTAACTAAATTAATAGCCCTATTGAAGGATCTAACTTGCTGAGTGGAACATTTGACATGGTCATGTTATTAAAGTTATGAACTATATTAAAATAGTGTTTATATGCTTGTTGCATTTGTATAAATTGGTCCTTCATGAGGCCCTTTCCTTTAAAAATTATATTAGGGTCTTGATATTACATCAACATGAGCATTTAAGTATTTATAGTAGAGACATGTTTGATGATTTGGTTATAAATCATGTTAAGAGGCACTCTAACTAGACTAGGCAAATTTTATGGAGAAAGTCTACTAGAAACTTGGCCCCTACCTCCATGGATCTAACTAAAACTTCATCCTTATTTTAAATAAAGTGGTGATCAAACAAATAAGGATCATATGTCAATGGCATAGTGATATAATATGATTTTTGTTGAGATTGTTTTGTAACCAATGATATTCTAGAAAGCTAATGTGTATTTTTTTATTGGTCCTACTTTGAATATGGAGTCATGTTAACCAAATAATGGGATAAGTTATCTTTAATTTTTTCCCTATATTGAGTAGTTTAATTAAGATAAGGATCTATCTCACAAACAAAATCATCACTGGAGGCATATTGAACAAAGTCTTCTTGTGTGACCACATTATCATAACATGGATTATGCATGGCTCCACTATGAGTGTAATGAGACATATCCAAATCAATGATGAATTTTTCATGAAAAATGGTTTAGATTTAAACAAACTCTAAAAAATAATGTCTAAAAAACAAATGGTATAAACTTGGTCTAAGGATGGAGTTGTATCTCCAAAATGGTCAGTGTCAAACATGGGCTACAACATTATAACATAAAATTTCAAATGTCAAATGGCTTGCACAAAAGGGTAAAGTGGATGAATAAAAATTGGATTGCCAAACTTAGGTAAAAATTATTTCAAACAAGTTTAAACTAGGTCTAAAGAAACAAAGTTTGCTAGGTCTTTTGGAGAACATGGCACAAAATCTAGGCTCAAAATAGGAATTACTAGGTCTTTTGGGAATAAGGAACAAAATATATAATTTTAAATAAAATGAGGTCTAAGAGGAAAGATATTTAATCTAATAAATGTGAAACACTTTAACACAAACTAGGCATTTATATTTTAAACAAACACATGATCATTTAGAAAAAGACATGGAACATTAGGCACACAGAATATAAATCACTTCCCCAATTTTAGGCACAAAAATAGTCTTTAAATTGAGCAAGGAACTATTCTAAGTTACACAGCCCAAAAGTGAAAGGTAAATGTCTTGGTCAAAATTATGTGAGACATAGGCAAAAAATAGTCAATGTTTGGATTTGAACTTGTCAAGGCTAACTTATAACTTAATTTATAAGACTAGGATTTTTAAAATAGACAAGCTAGATAAAATTAAATAACATGATGGTAGTAGGCATAGATCCAAAAGGCACATGTAGTTATCAAAATTATAATTTGGAGATAAGGAAACAAGTATTTGGAATAATTTGAGCAATTTAACAATGTTATCATGTTCTAAAGGTATGACAAATGGTTTATTTCAATAATTTAAGCTATAAAACTTGGAATGAAATGGGAATAATAATGATGCCCCTTTCAAACAATTGACATACACACATAAAGTTTTGATAAATTACTAAGGAAAATGTGTGATGTCAAATGGATGATATAATGCCTCTTCAAACAAATGAGTGATGTGTAAACAAGACTCATGTTAGATGTGGTGTGATAAATAAATAGTTTTGAATAAATACCATGTGATTAAAAAAGGACAAAATGACAAAAATACCTAAGTTTAATGTCCTAAATCCTAAAAATGAAAGGTTACATCATACTATTGAATTCTATATGTATACTTGATATTGAGATGATTTTAAGTTGTTAATACAAAAATTAAAAGTGAATGAGAAGTAGGGTTTTTAGGTCTCCTATTCTATCAAGAGTTTGTATGATGACATATAACTTTGATATATTCACAATGCATTAACAATATGTCCATGGTAAGTGGGGTTGTCTAAATTACTAGTTTTTCATTAATTTATAAATGGTCCCATATGTGTGGCAAACACTAGGTCAAAATCACATAATTTAGATCTACATAAACTAGATTGATGTGAAAAGTTCTAATCCTTTTCACAACCACTACATTCATCAATTTACCAATGTAGTGTGATGTCCAGGTTTCCCTTACATTCTAAGGCTGAGTACCACTAACGAAGCTTGTTTTAATTGCTCAAAACAAATTTACCAATGTTTCACCCTAAATTTATATACCCCACCATGGAGTGGGGTTGAAATGATGATGATATATGAATTCTTGGGTCTATAAATACCTATATAACTAATGAGGAGGCAATGATCTCGCACCCATAAGCTAAAAATGCATGAAAATAAATAAGTGGAAGGATTTTAGGGTCATTTTGGGGAGGGCCTTAGTATCTTACCTTCCATGCTTTTGGACCAAATTGATAAATGGAAAGAATGAGAATTTTTTATCACCCAAGTTCCCTAAATGGGATGGGGGAGAGCATACACATGACACTCATTTTTATTAAACAAACACTATCAACAAACAAGCATAAAAAATGAAAAACTCTTATGAGTATGTAACTAAAGTGAGAGTTCATTTTTATAGCACCAAAATGAAATATATTATGAAGTTTGAGATGCTTGGATTTATTGTTGATAATTATAAAAAATTAAAAAAAACTAAGAGATGAAAATAAATAAGTACATTTTAAGCACCAAATATAATGTGCATAAAATTTAACCATGCTTAAATTTTTCTCTTTCCACCTTAAGTCCTTAAAATTGTTAGAGGGTTTACCTACTTTGAAGCCCAAAATAAAGTGGGAAAATAAAATTTTAAATTTAGCTCTTAGGTTTCTAATTTCTTGTCTCAGAGACCAATCATCTCTAATCCATAGAGATCGATGTTGATTACATAAATCAATGTCGATTAAGGCATATCATCGATGTTTCCTATAAAACATATTAAAAAAGTCTATTTTGATAGAAAAATGATTAATAAATGAGCTTAAAACCTAAACATCTCATGGATTCTACAATAAATAGGTTATAAAAACAACATGTAGATCATCAAACATAAAATGAAGGAAAAAAAATTGAGTAAAACCATTTTTAGCCATGTTATTTACCTTGATCTATTTTTTACACAAAGATCATGGTTGATTCCCTTGATTGATGTTGATATGGAAAATTGGCATCGATCCCTATAACTAGTTACTTAATTAAAAAATATGTTAGAAACAAAGTTAAAACTTGAATATTGAATATTTATATACATCCATTAGGAAAACTAAAACTATCATATCAATAGCCTTGTCCATATGGGATACTCAGTCCCACTAAACATGCCATCATGTGAGTAAGGATTACATAGAGGGAATGTTAGTATAGTGTTAGTCTAATAAAATAAATCAAATTAACACACTAAAATATTAACACCTCTAGCCTAGACACTAGGGATATCATTTATAACAAACATACAAATGAAATCACAACTAGAACACAAAATAAAACACTATTTTACCTTCCTTAGAACTCTAAATGACTTGTTGAAGTGGCTTGCTTAGCTTGTGCATCAAGAAATCTTCATCAATAGATTTTTTTTTTCTTCACCTTTCCTTGACACCTTTTATTGGTTGCTTGGCTTATGATTTTAGCATGGTAACATTACTTCAATGAAGCTTATGGAGTAATCTTGCATAATAACTCTACACTATCAAAGTTTAGAAATGAATAGGTGTGGCATTGTATTTATAGACTTTAAAAGTTAATCCTCACCAAAGGTGAGTTAAGGTTGAGTTTAAATATGGAATGGGTTAAAAATAACCCTAGGTGAGTTGAGGATAACTCCAATTGAGTTAAAAAAATTCATGTAATTATTATTTTCAATTACTAGGCGTGGATTTCAATTTAGATATTTTGGAAGAGCTTGGCAACTCATAAAGGCAATGATGAAAAGGATTGATATTTTGATTTTTAGAATTTCCATTTTTATATATTCATTATTTAAAATGGATAATTCAACTAAGAATTTAATCTTTTTTAATTAGTTAATTCAATTTTATTAGCATTTTATCTCTTTTAAGATTTGTTTAAGTGCCCCACATAATGGCTCCATAGGCTAAACTACCATTTATTAGGTTGTAAGGAGACTAAGGATGGATCCGTGAGAGGTTATTATTGCATACATATTAGTATCTCAAATAGGGATGCCTCAACATGATTATGAAAATTTATGAATGATATAATGCCAAAATTAGGCTGTTTAGTGATGCCTAGGATTAATTTTCAATGTTTAGTAAAAATTAGTTTGAAGTCTAGTCGGGACCCAGTTATGTCTAGAATTAGGTATCTAAAGATATGTCCTTTCTCCACTAGTTCATGTATCAACCATTTAGATTATTTATTCTCTAGAAAGGATCTAAATATAAATAAGGATTAGGAATATGTATTGAAGAGATAAAATTAATAATGTGATTCATTGTATAGAGTTTAGGCATTTATTTTGGTAGCTAAAATATTTCTTTGTATTTTCTTCCAAATTGAGTTGCAACTCGGTATTTTTTTTGTGTTGATATTATAGGAATTTTGATATAAGTTAGAACACAAGGAATCTCTTTCATTCATATCCTACCATAAAAATAGAAACTTTTTACTAGATGACACTAACTTATTACACTACTTGGTGATAATGAGTGGTATCTTTGGAACTAATTCCACTATATGGTATCTCATATCACCAACATTTATGACAACATTTATAGGATTTGATTCATATAATTTATGTAAATGATAAATAAATGATATACCTAGTATTATATCATATACATATAATGAAGTGACATCTCAAATTACTATATCTCTAAATGGATTGATTTTGTACACCAATTGACACTATTTTTTGATGCATTTCTTAGATCCCATACTGAACCATCCACTGGAGTATGGTTTTGGGTAAGGAATTAGTGGAAATTATATATGTTTGTGGTACACACCATGACACTAGGTTCATAATCCATGATCTTACCTTTATCAAATGTTGTGATGATGATACCCATTACCTTAGGTGATGAAAGTAAAATTTTCCTAGCATGACATTCTTCATTAGAATGATTGTTGGAGTTATAAATTTAAAACCACTTATCAATCTTAGACTAATAATTTTGGTAATTTGATGGTGGTTTAGTATTATATAGATGGTTTTTCTATTTATTCCCTTATTTGGAAATATACTTAGAATATTTAGACTATTGCTCAGTCTAAGACTAAATCTTCTATCTTAGTCCCAACCTTGGCTTTTGATTCAAACTTAAAAGAATATTTTTATGTTTCCTCAATTGAGGATATAGTTCTAAAATCTATATCTAATTGGGTATGGGATATCAATCCTATCATATGCTTGAAAATAATATTTTTCTCCAAATCTTTAAACCCATGTTTGGACACAAAGTATGAAAATTATTTGTGTATTTCTACATAGACTACCGTTTACCTTGGTGAAACTAAGATAAATTGATGTGATGGTCATCATAGTTTCCAAATTGATAATAGGTTGACTTGAGTGATTTTAAAAAACCATTCCATGTGTCTATAAATGTGTCAAAACTAAGATCTTCTTCATGTGAAGTGCATTATTTTTCCTGCCATTTCTTAATTAATAGATAAACTTTGAAAATATTTAATGTGATATTTTATTGGTAAGAGAATTGATTAATTGCATAATATTAATAGATAGGATTAAGATAATTATTTAAGACATCCATATATAGTTTACCTTAAAATATATGAATGTATAGATTGACTTGTACCTTATATGGTGTTTGTCTAAATAGATGATGAGAGTGAAAGGTTGTTAAAGGAATCTATTGCTTGAGAAGTATTAAAATTTGATCAATGATACTTTTTTATTCATGTGCATGACATTATTCTAGATATTCCCTTTGTATCTACAACTCATCCTTTATAATTTTTTGGAACATATCTAGAGGTTGATTCATTGAATATGTATTTCCCTACTGAGGACATGAAGGAAAGTATTATGAATGGTCGTGAGTTTGGATCCCTAAAATTTTATAATCATACCTTGTATGAGTGGGTATACAAACAATGATGAAACTCAAAAACACCACGATACCATTTAGGGATGATATGAAGTGTGTTGATTTAATACCACTAATCTAGGGCTGAAGAGGAGACCCATTGGATAGCATACTCAAATTGGTTAAGAGGGTTTATATATGTGGAAGTGAATTAAAAAATGACAAGGAATATGAAATTATAATGAAATAAAGAACAATGAAATAAATAATGATATGACAATTTATATAGAACCATAATAATAAATTTGTCTAATGATAATTCATTATATATATATATATATAGACACACACACACACACACACACACACACACATGTATGTATGTATGTATATCTCTCTATGTGTGTGTATGTATGTATTATCAAATAACTTCCTAACTCGATAATTTTATGGTTTTGATTAATATGATGCTAACCTAAAAATAATGGAAGTGTTCATTATTATACAATGAAATAATATGAAACATCAACTAAACCATTATAATAGTTGGTATCAACTTATTCATAACTAAAAACTCTGGTGACATCATTAACTATCATTATTGGAAAGATAATAGCTATAGTGATGACACTATAGGAGTTGTATGGTAACACGAGTGGAATTTTAAGGAAAAAATTGGTACATACACTAGAAACCTACTGACGTATATATTGAATTTAATGTAAGTCTAGATGTGTAAGTGAGATAACAAACAATTTTACTTAATGGCCCATAGCTTCCTGAATAATCTATTAAGCTCATGTGCCTAATTATCTTGATGTATCTAGTATGCTTCCTTATACATCTAGTGTTCCCATGAGCCTACTATAGTGTGTATCATGTTTGGTGTGAATATGCCTAATATATTTATACATTTGAATTCTTATGTCTCTAATGTGGTTTCATATACTTGATGTGATTTTCTATATTCATAACTCAATTATCTACTTTATACCTTATCATATATTTAACATGTGTAATATTATGATTGATTTTTATTTTATATACTTTAAAATGACGAGTCTTATAAAATTTCATTTCCACATGAATGATTTAATTTCAGTGTCTGATGTGCTTGTTATACATCTCATTTGATTTCATTACATTTTGTACTTTTATCATGCCTAATGTAACATAAGCTCCTAATATGTTTTATGTGTGCTTGATTTTACTTTAAAACTTAATATGCTTCTCAGATGCTTGAATTGATTCTAGTACTTGATCTTTTTATTTATCTATGATTATTATATGGACTTAAATTTACTTGCCTACATTATTGTCACTGATATTCCTATTAGTCGACACTAATTCTTCTAATCTCATTGATTCTAATTTATCCCGCTAATTTATCCCTCCTAAATCAATTTATCTAGTGTACCCCTTATATTATGATTCATCTACTAACCTTATTCCATCCCCACCAATCAATTAATATATCATAAATCTTATATTATCTTATTCTAATCCTATTTACCAATTATTTGAGAATTTTAAATTCCCAATGTGCCACCTACTAGCCTATTCCTAGGTTGTCCTGCACCCATAGTCCTTAATAACCTACATGATCCCTATCTAATCCCACACCTAAGCCTAATTAATCTGTAAGAGGATTATAGAATTTGAGGGTTTTAGAATCCTCTAAATCTAGAGGCTTCCAAGGAATTTTAAATTCCTTAGATAATTCCCATCCATTGATCTCCCTCGACCAAGTTTAAATTTCAACCATTGATCGTTCCCTCCTTCTTCTATTTAACCAAGGCCACTCCTCCATTGGATCTAAATTAAGAAATCTATATCAAATCCATGTCCAACTAGTCATCCAATCCTTCATCAACAATCCTTGAATCATGCCATAATAATGTCCAAAATCTAAGTCTTAAGTCAATCCTCATCTAAATATTTTTATATTGATTTCATTTAATCATGGTTTGGATCATTTATATTTAGTATTATAATGTTATTTTGAATGGTTAAATTCATCTATTGCATTAAGTTCTAATAGATCTAGACTTTAGCTAGGTAGTTTGGTATTTAAGTTGAATGAATTACATAATTTAGTCTATTAAGCTCAAATTTCATCTAAATTTTGGTGACCATTGTGAGATATTGCTCTCAATTTAATCAATTTATCTTGTTATTGGTGTTTTGATAGTTTTTAGGATCAAGAAAATCTCATATTTAAAAAAAAATTGTACACAAGTGAAATCTATGGTATTGTACTAGTATTCATGACTTTGTCCTATGTAGTCATGGTTTTATCCTCAAAATTCATGACTTTGTGATGAACTACTTGACTTTATCACTAATGGTTTTTAATTTTATAGGTTTTGACACATTGACAAAATCATAATTCACAACTTGTAACTTTGCTTAGAAAGTAGAAATTTTACTAAGAGAGTCACAATTTTGTCATAAACTAATAGCAGTCTATTCTTATAGGTTTTCTATCTCTTGACAAAACTATGACTTAGTAAGTCACAACTTTGTCCTGTAAAGAGTAATTTTATCTACTATAGTTTCAACATTGTATATTTTGGTAAAAACATTAATAGTTTGTCCTTTACTCTTTGACATGTAGGTTTTAGTCTCACATGCTCTATTTTTTAGGATGTGTAATCAATCTTCCATTTAAAATTTTAAAATTTAAGGGGTTTTTGCTTTAAACATATGCCTATTGACTAACCCCCCCTTTTTAACAAGGTCTTATCTCTGTAAGTTTCACTATTTTATATGTGTAATTTATAGGGTCATTTAGAAAGGACAAGGTAGAGAGGATCATCGACAGTCTGAGCACATATCCCCTTAGTCATTTTTTCCCTCACCCACAAAATTGCAAGTCATGAATTTTCCATAATTGTGATATTACTCTGAGGAATTGCAGTATTATAACCCTAGCAAAAAATTTGTAATTTTGAATATTATTATGTCTATTGTTCATCCACAAATCTTATCAGATAAATCTAAGATATATTATTTGATTAAAAACATCTTTTATTCATCTGGATAATCAAAATTTGAGGTCATTTTGATAAAAATTTAAGTATCCATTTGTAAATATTTAATATATCATAATTGATATTTAAATCTATCTTAATCATCTATAATTATGCATTCCTAGGCCTTTTAAACAATCTATTAGTAACCTACTAAATCATCTATTTCTATCAAATAATCTAAATCTAGAGGTTTTGTCACTCATAAAAAAACCACAACTATCATTTTATAGTCAATAGCAATATTGTTAGTTTTAGTCATGGTTTTATAGCTATCTATCAAAATTTTGTAGGTTAACCATCATAATTATCTAACCACTACAAAATTACAACTCAGAATCTATGATTTTACATCAGAGTTGTGGTTTTGCACTCTCTGGTTATGATTTTGCACTATGTAATTATGATTTTGCATGCATTTTTGCCTTCAATTTGGTAATTTTTTAGTGCAGTTTTTGAGTCATTTTTAGTGAATTTTGAGTCATTATGGGCCTCTTGGAAGGCCCAAATTGCCTTTGGCATCAAGGTCTCCACCCCTCTACCCTACCCTATATTTTAATAGGGAATGTGCCTAGGGTATTTCACTTGGACCCCAAAAGGGGATCTACCCCTTGACCCTATAAAGGTAACTACCCCTTAACCCCATTGGGGGATGCCACCCCTAGACCCCCATGTCATGTCCCACTCACCCAAATAAATTATAGAGACAATTCATGATATTTTAGGGTGTTTTATTAAGGCATATTTGACTAACATCTTATTTCTTATAGGGGTTATTTTATTTTTCTAACATCATCTTTTACAGGTCATATTTTGGGTCTAACATTTTATCTTACAAGTTACCCCTCAATATTGTTTTATCTAAACTACTAATCCTTATCTATTAGGTTACCTTTTTTTGTGGGGGGAGGGGGGGAATTAAACTACTAACCTTTGTCTTATAGACCACATATCGAATACCCCACCTTAGCATTTAGAAATAATTTTTGAATTCTTTTAATCACTTTGTCTTATATATATATATCATTTTCATCCTTTTATCTCTTTGTGTTGTATATCCTTGTTTGTCATCTTGTAAATACATCACATTTAATCTTAATCAGTTAATTAATTTTTTTGGTCTACTTGTTTATATTCTGAGGGTTACGATTAGTGTATGTTCTCCTCCTTGCATCCTTATGGTGATTTTTGGGGATCAAAAGCCATCTATATGCCTTACCATTTTGTTTTTTATGGGTAACATGATGTGGAATTGACACCCATGCACTTTTCATAGTCTTAGGGGGATAGTGACCATGAATTTCACCACCACACACTAATCCAAACTCTATGTTTTGGTGGAGTATAAAAATTAGGTAAAACTATCATTAGGCTAAGTAGTTGACCCCGTATAAGTCAAATTAGGTATTAAATAACACCCTATATGAATTTGGTCCCCATCATACCTTCACATATATCGAGGACACCCCTAGAGAGCCCATTTAGCCTAGCATAAGATCCTTTAGTCATAACAAGTGTAATGTTGTAGGAGTCAGTATCAACTCTAAAGTAGCCATCAAGTGCAAGTAGGGTTGAGAGGGTTCAATTGATATCATAATAGGTCACCAAACTATAGCCTCACCCATAAAGACATTGGATGGTATGGGCATTGGGTTACACACCCTCATTATTTTATTAATTATAGGTTTGTGATTGTATTACTTGGGTGTGTGTTGTGTTAAACCCTTTCTATTTTTGATTTGAGTCAACCTTCACCCAAACCTATACACACCTATTTATGTCTTTACACAACCCATCTTATATATTATTGCATAATTTTATCCTTTTATACATCTTTATCCCATAATCCATTTTTACACATCATCTTACACATCCTAGTCATCCTCCTATTGTAAATATTGTCTCCTTGTCCCTATCTCATGTCATCCCATCTTAATCTAGTCATCCCCATATTATCATATCTCATCATTGACCACATCCCCATCACCTACATCTTGTTTTGTGCATCCTTATCTCATCATCCTCTTGTACATACTTTGATTTTCCTCATATATCCTTATAACCACATCCTAATCTAACCATACCAACCCATCATTAGTTATCACCCCATCACTCACATATCCTAGTCACCATCTTGTATATCCTTGTCATCATCCCCATTTATATATATTATCTCTTGTACATCCTTGTCTCAAAACTATCTTCCATTGTCACCTTGACTTCATCCCATCCTAATCTAGTTATATCCACCCATCCTTAGTTATAAACTTATCACCTACATATGCCAACCAAATCTTACATCCTTACCTAAGTCAATATCATCAACTAGATGCCTTACACACAGTCACCTCATCCCCTCCTAGTCTAACCATACCCACCCATCATTGTTCATCACCCCATAAATCATGTAGCCTATACATCATCTTGTATATCCTATCATCTTGTGCATCCTTTTTATCATTTCCTTGTACGCATTATATTTGTATATCTTTTTCATTGTCCTATCCCATATCCTATCTTAGTCTAGTCATAACCCACTCATCATTCTAACGTTGGTCATCCACATCTTATCCTAAGTCTACCTCATCCATAATCAATTATACCTCACCTTGACTTATTTAATCCCTTGGTCCAAACTTGACCATGTCCTATCCACTTTTATCCCACCATAGTCATATTCATCCCCATATCATCTTGTCTCTTTATTCCACCATCTTATATATCCTTGTCTTACCCTCATTCTACATATATTTATTCCTTGAAGTCATATCTTATCTTAGTCCTAATCAAAATTAGTCATACCCCCATCACCTACATCTTATGTTTTGCATCCTATCCTAGTCTCCCTCATCATTAGTCATATCCATACCTATCCTAGACACATTTTGTTTCATCATCCATGTATATCCTAAGTCCACTTTACCCATCATCACTTGTCTTGACCTTGTCTTCATTACCCATATAATCTAACCTTGTCTTACCCTAGCTGGCTCTTTAGGTCATATACAAGTCCACACCATCCCTATCACCCTTAGTCATTTCATCATCACCTCTATATATTTATCTTAGTCACATTATCCCATCACCTTCATCACATAATCATACCCATATCATATTAAGCAAATGGGTTTAAGGTTTGAGCTATTCATTTATATTTTAATATCATCATATTCAATTATCGCTCATCCTATTGATCAGATATAATAATTGATCAATATCTTACTAGCATCCTATTATTTTTTCAATTTTAATCTAGCAACCCACCATCAACAATCTAGTCTATATCATCCTTGCCTAATCATAACTATCAACCCATCATATCATCCTCTTGATAGTTTTAATCTAGGCACCCATCAAATATCTTCTCCTTTTGGCTATCTTGAAAACTAGACATCATTGATAAGTCATTAGTACTTATTATACTATCAATTTAAAATTTGATCATAGTCTTTAATCCATTAATACTATCCATCCTACTAGCTTGATCCTTCAGCCTTAATTTTTTCAAGCAATCCTTAGCCTACCTTCGCATCATCATCCATATTTCCCCATATATTTAGACATGTACTTGTATACCAATACATCCTAGACAACAAGGATGAATTCCTTTTATGGGCACTAACATTAGGCACTTGACTACCCTTAGAACTCTATCCCATTCACCCCAAATCACCATCCCATAGCCTGCCAAAATTAGTATCAACATTCCTTGATGAAGTCACCCTCATCAATCAATATATTATAGAAAATAATGATGAATTTCTCTTATGGATATGGAATATGGGTGCTCACTTTCCTAATAATTTTGACCCCATAAGACTCAAAACACCTCTTGAACAAGACCACCATAAACCCTTATCCCATTTCCTTCCACCATTCATTAGCCCTATCTAAATTACCTTAGCCTTGATTCATACTTATCCAAAAGTAATCCTTCATCTACTAATAATAATCCATCACCACTCCTTCCTTTATCACCCACCACTATGAAGCTATACCCCATCCTCATTGACCAGTACATAGCTTCCAATAAGGATGATATCCTCTTATAGTTATTTATGATGAGTGTCCCACTTCCTAAAGGTGTTAACCCCCTTTAAATTATTACACCTCTATAATAAACTCCTTTGTGTAATTATTATTCCAATCACCCATCCACTAATCATATCCAATCATCTACCCCTTCCCCCACTAGAAAAGGGAAATCAATCTTGGCTACCTCATCTACTTCTAGTCCATCCACCCAATCTCATCACCAACCATTTGATCTAAAATCTAATGCTTCCACATATGAATCACATAATGAAGTGGGTCCTTACATTCCTTTTCATATGTCCTTAGAATCCCTTTTCAAATAACTTATCACCACTAACATGATGGTCTATCCACCTATCTGACATCTTGATCTTACTAAGCCTAAGCCCTCTTAGTATAAAGGAAACTAGTACTATCTATATCATCAAACATGGGGTAATTCCATTAAATAATTTCAAATTTCCAAGACTATGTCCAAAACCTCATCAATCATGGTGACATAGTAATTAAGGATGAATCCGATGAATGTATATCCCTGGGTGAACAAGAAGAGGAATGCCAATATTCCTTTCTTGATAGAGATAGATCCCTTCCCTTCTAAGATGAATTCAAGACATCCTATCACTCTTCCATGATCCCCTAATCATTGACCAATCCTCCATCAACCACAATTCCATTTCCCATATACCTAGTCCCCTAATATCTCATGAATCCTTCTATGGCCCTCTCTTTTCTCAATCTATTATTCATCCATCATCTCCATCTCACCCATCACATCAAATACCATCTATTGAGAGGACACTTTTATAAAATAATTCTCTAGCTAGAAGCATAAATACATGTACACCATAGTTTGCATTAGCACCATCTATATCAAGATCATGTGTAACACTAGTCTCTAAGTTAGATTTATCATTAGAAACATCAGCCTTAATCAATATTACATATGGTGATCATTATGCCTACCCTTTTGAAGATACCTCCAATCTATCACCAGGCATATATTTAAATCCTAATGAGGATAATGAAGTCATAACAAGGTTATTAAAATCTTTATTTATCAAAGATAATTAGAGTGAATCTAATTCTCCTTTGGATGCAACTATTCCTTATGATCCTTTTTTCTAATCTTGAGGAGATTTTATCTAATGTTGAAATTGGGTCTCCTATGAACCCCTATGAATACCATGCTACACCATCACACTAATTGACCTCATCATACCCTCACCACCACCTTAATCCATCATGGACCCTTTTCTCCCCATCTATGATCACTTAATCACCTCCCTCTATAAGTATGAATAGTAACATATATCATTGGATCCTTCTTCAAGTAATATAATGTGTGCCACAAGTATAGAGGTCTAAGACCACATTAGAAAAGTAATAAATCATAATCAAGTCATCATTGATCCTATTAGTCAAAATCAAGAATATTCTAATCATTAGCCTAATATGAATGTCTTCTCTTAGTGAAGCCCAATATCAGGAACTAGAGGGATGTAAAAGTCAAAATCATCATTTATCAAGTCAAAAATCAATCTCCCCTAGTGAAGCCCAAAATTAGGCACTAGGGGGTAGTCAAAATCCAAATAATGCCAAAATCATGGAAAATCATCCATCAAGTGATCATATCAAAGATTAATCATAAAGTAAACATGTCTTATATCTCCTATAGTTTTTTGTCAATTAACACTAATAAAATGAAACATGTCCCATATCTCTAATAATATATGTGACTACTAGTCCTAATCCCCCATCACCCATTACCATATGCTATCATGATCCTATAATTCATTTTAGTCCTAATCCTCCATCACCCATAATATCATCCTATCTTGATACTATCATCCATCAAAATTGAGCTCTCATTGAATCCATACCTCACATCACCTCCTCGAGTAGCATTGTCTCTCTTAAGGGCTACGAAGACACATGGTCTATATATATATAGGGGTCTCCATTAATCATCAAAAAAGGTCATATGGACCCTCATACATCTAATAAAAATGACAATATGATCCTGACATCACATATGCCTAGAATAGGTGTTAGTTGAAGATCAAAACAATGCATTCATCTTACATCTCACCCTTCATCTAATGAATCAAGATAGAAAATAAAGTCAAAAAGGTCAAAAAAACATTTGTCCAATGGTGAAAACCAAATTTATGGTTCCTTGGGAAAGTACCATGATGAAAAATAGTTTCCAACATCATGGTAAAATAATCTATTGTTCATATTGTACCTTAACACTTGGGGCAAAATCCATCTATCCCTTATCAATATATCCATACTTATATCATCCCTCATCAACCTTGTCTATATCACCCATCTAAGTTTATCTTATCCCTTGGTCCAAACCATCATCTACATATCACATTCCTTCTTGCCTTGATCTTCATAAAAAATTGGAAGGTGTCTTGAGATCCATTATATAACTATCTTGGCATATCTTCCAATGAACACTAAAGCAACTAAACATCTGGTTCCTTCACAATGTGGTCATTATAAATCCCCTATTCCTTCATCCTCATCCCATTTTTAATATCACCTATACATAATTCTATCCATCCTCATCCTAGTTTCTACGCTTGGTATTCTCTTTGCTAGTAGCCCCATATGTATAGTGTACATACATATTCCATAAAAGTCCTAAAATTTTAAATATGCAAAAAAAACATAAAAAATCATAAAACTTGAAAAAACCAAAAATATTCCATGATGTCTTGTCTTATACTTGATCCCCTTATTGCATCCATCTTCTTTGGATACACCATTTAGTCTTGTAACCCAATTAGAGTGGCCACCCATTTCTCTGTATATTTATCATCCTTGGCCTAGGTATTATTGGCATACATCACCTTTTGAAATATTTTAATCTAGAACCCATCATTTCCCTATCAATGCCTCTTCACACCTGGCACCCATCACATAGCCTCTTTGCTAGTGTGGAAGGTACTTAATCCCATCACTATTTTTATCATTTCCTCTTCATACTTAGCAATCATCCAATCACTATTTTTTCTAGTATGAAAGGTATTTGATCCCATAATTATCTCCTCTTATTAATAGATTATAATCTTATAAGTCCTTATCTATTGGTAATCCTTGGTCATCACTTTTATACATTACCATCCTTTTCCACTTTTTGATTTGATTTCCAAACCAAATCAATATTCAAATACCTTCTCCCATCTTCCATCCTTATATACTCAACTAGGAGAAACATATTAACCTAATACTAATCATGATCACTCTATCCAAATCGAATTCCATCCTAAGTCCACAATCACATCATGATCATCCAACCCATCACTCAATCACTCATCCCATTTTTAAATAAGACATTGTGACACTGTATAGATAGTTGTGTGTGTTACTTATTTATTTTTTTTGTATTATTTGAATATCATATATATAACATAAGACAAACAATATATATATATATACATACACACACACACACACACACACACACACACACACACACACACACACACACACACACACACACACACACACACACACACACACATATATATTGTTTGTCTTATGTTATGTATATTGGGTAATGAAAAAGGATGCTATGAGGACACCAAAAGTGCCCTCAAGGATGCAGAGTTTGATATTTTCCTGTGCACTTTGGCATCATATCCTCTTGGTCATACTTATATCACGGATCATATTTTCAAGTGCTATATTTAATAGATTACTTAGACTATTGTTTCTATTCAAAATTCACTTTTCAGATTTAAGAGAAAGAAGAAACTAAAAAGAATGGACAAGGCTTGGGAAGTACCTGGACTAGAGATTGCGCACCGTAAATCCAGATGCTTGTGGGCACTCCTCTTTGGCTGTGGAGGAATGACACCTGCAAGAAAAAAAGGAAACTTGGACAAGAAAATGTCAGATGGAGAGGCGGTGGGTTGCCAAGCAAAAGCTTGTTCCCAGAAGTGTGAAAATTTCCTCAAGGGAGGTCAACCCACTGTTAACAGACAGATAAAAGATCAAGAAAATACAGAATGCTAGAATACAGAAGTGACAAAGAAATTAGAAAGGAAAGAAAAGACCAAAATGATTACCTGAAGGAGTTGTAGGGCTGATGACAGTCGCCGAGGTCGGAAATGTTGCCGGCGTCGGTTAGCTGATCTGCCAGCGTCAGTTATCCTGCCGACGTCGGTTGGGGAAGTGACCGGCGTCGGTCTGGGTTGTGGCCTGTAGTTGAGTCTAGGTTGCTTTCGTGAACGGGGTCGAGACAGAGTTCAGGGACAAATTCGGATGGACTGAGGAATGCTCTGGTTCTGATTGGATGCCTTGTGCAAGGTCTTTGTTGACAGGGGGATGGGGAAGAGGAAGAGACACAGAGGACAGGACCTGAGAAGGCTTTGCAGCCTCTCAGGGGGAAGAATAGAGGGAGTAGAAGACCATAGATAGGATAGATTACTAAAAACTAAAGAAATAAAATAAAATGAAACACCAAATTGTGCTTACCTTTGGCTTGCTGACTGAAGAAAGGAGGAACTATTGTTGGAGCCACGGAAGACTTGTTGAGAAGAAAATACCTGATCTAGAGCCTTTTGCACCTGTTGCTATTGTTGCACGAGGTCAAGACAGAGGAGAGACGAAAGCCAAAGTGCCAAGAGGATTCTGTTTGCGAGCTCAAGGGTCCATGGGCTGTAACAGATGCAGAAAGGGATAATGAAGGCTGCCGACACCGATAGTTTCACCGACGTCGGCCGAAGGGTCGCCGACGTCGGCGGTCGCAGGATGGGGACAGAGGCTAAAAATAGCCTCTGCCCATTCTTGCACGCCGCCGGGTGAGGGGTTATGGGAAGAACGGTCACAAGGATGCCAAAATGGGCGTGGGGGGAGATAATGAAGAGATTTGGCCTAATAAATGCTAGGGGGAAGGTGGAGGGATTCAAGGGAGGATCCAAGGTGGCAAGGGTAGGGTGGAAAGGGGGCCACTTGATTAAAATATGTAAATTATTTTAATCAAATGGAGGCCAAGGGTTAGGATAGGGGTTTGAGGTGGACAAGGGGGAAAACCAAGGTGCAGACACGTTTGTAGTGTCTACATTTGCCCCTTTTTGTCTTGTTGGTTGTTCTAGACGAACTGCAAGACAAAAATAGGAGTTGGTTGCCCCAGAGAAAGGATGAGGTGTTCCCCCCTCAAAGCGATAGTCGAGAAAGGGAACTGAAGATCGAGTGTCGATTTGACAGAGAAATAGATAGAAGAGAGTGAGTGAAAACGCTGCCATAGTCGTGATTGCGCGTAGTCCACTTCACGAGAGGGTCAGGTCAAATTGTCGCATGTCGAGGGTCAAGGAGTGCCAAAATTGAAGTAACTGGGCCCCAGCATTTAGTCGTCTGCTGATCGGGTTACTCAATCTAAGCTGAAGCTCCAAATGGTCATCGTGTCCTAGGTATCCAGGGCTCAGGAAGTGCTCCCAGAAACACGAAAAAGCCATAAGTAGTAGGGATCAACTGGCTCGCGATCCTATACTTGTGAAGGATCAAAAATAGTCTGCGGACAATTCTACTAACTAGCCGTGAGGTATCACACACGCAAAAACAACCAAGGCCACATTGGCTTGGAAGTGGTCGAAGGAGACACGCATGATCTCCAATGGTCATTGGTCAAGAGGATGGATGGACGAAAGGATGTGGCTGAGCTAACCCCAGAAGACCCCATGTCAACTGAGTGCTGCCTACATAGCCCCTGTCGTAGGGGCCTCAGGCCGATGTAGTTCTCCCTAAAAGGGAGGAAGGGTCAGAGGGATTGATTGGTCTTGGTCAAATTCGATGATTGGTCTTGGTCAAAGTCGATGATGAGGCGTGATAAGAGTCAAAGAAGAGAAGGTTTGTCCATCATAGAGACGAACAAACGGGGGTGGTCGAGCTAACCTCAGAAGATGTGGTATCTGAGTGCTGCCTACATAGCCCTGGTCATAGGGCCTCAGACCAATGTAGTTCAGACAAATTGAGAAGATTGGTCAATGATGAGATGTGGTCAAGTGTCGAAATGATGAGGCTAAGATGAGGATAAAAGGATGCTACAGATGGTGTATTCTGTAGAATTGGTCGAGAGTCTTTCATCCCTAGCAAGTTTCCATAGTCGCGATGGATGTATGCTAAAAATGAATGGAGGGTCTATTTATGCTTCAGCAAGTATTGGTTTATGCTTAACATAAATTGGGTCTGGTCGGTAGTTTCCATGTGTATTGGTGTCTATAGAAACTATGTGAAAAGGACTAGGGTGATATCAGCTAAAAATGATGAAAATGGCTGGGTTTGAGATGAGTCGACAATTGATGTGGCCAAAGCATAGAGAAAAGATGAAAGGCAAATCGCTCTTTCATTGACAAGGACCAAAAAGGAAGCATAGATAGGGGTTATTAGAACAAAAGCCCCGTTCATGCATTACGTCGTTGACCAGTGTTGAGTTAGAACGATAATCAAATCACTTTGACATTAAAGTGAGCTCGAAGTCCCTTGAGCAGGTGATAGGAGAAGGATAGGGTAACCCAGTTTAAGAGCAGGAATAACCTTGCCCCTTTTTATAGGAGACCCTGAGACAACTACAAGCCAAGTCCGTGACTCATTTTTTTTTTTTGGTGCAGGCTGATCGATGCGGGAAGCCTGCATAGAGATGTCATTTGATGTATGGTCAGGTTGTGAAGCTGATCAATGCGGGAAGCTTCTAAGAAAAGTGCTGTTTGTAGCAAGATTTAGTCATAGCCATCCTTTGAGGGAGTGGTCTATATTTTTGCTTGATAATGTCTGAGTAGCTGTCCTTCGAGGGATCAGTCTACTAGCTACAGCAATGATAATATAGCTGTCCTTCGAGGGATCAGTCTATCTTTTTGATTTTGACTTGATTTTATGACCATGGATATGTTTTGACATCTTGATTTGTATATATTGATAGAAATTTGAGTCACGGACAAGACTGTAGAAGTTCAAGGACGCCCCTTTTATTAGGATAAAGCATCCATGCATCATAAAAGGGTTGTAGAGGACTTGTTAAAGGGGAATAGGGTTGAAAGGGATGAGGATTAAGAGGACGAGGATTGCTCAAGGGATGAGCTCAAGTTACGTGTCAAGTAGACGAGTACTCGACTAACAGAAGAATGGTTGAAGATACAACGCATTAAGAGGCTCAGGTTCTGGCCATCCGTCGAGGGAAGACAGATGATAAGTCCCTAACCCATACTTGTGCATGATGATAAAAGGTCCAAGCCAATTGGGGGCAAATTTTCCTCGTTTACTTCGCTCCATATTGGTCACGTGCTGATTCTCTTTGAGGATGAGGTCTCCGATGTTGAAATCTCGTTCTCGCAGATTTTTGTCGTAGGCCCGCTTTATGCGACTTTGGTAGACATGGAGATGATTAAGAGCAGCAAGACGGCGCTCGTCGAGTAACTCAAGTTGAGCTAAGCGATCTTGATGAAATTCATCATTGGAGAGAATGTCATGCAGGGAGATGCAGAGAGACGGGATCTGTACTTCGAGAGGTAAGACAGCCTCTGTTCCGTACACGAGAGAGAAGGGAGTAGCACCCGTAGAGGTTCGGATGCTAGTGTGGTAGGCCCACAAAGCGAAGGGGATATGAATGTGCCAATCCCTTCCTGTATCGTCGACCACCTTCATGAGAATTTTGGTGAGAATTTTGTTGGAAGCCTCGGCCTGCCCATTTGCTTGTGGGTAGTAAGGTGAAGAAAAGCTGAGTTTGATGCCAAATGAGTCGCATAGTTTTTGGACAGTCTTGTTTTTGAAGGACTTGCCGTTGTCGGTGATGATTTTGTGAGGGACACCAAAATGACAGATGATGTGGCTGCTGATGAAGTCGACAATCTTGTCGGCTTTTATGGAGACAAGAGGAATGGCTTCCACCCACTTGGTGAAATACTCAGTGGCAGTGATGATGGACTGATGACGAAGAGACGAGTGAGGGTTGATCTCACCGATGAGATCCAAGCCCCACTGAGAGAAAGGCCAAAAATCTTGAGCGACTTGCAAGGCGTGGCTGGGGAGATGAAGCAAGTTAGAGTGCTACTAACACTTGATGCAATGCCGAACATAATCGCTACAGTCTTGATGAAGGGTGGGCCAATAATAACCCAGGTGAAGGATGCGCTTGGCAACCGAGTTTCCACTAAAGTGTCCACCACAAATCCCATCGTGGACTTGCTTTACGGCATGAGAAGCTTTAGCGGCGGTTAGACAGCGAAGAAGGAGACCGTCAAAGCCTCGCTTATAGAGAAGGCCCCCTAGCATGGTATAGCGAGCTGTGTGCTTGATGAAAGCTCGCCACACATTGCTAGAGAGGTTGGGAGGAGTGACAGAAAGAGACAAGTAGTCCACGAGTTGCTTATACCAGTCATCTTGTGGGCTAGAATTGACAGTGTTGATATGGTCGATGTGAGGAGAGATGTATGAAGGCAAAGGTACACGATGCACTGTGACAAAAAGGCGGGATGATGATGATGAAGATGGGATATGCGAAGCAAGAGAAGCCATGGTGTCGGCAAACTTGTTTGTAGAGCGTGGAACAGTCTGCAAGAGGTAATGGTTGAAAGATGCCAAAAGAAGGTCAGCACGATTCTTATACCTTTGCAAAACTTCATTTTTACAGAGATATGAACCGTTAACTTGATTAACGATGAGCTGTGAGTCGCCGAAGATGTTGATAGACTTGATGTGGAGGGAAAGGGCAGTCTGAAGTCCCAAAATTAAGGCCTCGTATTCAGCCATATTATTGGTACAATCAAAGTCAAGCTTGAAAGATAGAGGCATGGGCTCCCCTTCAAGTGGGATGAGGATGACCCCCGCACCCCCACCGAGTTGACATTTGGAGCCGTCAAAGAACATAGTCATTTGGTAGACGGTGTCATCGGTGGAAAGGGTAGCGATAGACTCGTCAGGGAACTCACAGTGTGAAGGTTGGTTGTCAGGAAGAGGGGCATCTGCCAGTTGGTCAGTGATGGTTTACCCCTTGATAGATTTCTGTTGGATGAATTTGAAGTCAAACTCAGCAAGCAGCATGAGCCACCGAGCCATACGTTGATTCTGGTATGGCTTGGAGTGCATGTACTTGAGAGGGTCGGTGTGAGTGACGATAAAGGTTTTGTGGTTGAGAAGATAGTGGCGGAGCTTGGTAGCAAAAAAGACTAATGCCAAACAGAGTTTCTCGGTATGAGTATACCGAGTTTCATAGTCGACCAGTGTTCGGCTGATGTAGTAAACTGCTTGCTCGCGATGATGCTCGTCTCGGTGCGCGATCATGGCACCTAACGAATGGTTGGTAGCAGAGATATAAAGGTAGAAGGGTTGGTCATCCTTAGGTGGAATGAGGACTGGTGGAGAGACCAGATAGCCTTTAAGGGCTTCAAAAGCCTCTTGACAGTCCTTATCCCATTTGAAGGAGACGTCCTTCTTAAGGAGGTGATGAAAAGGTTGGCAGCGGTCTGAAAGCTGCGAGATGAAATGGCAAATGGACTGGAGCTTCCCTTGTAGACTGCGAAGCTGCTTGAGATTGGTTGGGGGTGGCATTTCGAGGATAGCGTGGATCTTGGTGGGATCTATCTTGATACCATGGAAGGAAATGATGAAGCCGAGAAGTTTGCCTGAGAGGACCCCAAAGACACACTTCTTGGGGTTGAGGCAGACATTGTATTGCAGAAGGTGAGAGAAGATGATTGTGAGAATGGTCAAGTGGTCGCGGCAAAGTTTGGACTTGTCGAGAAGGTCATCCACATAGTCCTCCATGATTTTGTGGAGGAGATCATGGAAAATGTAGGTCATGGCGCGCTGATACGTGGCACCAGCATTTTTCAGGCCGACAGGCATGACTCGATAGCAAAAAGTCCCCCATGGGGTGATGAATGTAGTCTTGTGCTGATCTTTTGGTGCGATCAGGATTTGATTGTATCCTAAAAACCCATCCATGAGAGATAGCATCTCGTGGCCGGCCATGAGATCAACAAGCTGGTCAATGTTAGGAAGAGGAAAGTCATCTTTGGGACAGGCTAGGTTAAGGTCGTAATAGTCCGTGCAGATCCGAATCCCCCCAGTTGCTTTAGTAACTGGGATGATGTTAGAGACCCACTGTGGATAATCGATGGGTTGGATGAAGGAGACAGAAAGAAGGCGCTGAAGCTCCTCTTTGACAAGGAGTGCAACGCGAGGATGCATCTTTCGAAGCTTTTGCCTAACAGGCTTAGCCTCTGGTTTGGTGACAATGTTATGGGTAGCAATGGTGGGGTCAATGCCAGGCATGTCGCTGTAAGTCCAGGCAAAGGCCTTGCTATGGTTGAAAAGGAATTGGGCATAGTCAAGCTGCTCCTGAGCGTCCAAAGATTGGCCAATCTTTAAGACGTGAGGAACATCAGAAGAAGAAGGGAGGTTGATGTCAATGGTGGATTCATTTAACATAACCTGGGTCTCGAAAGGGAGGAAATGTTGGATGAAAGAGTCATCGGCACCCATGTAGGAAAGGATGACATCATCGTCAACGCAGTGGACAGTGTGAATGGTTGCCGACTCATCCTCTATCATGCTAGGAAAGATGAGAGGGAGAGACCTGGGCACCCCATTGAGCTGATAGGTCAGGGGTTCCAGGCGGATGGTGTTTATGGAAAAAAAATCCTAGGAGGGATGGAAACCACCGACTCCATAGGTGACGAAGGAGAAATGGGCGAGTCTGGAAGAGATTGGTCAATCATTGGTTCGAGACAAAGGTCGGAAGGAGCCTGAGTGGGGTCATGATATCCCAAGCCATACCGTTTCTTGGCATCGTGATCATTAAGCGGCTCGATGGGCTGATGGGAGCCCTGCTCATAACGTCCGAAACCAAAACCCTTCCATGCACACCTGTGAAGGTAAGTGTGTGCAAAGGCAGGGTTGCCAAGAAATGAGAAATCAGATGTGAAAGGTTGGGGTGAAGAGAGGGAAGTGCCGTTGGTAGGAGCTTGATTAAGCCCCCCATAGACAAAGTTGGTTCGAAAGTGAGGAGGACCATAAGGTACGACCGTCCCGATCCGATGGTCGTAATTAGGACTGAGGTGAAGGCGTCCATACTCTTGTGGAGTTTGGAACATGTCGAGGGTCAACAAGTGATATTCCCCAAGTGATAGTCGTTGGAAGATGTCTTCCATGGGGTCTTTGGTCGGCGCTTGAAGAGGAGGGGTGAGGGCAACCACCGATTGCGAACTGGTCGAAGCTTCCGTAGATGGAGGCGGTGCCGGAGTTGACGGCTTGATGGGAATGAGGACATCGTTGGGACGGTAGGTGGTGTTGCAAGTCTTGAAGGGTGAAGGGTCAGCGGGGATGGTGTGGACTTGCTCGTCATGCTCAAACTTCACACAATGGTGCAGGGTGGAGGGTATACAGGCCATGGCACGGATCCAAGGTCGGCCCAGTAGAAGGTTGTATTGAAACTCTCCTTCGATGATATAGAAGAGCTCTGGGACTGTGCGTGGACCAACGCGAATGTGAAGGATGACTGTGCCAATGGTCGTGGCGGTGGTGTCATTGAAAGAGCGTAAGATCACGTCAGTTTTGGAGAAGCAGTTCTTGGGAAGAGCCAGCTGATCAAAGGCGTGGGTAGAGATTATGTTGATGCTAGCGCTGCCATCGATCATAACGCGTTTAATGCGTGTCTGATCAACATAGGTAGTGATGAAGAGGGCGGCGTCCTGATCTTCCGTGTTAGATGTGGGAATCTCAGAATCGCTGAATGTGATGGAGGTGACAGGAGATAAAGAATGGACGAGGGCAGCGAGTGGTTGGGGGTCCTCAGGTTGGACCTCCGCTGCCTGCAAGGCTTGGATAAGGGCTTGACGGTGCTGAGGTGAGGTTTGGATAAGGTCATAAAGAGACATCTTCACAGGTGTCTGGTGAAGCTGCTTCAGCATGGAGTCGTGAATTGGCCCAGAAGAGGAAGACGAAGAAGGTTGGGACGTGCCAAGGATAGAAATTTTAGGCTTGGGCACAAGGGGTGGCTTGACGAAGGGATAGGTCCAAGGAATGGCAGCTTTTTCTTTGGCCTTGTCCTTTTGTGACCTAGTGGTTATACGGATAGCATTGATTTCGAAAATAGGAGGTGAGGAAGGGGTCATGTCTTGCTGGTGAGATGTTGACGTGTTTGAAGAAGTTGGATAGGAAGGAGTCGGGGTCTGGTCAAGAGTGTCCTCAAGGAGAAGAGTGTCTTTCTCCATATGGCGGTGAATGACGGCCTTGAGGGCACAGCAAGTCTCGGTGTCGTGTCCTAGTGTACGATGATATAAACAAATTTTTGTATCGTCGAACCAGGAGGGCTTGGACCCGAGAGGTTGGAAAGGCTTGATGGGCGGAAGGGTTATTTCAGAAGTCTGGAGAAGTCGGCGCAATATCAATGAGTATGAGCCCAATAGAGGGTCTGTGCTATTTGATATGCGCGAGGTTGGTGACTTTTGCTTAGGCAAGGTTAGAAGAGGTTTCCGTACCACCTTATGGGTTGATGGCGCGGTGACAGATGGAGACGGCTCTTTCTTGATGATTGATACCGTCTTCTTAGGAGAGGGACGACTGGAGATAGGCAGAGGAAGCAAGGGAGGCAACGAGTTTTGGTTAAAGGCCGGAGTGGGAAGGATGCTAGCCAAGGTCGAAGGATGGGGGCCCAAAATGGATGGCAATGGTGACAGAGAAGGAGGCATTCATTTCTGTGGTCTGGCAGTCTTCTTCGCCTTGGCTGGAAGACTACTGCTGGTCGAGGTCTGGCCTAGGTCCACCTTCACTTACGGGTGAGTGAGGGTGGAGATAGGATGAACGCCAAATGACTTGATGGGTTTAGATGAGATAGATGCAGGCTTCGGTTTGGACGGGTTTGGTTGAGGTTTGAGAGTCTGGTCTTTGTCAAGAGTCTGACGAGATTCTGTCTTAAGAGGATTAGCGGCATGTGAAGAGAGGGCGTGGGTATGTTGAAGGGCTTTAAGACGCTCCCACAACACCTGAGGCGTCACTTTCCTTGGAGGGAGAAGTTCGATCTTCTCCACTAACTGGGAAAATGGCTGAGAGGAAGATGTTGATGGTTGCGAGGTTGAAGACGAGATGGGTGTAGTGGTCTTAGACGCATGGTGTGGTGAAGTCATGACAGATTTAGATGAAGACGAAGGGGAGACAGGGTCTTCCCCGGGTGGAGAAGAAACCGGGGAGCGAGGCTCCTCCAGCGGGTAAGGGGCAGGGATGACGGTGCCCTCCACTTGCGGCTGAGGAGTAGGAAGGGTCGAGTCCTCCATAGGCTGCAGAAAGGAAGATGGTGAGACCGGTGGTGCTGGTAAGGCCGAGGCATCCTCCAAGATGAGAGAGGTCAATGGAGAACTAGCAGGGGAGAGAGGCTCGTCCACATGTGACAGAATGATTGATGGACTAACCTCAAGAGGTTGATTGGGGATGAAAGGAGAGACCGTATTGACTGTTCGAATATTGTGCTCATGATTGTCGTCAATTAAGGTCTGGACATTGTTCTGAGTTGGCGGATGATTGGGGAAAGGTTGTTTGAAGATGTCAATGGCCTGATTAGGGGGTGCATTTGGATTGTCTAAGATGAGATCCCCCTTTTCAAGCATGTCTTGTATTATGTTCTTAAAGGTCTTGCAGTTTTCCGTGTCATGGCCCTTAACACGGTGGAAGCTGCAGAAGTCTTGCTCCCTATACCATGCGGGGATGGCGTGTGAGGGATTGAATTGCAGAGGAGGTCAGGCTTGAGGGAGATTGAGGACCCCCTGTTTGAGAAGCTTTTCCAGCACAGACGCATATGATTCTCTGAGAGGAGTATATCGTCGCTGCACGTATCTTTGCTGGAATTGCTGAGTAGCGCTCTGAGATGTAGATGGCTCAGGCTGATTGGTCGAAGAAGATGAAGGTCTGACAACCACGGCATTAGCTAAAGCCTTGGATTTAGAATTGGATGATGATGGCTTAGCAGAAGAAGAGTCATTGGTCTTAGAGCTGGGATTCTTGCTCTGCAACTTGACTTTATTCTCCTCGATGGCACGCAACTCAAGTTTGCGGGCCATCGTGAAGGCCTCGTCAAAAGTGTGGAAGGTTTGAACCCTCAGGGTGGAAGAGATATGTCGGGCACAGGCTTGAGAAAAGAGTTCAATAAGCTCGGCCTGGGGCAAAGAAAAGGAGAGTTGGTTGATAAGGCCCCTCCATCGAGCAATGAAGTCGGCTATGGACTCGTCCTCGAATTGCCGAATAGAATAGAGGTCCGTGATTGAGACCTTCTTGGTTATGTTGATGGAAAAGTGATCGAGGAAGAGCTGAGCCAATTATGTGAATGAGAAGAGAGAATGGCTAGGAAGGGAGCTGTACCAGTCAAGTGCAGCACCCGAGAGAGACATAGGAAACGTGCGTAAGAGTAACGCATCGTCATGGCCAATGAGGTAGCAGGCATGTCTGAATGCCCGCAAGTGTTGTAGTGGGTCTTCCTTGTTTTGAAAGTGAGAAAACTTTGGAAGCTCCCACTGGCTAGGATATGGTCTGATTGGGACAGAAGGATGAATGGGTTCGTTGTAGATCTGCTCGTATGAAAGAGTGTTGCGCGAGATGGAAACAGAGGTCTCAAGACTAGTCATCTTGTCCATCAGCATTTTGATGATGTCTGCCGACGGATTGACGGGTTGCGCGCCCCCTAAGTTGTAGGGCGCTTGGAAGAGGTTAGAGGAGGCGTGCGACATAGTCAGTTGTACAATGTATGGATGACTAATCGCAGGGGCAGAAGTGGAGGCTAAAGGTGGTTGGGTAGAAGACATAGCTGGGCCCGTTGTTGCCATGAGAGGTTGGACTGTGGTAACGGGGGCCAAGGGATAAGAAGCCACCCTGGTGTTGATAGGGGCCAGGGTAGGCGGGATAGAGACGACAAGGTTTTGAAAAGGAGTGGATAGCGGTTGAGCGGGTTGGGGTTGACAAGGGGCCAAAACCCTGGTGGAAGTGGGCCCAATGATAGAGGGAGAGGCCACACCTGGAGGATTGGTCAAAGTCTGGTCAGTGGTCAAAGCGATGGCTTGAGTGTCCGAAGGTTGAACTACGGATGTTGTTGATACAGCCGTAGTCGCGACAAGGGAGGTTGGCATTCCATAGATCAGATTGCCCAAGGAGTCCCGCGTTCGGCTATGCGCGAGATAGTGTTGCAAGGCCTTGACGTTGAGGTCCAAGAATCACTCGAAGTCTTGGTCCCCTTCTTGGACAATGGGAGTCTGCGGTGGGGTTGGACAGGCAGGAGTTCTTTCGGTCTCTGAGTTGAACTCCATTGTAGGCTTGGTCACGGATGGGGTGGACGGAAGTGGTTGATGGCTAGCGTGGTTGACAAGAGCCTTGGCTTGGATACGAGTCAAAACCATGCAAGGAAAAGAAGGTTCAGGTCTCAGGAACTGTGTTGCTCAGTTTCAGAAGACCAGGATGGAGTCTTTGACAGAGAAGGGACAGGTTTCAGGCTGCTGGTTTTTAAAAAAAAGGACAGTGACAGAGACCGACGTCGGTTTAAAAAACTGATGTCGATAAGAAATGTGGCCGACGTCAGTCAGATAACCGATGCCGGTAACAGATGAAGCCGACGTCGGTATCAGAACCGATGCCGGTGACAGGGGTAAAGCTGACGTCGGTGGCAGAACCGATGTCGGTGACTGTGTTTTCTAGAGAACCAAAATATTCTTGGAAAACAATGAAGAAAGCATCCTCACACACTCAAACAAACAGATGAGAAGAGGAAAACAGAGAGAGACAGACAAGCCTAAGCGATAAATCCTAGGAATTAACCTTAGAAATTGTGGCTTATGCCTTAGATGAATGTTTGGGGAGATTGGCTGAAAAATGGGTCCTAGAAGAAGGCGGTCTAAAGATGGTTTTAGGTGTTGTTTTAGGTGCTCAAAGATCTATGTTAGGGTCTGGTACATGGCCTGGTGCTAAGGAGCAAGCTCCCCTCACTTCACGATTCTAGTGGTTAGCTGGTCTCGCTTAGCCAAGATATACCTCGCCTAGAGTTTAGACTCCACCAGAGAACAGAGTGGGCTTCCCCCTTGGTGATGAAATCCAAGTAGGGTCACCGGGACGGGTAAGGTATCTGTTGGGGGATGAATTCCCAGTCGGGCCTTGTCTCAGGTAAGTTTTATGTGTGTTTTAGTGCATGTGGTTAGGTAGTGTAACATCAAGTGTCTACAATTTATTCAATATGCGTCTAAGTTACTAGATGTGGACTAGTGCAAGCACAAGCAGAAATGAAAGTGCAATACGTTTTAATGCCCAAGTCGAAAATGTGATGTTTGTTATGAAGACAAGTTTGAGAAAGGGTTGAGAGTATGATGTTTAGACTAGTCTAGAAATGCAAGGAAGAAAGATTCGTTTTAGTCCTGCTTATAGTGTCATTGAGAAGAAAAGAAGGAGGAGAAAAGGTAAGAACCTAATGCTCCTAAATGAATGAAGAAGAAAAAGGAACCCAGGAGGAACCTAGGGTCCCACCGGGTGTGCCAGAGATGTTTCTATTCAAAATTCGCTTTTCAGATTTAAGAGAAAGAAGAAACTAAAAAGAATGGACAAGGCTTGGGAAGTACCTGGACTAGAGATTGCGCACCGTAAATCCAGATGCTTGTGGGCACTCCTCTTTGGCTGTGGAGGAATGACACCTGCAAGAAAAAAAGGAAACTTGGACAAGAAAATGTCAGATGGAGAGGCGGTGGGTTGCCAAGCAAAAGCTTGTTCCCGGAAGTGTGAAAACTTCCTCAAGGGAGGTCAACCCACTGTTAACAGACAGATAAAAGATCAAGAAAACACAGAATGCTAGAATACAGAAGTGACAAAGAAATTAGAAAGGAAAGAAAAGACCAAAATGATTACCTGAAGGAGTTGTAGGGCTGATGACAGTCGCCGAGGTCAGAAATGTTGCCGACGTCGGTTAGCTGATCTGCCGGCGTCGGCTATCCTGCCGACGTCGGTTGGGGAAGTGACCGGCGTCGGTCTGGGTTGTGGCCTGTAGTTGAGTCTGGGTTGCTTTCGTGAACGAGGTTGAGACAGAGTTTAGGGACAAATTTGGATGGACTGAGGAATGCTCTGGTTCTGATTGGATGCCTTGTGCAAGGTCTTTGTTGACAGGGGGATGGGGAAGAGGAAGAGACACAGAGGACAGGACCTAAGAAGGCTTTGCAGCCTCTCAGGGGGAAGAACAAAGGGAGTAAAAGACCATAGATAGGATAGATTACTAAAAACTAAAGAAATAAAATAAAATGAAACACCAAATTGTGCTTACCTTTGGCTTGCTGACTGAAGAAAGGAGGAACTGTTGTTGGAGCCACGAAAGACTTGTTGAGAAGAAAATACCTGATCTAGAGCCTTTTGCACCTGTTGCTACTATTGCACGAGGTCAAGACGGAGGAGAGACGAAAGCCAAAGCACCAAGAGGATTCTGTTTGCGAGCTCAAGGGTCCAGGGGCTGCAATAGATATAGAAAGGGATAATTAAGGCTGTCGATGCCGGCAGTTTCACCGACGTCGGCCGAAGGGTCACCGACGTCGGCGGTCGCAGGATGGGGACAGAGGCTAAAAATAGCCTCTGCCCATTCTTGCACGCCGCTGGGCGAGGGGTTATGGGAAGAATGGTCACGAGGATGCCAAAATGGGCGTGGGGGTAGATAATGAAGAGATTTGGCCTAATAAATGCTAGGGGGAAGGTGGAGGGATTCAAGGGAGGATCCAAGGTGGCAAGGGTAGGGTGGAAAGGGGGCCACTTGATTAAAATATGTAAATTATTTTAATCAAATGGAGGCCAAGGGTTAGGATAGGGGTTTGAGGTGGACAAGGGGGAAAACCAAGGTGCAGACATGTTTGCAGTGTCTACAACTATGATGATATTTATGACATTTTTAATGGCTTAATCACTTGCATCCTCATCATTTATCTAATCATCCCTCTTCCCATCACTAATCTAATACTCTTGACCCATCCAACTAACATCTAATATTTTATCCTCATCTCATCATCTGAGGCATGTCCTTTACTCACTAAAATCATACCCTAATAACTAATCATCATCATCATCATCATCATCATCCTTTTTTAGTCTATCTCATCATCTTACATTATCTAGTTAGAACTACATCACCCTTAGGTCTCCTAAGCATATGTAGGAAACACTTGGCCACTTTTTGGTTCCCAAGGGTAGTTTGACCACTATATCCTCTTTTCTCATCATCTACTAGCACATCTCTCTCATCTTTCATCATCTTTGAGTCTTGCATAAATCCAATTTTTGAGCTATAATATCAATCATTCATAAATCAATCTATTGATCAATCACCATCCTCAAAATAATCTCCTTAATCTTTTTGTCAATCACCTACACTTATCGATTGGGCTCAATAAATCACAACTTCCATATTTTCTTTCATCAATCATTGATTGGTAAATCAATTATGACTCCCTTACATGTGTCCTTACTAGGGGCATTATCATTATGGCTCATTGCATTGATCTAATGTAGTCTTTTGGTCACTCAATCATATGAATTCTTCTTTATCATCACCTTTTTCATATTAATCATTTATTTTATCAAAACATCATCTTATCATGTCTTATAACTCTCGCTTCCATACATCCTTACTTGGGATACATCTAAATATTACAACCTTTTATCCTATCATCATCATGTTACAGATGATTCCCCATTGGGATGTGTTGAAAAACATGATAAAATCATCTTTACTCCCTATGCATGTGTCTTTACCAGGGTCATCATCCATTTATAGCTCATTACTCAAGTCAGACTTATCTTCTTCATCCTCTATCTCACATCACATCTCCTTGTCTATTCATATCATCCCACCCATCATTTCTTCTTTTTATTGGCCATATATCTCATTCTTCTCCACATGTCAAATAGATTCTTGTTGGTATCAGAATATAAGTTAAGGGTGATATAGAGGACGTGGATTTTTTCATCTTACTAGGATAAGGGTATAGAGGTATGGGTGTCAAATAGATTGGTATTAGCAAGGTTTTCATAAAGGTTATGATTGTACTCTACTTCACTATTAACATTGTCATCACTAGTCATTGGCATTGGAACATGAATAATATATGTAGGGTCATCCCTAGGTAGACTAAATCCAATACCATAGGTTACTTTATATCATGTTATAGAAATCAGCTCCAATGTACCCTATTACTTTTCTTGAGGCCTCTTCTTTCATAGGCTTGATACTCCATGATCCAATTAGGGATGGGATATTTGGCATTTTTGTAGCAATTGACCAATTTGTCATTGTATAACTAAGATTCATCATTGGTAAGTGGGTCATCTTCTTGGCTAGTGGTTGGTTTAAAATGACAAGAGTTGGACTATGAAGTTTACATTTTCCTATTCATTGCCATTTCATACATGGTGGCTTGGCTTTAGGTCTTCCATAGGACTTGTGGTTCTATGTAAGCTTGGTTATGTGGAATGTTTCATGAGTTAAATACTATCCTAGGCCTTTGGCTAAGATGGTAAAATGATTAGGCATTTATAATGGTGGCATATGAGAAGATGAATCAAGACTATCTAGGTCTATGCAATTGGTCTTGGGTAATTTAATAAGTATTTCTTAGTCTTTATCCTTATTAGGAACTAGATCTAGGAAAAAATGGTAATTATAAATTTCATATTCTACCTCAAAATGTTTGAAATGTTTGGAGGGATAAAAATCTCCATTGATAATGACCTCTATGCCTGAATGATAGATCTTAAGACATGGTGCAATGTCAAAGGGATCATATGAATTTCATGTATCCAAGATCTACCTAAGAGAAAATTATAAGATAAGTATAGGTCTAACACATGATAGAGTGTATCATGGGTTAAGGTCCCAATGATAACTAACAATCTTATGGTGCCTTATGATTCTTTCTCTTTATTGTCATAGGCTTTGATAATAATTATTTTTGACTAGAGATTGGTTATTGTATATCTGAGATGTTTGATGAGATTTAAAGACACAATATTCAAGCTCAATCCATTTTATATGAGGATGCATTTGAATTTTCTCTAAATTATGACATCTTTGATGTATAAGGGATTATTATAGAGAAGGATAATGGACAACATATCACTTTGGTCAAAGGTCAACTATTGGCTTAGGTCTATATGTCTAACAAAATCTTGAAATTTGTCTAGGGTTATGTTGGGAACTTGGAATTGGCCTAAGATTTCTGTTAAGATATTTTTTTGGATGGTAGATGTTGAAATTTTAGCCTATCAAGGCCAAACATCAACCCCTATTATTAAAAAACTTGCATTAGAACACTTTTGAGCTTACCTATAATGCATCAACTATCATGGTCTCATAAATGCCTATTAAAAGTCTTGGAGCCTTTTTAATTTAATCATGATGTGTCATGGAGTATGATTATAAGATAATTATATCATGACTACTTGGAAGTCTATTCATGATTTGTTATTATTCATGATGGTCTTGGAGTTACTAAAGAGAGTGTCAAGGTGTTTTGGAAGTATAATAAAGATGTTTGAACATTGTTTGAGGTCATGGCATGAAGGTTTATTGGTGTGTTCAATATCACTATCCTTGGTTTATTCAATTTAAGCCTTTTTAATCTAGGTGGATCCATATACACTCTAGAAATGAAATCACCAAATTGTGAATTGATTGATGTCATGGTGTATAGCTCATTGAGAGCTTTTTAGCATAATTTGAATGGGTCAATTTTGAGCATATATGTGCAATATATCACACATCAAATATCAAATAGGGAAAGTAAAAAAATTGGTTTGGATGAAACATCCAATTGGGAATCAACAAGTGGCAAGTGGTCGATAAGTGGTGAGTGGAGAATGGTCCATATGGTGGGTCCTCAAGCCACCACGTGGCTTGCCACCATTTAATTATTTTACCATTGATCTATATGCTCCAATTTTAATAGTCATTTAATTGACTATATTAATTAATTAATTATCAAACCATCAAAGACATCTAAAAAACCATATAACCTATCACTTCCATGTGACACATCCACATCACAATGAAGCTTCTAAATACTTTCTATGTACATGCCACATGACCAATGTTCATGCATGGTTCTAAACCCAACATACCATGTTCTAACCACTCAACATCCACATGCCACCAAAATCACCACATAGTCCAAGATTAATGCCATCCACTTCATAAATATGCCTCTAAAGGCATTAACTACCATGAGATTCATGGTAATTTAATACCCAAGTTTCCACCTACTTACCAATGTGGGAAAATAGATATGCATAGCCATCGAATACATTGAGGATGGATTTGAACCCTTATCCTCATGGGAAAAACAATAAGGCCCAACCATTTGGGATATGGGTTTAAATGGCTATATAAATTTGGGACTTTGTATTTGAAATCATCAAAAAAAGCTTAGCAGCCATTGCTAAAGGCTATAGCGAAGGAGCTTGTACAACTTGTAGAGGGAGTTAGAGGTAGAATTAGGAAAAAGTCTAAAAGGAGACTTATGTTTTTTTCCCCAAGGAATAACTTTATAGTTGATGAGATTTCATTTTGGAGACATTTGTAAGTATTTTTCAATAATTTTCTTAATATATTGGCTAATAAAGGACCCAGAGACATAGGCCATTATGTTGAACTTCATTATCAATTATGTGGTTGAATTTCTTGATTTATTATTATAAAATTGTTATTACAATTTAATTTGTAAGTCAAATTTTAAATTATTTATGTAAAATTATTATTGTAAATCAAAATTAAATATGTAAGAATATTATTACTTAAGTTTATGGATCAGGTTGGTATCAAAGTAGTTAGTGTGTTTTGCTGACTTCTATGTAGACATTACTCTGATACGTCAAGTTTGGTCTCAAATCTAAGTTTAAAAGTGATTTTGTGATTTTATTATTTTATCTAAACTCAACTATTGTAGAATAATGGATCTAATGCTATCTCAAATTTAGTTATTATTGAATACCATTATCGCTATGATAATGCAATATGTAAAATCTCAAGAGCAAAGTTGGCAAGTGGCAGAGCAACAATTAGGAGAAACAAATTGAAAAGCTCCAATAGAGAATTGATTCTCTATAGGAAAAATTACAACAAGAACATTGATAGAAGAAGAGGATACATGGAAATTCAGAGACTTATAAACATTGCGATCAGTGGGGTCATATTGCTAAGCAATGTTGTATACTGCATCCCAGTCCAGCTCCGTTATGGTTTAAAAGATAGAATGAGGAGAGAGGCAAGGCACCGACAGAGTCTAGTAGTGGTCAATCAATCTGATTAATAGTATGTCATAAAGCAATTCCAGAGTCTATAATGTGATAGTTGTTACCAATAGAAGTACTAGATATAATGATTTGCTTTGAGGAAATTCATAGGTAGAACTGCACTACTATTATTAAAGGGAAGTTCATGTATATCTATTTTAACTAAAGTTCTAGAGCTAGTTATATCACTAAAAGTATAGCATAACATCTAAGGCTAAAATCTCTTCCATTACCCCACACTAGGACATTCAAAGGAGATGATGGTATAATACGTGGACATGTGACTCATTATGGCATCCTAAATTTTGGCATTGGAGGGATATTCTTTGATTAAGTAGCTCTTGACAAGTTTGAAGAGAAGTTGATGAGATCACTTTGGGTAATTATTATCTCACATCTCAGCATGTTAGAAACACTTCATTAAGAGAAGGAATCCAATTGATGACCAATCATACCTATGAGGTTTAGTTTGGGACAAGCTAGACAATAAAGGTACATTCTAGTTATAGTAGTGATTCCTCTAATTCGCATACTCTTTCTAGTCCTATTAATGAAGATGATGTTGTAAGTCTAGAAGCAAATAATGATATAATTATTAATGTATCTTTTGATGTACATTCTAAAGATGAAAATAATGAAATCAACTCTTTTGGCTATATTCACAATGTTAGGGATATTAAATGTACTAACCCCAATTATTTATCAAGTTCATGTGTTAATACATTTGAAAATATCACAAAGGGAATAGGATCTAAGCTATTAGCTCAAATGGGATTTGAAGGAAAAGGACTTTTCATTAATAGTCATGGGATTATCCAATCTATCCAAGTGGAAAAGAGACCACTCCATATAGGATTAGGATATGGAGGTGAAGGATAAATGTCATAAGAAGTTGAGTTGAATGATTACTCAAGTAATAAGCTATAAAATTTTGAAGAGCTAGAAGAAGTACTCTCTAAGGATACAATAGTTATATTGGATGAATAATATTCAAATTAATCATCAAGGTATGAAAAAAAGAAATAATTGAATGTATTTTTTGATTATGCACAAGAGAATCCTAAAAAGATTCTTAAAAAGACTATCAAAATGAGGTTGTCTAAAGAAGACAAGAAAAGTCAACAACAACCTAAGACAAGGGTTATAAATGCAACTTTAGTCAAGCAACAGATAAAGTCTTGGTAGTTACAACCTAAGATAATATCAGCAAGGGAGATGATAGTTAATGAGAAGTTGATAGTTCAAAGTTTGTCACACTAGAAATTTAAGCGACACTTCTTCAAAAGAGTAATTGTTAAGCATTCTAAGATAGATGATATCTTTGATAAAAATTATCAAAATAATCTAATCTTAGAAGATGTTTTAGAAACCGTAGGTTTGGAAACTAAGCCACATTTACAACCCTATTTTTTAGATAAGATAGATGATGGTAATAATGTACATGTAATTAAAACATGTAAACTAGGGTTTATAATTACTACCAACTTTTTAGATGAAGTTGAATTAGATTTGGTTTCACTTAAATTTAGTGGAATTATCCTAGGTAAACCATATTTGTCTCTAAGAAAGGAAACTTTTTCCAAGAAGGAAAATTAGTATAGCATTGTAAAAGACAAGATAGAATATCTCATGTGAGCACATTAGTAGTAACTGTTACAAGTAAGTAGTGCCTTCAGTGTTATTTTACTCATGTATGTTGTAGATAGAAACACTAAAAGGAAACATGAAGATGCCATCATGAGAAGCATCAAGAATAGTTTAGAAGATAGGTTATATTTTTTTTAAATTTCTATGTTTTAGAATGTGCAAATAGGTATGCATATTTGTAAGACCCAAGTAGGGGCAATGTTTGTAATAAATATAATATTTTTAAAGACCAAATAATGGAAATGTTTGTAAAATTGTGTTGCTATGTAAAACCCTAAGAGGGAAATTGTAAAATGGTGATTTTTATAACACTAGGTGACATGCAACATTTTCATAGTAGTTAGAACCATGAAAAGATCTTCATATGGAGTATTAGGTCTAGTACTAGCTTTTTGAGGACAAAAAGCCTTCTTATTAGTGGGTAAGTAAAAAAAATTGGTTTGGATGAAACATCCTCTTGGGAATCAACAAGTGGTGAGTTTTCAATAAGTGGCAAGTGGAGAATGATCCAAGTGGTGGGTCCTCAAGCCACCATGTGGCTTGCCACCATTTAATTTTTTTACCATTTATCCCTATGGTCCAATTTTAATATTTATTTAATTGACTATATTAATTAATTAATTATAAGACCATCAAATACATCCAATAAACTATATAACCTATCACTTCCATGTGACACATCCACATCATAACAAATCTTTCATATACTTTCTACATACATGCCACATGACCAATGTTCCATGCATAGTTCTACACCCAACAAGCCATGTTATAACCACTCAACATCCATATGCCACCAAAATAACTACATATCCTGATATTAATGCCATATACTTCATGGAATATTCCTCTAAATGCATTAACTACTAGGAACTTCATGGTAATTTAATACCCAAGTTGTCACCCACTTACCAATGTGGGAAAATAGATATGAATAGCCACCAAATATATTGAGGATGGATTCAAACCCTTATCCTCATGGGTAAAATGATAAGGCCCAAATATTTGGTCCATGGTTTTAAATGGATATATAAATACAACAATTTTTATTTGAAATCATCAGAAAAAGCTTAGCATCCATTGATAAAGGCTATAGCAAAGGAGCTTGTGCAACTTTCAGAGGGAGTTAGAGGTAGAATTGGGGAAAAGTCCAAAAGGAGACTTTTGTTACTTTTTCCCAAGGAAAAACTTTAGAGTTGACAAGATTTAATTTTGGACACGTTTTAAACTATTTTTCATTTTTTTAAAAAATATATCGATCGATAAAGGACCTAGAGACGTAGGCCATTGTGTCGAACTCCATTATCAATTGTGGTTGAATTTCATGATTTCTTGTAAAATTATTATTATTATTTAATTTTTAAGTCAAATTTTAAATTATTTCCATAAAATTATTATTGTAAAGAAAAATTAAATATGTAATCTTATTATTTAAGTTTACGGATCATTTTCAAACCTCCATCACCCCTCCTTAAGCATTAAATACCCCTCAAATCACTTCATATGCATTTATTTACTTTAAAGGCCTTAGAGAGGTGAAAGTGTTTGATGAAATTGCATTAAATAAGGTCTTGAAAATTTATTATTCACATCATATTGCCACCACTATACATTTCCTAGCCATAAAAGCCCATTTTAAGACCCATGCACACCTTTCCACTAGTCAAATGGGTCCCAAATGCCAAATTATGTCTCTCTCACTTAATCCTATGTATTTCATATTTTAAAAGGCCTATCAACTCATGTTGACTCTCAATTTGACCTAAAATGGTGGTTAAAACTTAGAGATTTTAAGAAAATATAGGAAAAAACATGTTTTAGGTGTTTTTTACACTTCTATGGGCTTGTACAGACTAATCCATACAAAGGAAGTCATAAGATTTTAGGATGGATCATATCTAATTTATATGATAAGTTTCATGGAAGAAGGAGGAAATACAAACTCAAAATTAGTTCTCTTACTTCATATACCTTCTTTGTAGACTAAGATAGCCCTTCAAGTTTGTGATCATACCATATGGAGGAGAGAGAACAAAGACCCCAGTTCTTAGCTAGAGGAAGTAGACTTGGTAAACTTTCATTCATGGGATTTTTTTTATAGTTTTCCCCTTAAGTGGTATTAAAATTTACTAATAACTTAAGGGATATTAACATCATCCATGTTTGCACAAGCCAATTAAAATAGAGCCATTTTCATGAGTTTATAGTTTGTTTGGTCAAATCAATGATTAATCATGTTTCCTCAGGTCTTGAAGGAAACTCTCATGGAATATTAGTGTTTTAATCACATGTTTGAGCTTATGGAACCAAAAAATATATAAACTAGCATAGTATTTAGTTTACAAGTAGATTTAGATAACAAATAGATTGTTGAATGTTTTATCCATAAGGAGTTGATAGTGTTAAAGGGTTGGTTGAGTGATCCAAGCTTCCCCATACCTATTTAATTGAGTTTTGTGTTCAAAATAGCCCCTAATCATATCAAATGATGTATTAAAGGAAAGATATAATATACATCTGAGGTTCATTATGTAGTAGTACTATGTATTGTCTAATGGTGCCATCAAAGCTTTCAAACATAGTCAAAACTATGGAATGAGGTGTTGGAGTCATAATATGCCATTATATCCTTGGAAATAGGTCTCTTAACCTTCAGGATATCCTTCCAAGCTTAAAAAGACCACTCCTTTCCTCCAAAGCTCATACATTCGGTCTTAGCAAATATTAAGGTTCCTTGGCCAATATTAAGGTCTTTCAAAGATTCCTAGGTTACACTTTTGGATTGTTTGTGCCCCTTTTCTTCCTCAAAAGTGGTATGTTTACATATGTATAGACATTAGGATATTAAAGGTGAATTTTATTTATCTTTAAATGGTTTCCATGCTTAATTACATTTCATACCCATACCTCTATCATTTCATGTTATTTTCACTACCTTTTTAGTGCTTTTCAACCCTGTTTTCCATGTTTAAATCCATATCACTCCACATTTATCCTCATCCACCCTTCCATCCAAGTTTTAACCATTTAGATAGACCTAGATACCAATTTTAACCATCAAGATACATAAACATATGGAGGATGGATTCATGCAAGTCATATACCCTGCTCAAGCAATAAATGACCACCTATAGCATTGAATATAATAGTCACCTGTAGATAGTCTTTTTTGGAATGTTATGATTGTAATGGAGGTGACTAAATAGGTAAAAATTCAAATAGAAGATGAAATAAAAACTCCAAATTAAATTGAGAGGTATATATTCTCATTTAAGGTCTTCACTCCATAGGTAATCCATAGGGTACTCAGTCCATATAGAGGTGTCTCATGATCACCTATAGCCATGCTAAGAAGAGATCAACTAGGTGCAATACAAGAATAACCTTGAGACCTTGATGAAGATATTTAATTGAATGGATCATTTTAAAAACCTAATTGGCACTAGGGTTGATTCAAGATCTTCTCAATAAGATCATTAGGTTGATCTAAAGTTAGGATCCTAAAAGAGAGACCTATAGTCTTATCTATAAACACACTCAATCATGAACCCAAGAAGTGTGTAGAATAATGATTAAATAATTTCAAGGTAGGTGAAGATTAAAATGAGATCATGAACTACATAGAAACCATTGAAATTCAAATCATGGAGTCTCAAAACTCAAAGTACAAATATGACCTAACCTTCATGTTGAAAACTTCATCTACACTCATATGACTGCCATAATGTTCATTAAGATAGGAGAATCCAAGGTGACCCTATGCTTTATTTGTGATTTATGAATCATCAAATAGTGATAATGTAAATATCATGGTTGACAATTTTATTATATCCAAACTCTTTATTAAGTGTTTTGTAGCTTACATAGTCAAAAGTGACCTATAGGCCCCAGCTTGTAGGCCCTTATTTTGATCAAACCATCATCAAATTAGCATACAAACCAAGATGAGGTGGCTTACAAGGAGGAGAGTGAGATTATGAGATATATAAATAAGTATAGATGTTGGGAAATGTTAAGAGATTATCTGGATCTCCAATCAAGATACAAAGTTTATTGGTAGAGAAGGTAAATTCTAAATGTTAAAACACAGTCAATTGACCCTAATAGGTAACCCACAGTCCTAATTAGAGGGTCGATCATGATCAAAACTAAATAGGAAACAAAGTAAAGTTAATGAGTTTTGAATTTTTATTTAATATTTAAAGTATCACAATGATTAAGAGAAGTTAGAATGTTCATAACAACCCAATAGACCTAAGTGACATAGTCAACACTCACAGTCAACACTTAAAAACTAGTTTTAGAAGAATTTATAGTATTGAGGCCTCTACAAGTGTGATCACACCTAAAAAATTGGTATAATTATTAATTTTAACTATATTAATCTTATCATGTTATCATCAAGGCTATATCAATAGTGGATACATTCATTATTATTTTTAAGATAGAACCTAGTCTATTAGCAGTCTTAAAGAGGTCAAGTGAGTAAATTGGAGATTCAAGAACTAAAAAGGTAGTTTTAGCCTAAAATATGATGGTAAGTAATCATGTAATATTTTATATTAATGAAACTAAAATTTAAAATCAAAAGGCCTTGAGTAATAGTCAGGAAGATAGGCTTGTGCATTAGTGATTGATGGCATCCACTTGTTTTGAGTGTTGTTTGAGGATATCAGAGTACCTAGTAGGAAGGTAAGGGAAATGAGAGAGGTAGGGAAAATTTTCATGGTGATAATAACCTTAGGTAAGGAATAAGGTAATAAAACTCAAACCTTAAGGTTTCTTAGTCTTGCCTACATACAAATCCTAGGCCAAGTTGAGAGTGCATGAAGGAGCAGAGTCAGAATTTCATGATTAAATAGATTTGAATAAGTTTTGATATTATTGGAAACTTATTTTTGTGATTATTTTGAATCCCCCATGTCACCTACAGGTACCTTAAACATCCAATACTTAGTCTAGGCCTTTTTGGCCTAAAGGCCATAACTAGGCTTCAAACCTATCACCACCATGGAAGCATAAGTAGACCTCTCAAGCCAATCCAAAGCCATGATAAGATATAGCTATGATGTGGTATATATTCTTATGATATATTTTTTAATAAAATAATAATAGGGGAAGGGTCAATTTTAGTCTAAATAACCTATTCAAACTCCATAGTATACACAATCAGTTTTAGTGGCCTATTTATATGCTCATATCTTTCACCAGAAGGAGACTTAAGTAAAATGATCTTACTAGGATTTAAGGACCCATATGTAATTAATATCAATGGAGGAAATATTTTTATTGAGGGGTATAGTTTTATGAACCATTTCTAATAATATGAGAATTTATAAACTACCTACAGAAGAATACAAGCCCATTTATCTACATACTTATCTTGATGCATTTTTTTCATGTGAACTAGATATTGTCATAAAATTTATAGGTGTCCATGTACCCAAAATACATGACAATATTTTTTTATTTTGGGATCCCTACTCTATGAATCATTGATAAGAGTCTTGGATACACAGAACTTCTCTAAAACCCTAGGCAAGCCAAATTTTAGAAGTCTTGATATTTTGGAATCCTATCACCTTAGAATGGTATAAGAAAACATATAAAACATCAAGTAAACTCAGATGAGGACTTGATCATGGCACTTGATTATATGGAATCTATATGAAAGTGTTAGAATATTATAATTTTCTAAGAAATTAAATAGAAAGGGAGATACAGAGTTGTTGTGAGAACAATCATTGGGAGGAAAGGATCAACACTTATTATATCTCCTCAAGCCATAAAATTCTCAAAAAACATGCCTAAAAATGCCTTTGTGTGTTTCTTCTAAAGAGAGTCAATACAAATGAAAGACAAGGTGACATAACTAGCTAGTCTAACATAGGTATAGATGTTTCCTACTCCGTAAGGCCTATCCTATGGTATAGGGTGGTGTTTTAGGTATTAATCTCATGTGTTTATAGTTTTATATGGTTTTAACTAGACCTTCATGGCTGCCAAACACCAATAGTTAGGTAACTAGGCCTAATTGTCTTAGTAGATCTACTTGGTCAACCAAGAGGAATGTAAATGTTGTAGAAGTGATATTAAAATGAGTTAATGTAGAGATACTATGCCTAGTGACTAATGATTTTAATGGGGGTAAATTAAAACTTCATGTCAATTAGTGAGAGTGGGGTAGTTATCAAGCCTCATGAGCATATGAGGGGGAGTTACATAACTAAATGCCTCATGAAGAAGGCTTTTACTATACCTCTTTTAATGTTGGTAACTGATGAAAGTAGAATAAGTGGGAAAAGTGTGGCATTCATGGACTCTTGATGATTATAAATTTTCTAATAATAGGCATCAATGCTCTAAGGAGTTCATTTAAGGCACCTATTCAACCATGAGAGCAACATATGAAAGGAATATGAAGTAAATGTTGGGACTTATAACTAATGGTGGAGTAAAGGAAGATCAATTATTAACCCTTCTCCACTTTTCCATGCCAATTTATCTTCCTTCACTCTCCCATCCTTTTAAATATTCAGGTCTAATGGCCTTGATTTATATCCCTCAGTCTGGTATGAGGAAACTCTACTAGGTTTTGTACTTAAAAACCTATTGAAATGATAATAGAACATTGTAGCTCTTTCATGGTGGAATATAATGTATTCATACTTGTTTTGATATGTAAATATGATGGATTTCCCTCCCTTGTAATTCCTTATTCACCTAGATATAATAAGGTGACTTATGTAGGTTATGTGGAGTGTAGAAGTGTTAGTGATGGATTTTAGAGTGTGATATGATTGGTAAGAGTCTCCTAATATGCCTAATTTTCATGAACTTTTCATTCAAGTCACCTAGTATAGCCTCCACATGAAACATTTTTGCACAAGAAATCATGAAGATGATTATTTAGTTGTTTGTTAGTCCATTAGTATTTTTAAGATTTCAAGTTGAGTGAGTGGATGAATAATCATTTAGGTGCATCACCACACTTTAATATAGATTTAATTTATGAAATATCTTTACCTTTTTCATCCCCATAGAATTAGGTATTTAGAGTGAGAATTTAAGTGATAAATTAGGGGAACTAGCCCCATAAAACTAGAGTTTTTACCTAGACAACATGCAACCCACAACCTATATGTCCATCTAAAGTTAGTCCAAGTTTTGAGGGGGATTTGAATAGTCCTCTTCAAGAGGGTGTAACTTTGATAGCTAATAGTAGATGTGCACAAAAAGTCTAAAATGGATATTTGTGTAGGTGTCTTTTGTAGTTGTTCCACAATATCATATGGATTTTCCTTAATAGTGGTATATGGCTTAATCCTAGCTAGGACAGTGGGTTGGATTGGTTCATTGGTAGGGTTTGTGGGTTAAGAATGGTAATATTTAACTACTAATTTATGATTACACAATTGGGATTGGATATAGGACCATTGTTTCTATAAAATGATGGTAGAGGTGGGTTAGATAGGATAAGTCTCAATTGTCGATACACTTATTTATGGTCACAGGGCAATGATGAGTTATCAATATAAGGTCTAAAAATAGTAATATTTGGTTGTTGATGCACCTATATATAGTCTTAGGTCAATGAAGGATTACTATCATAGATGGGTTGATTGGAATTATTTATCAATGGTCTTATTTTGTTATAACTTGGTCTCGGATAATGGTGATGGTGGAAATACAACCTCCCATAATATGACCTACAAATTTGGTGTAGTCATGTGTAAATACATCATAAGTTTTTTGGTTATTGCAATCATTTTGGCATTGGTTCCTTCCCTTTGGTTGATGATATTATTGTTGATGTTGGTATTTCTATTTTTATCAAGGATATTGATATTATTTTTGTTGGTTAGCGATTTAACAATTTGGGGAATATTGGAGTATTATTCCTAATTTAGTTAAAGGGTCCGAGTAGTGATGGAAACTATTAATTTGTGTAAACTAGATTTTAATTTTTTCCTTTCTAAAAATAGTAATGAGAGATGGAAAATAAGACTTAACTAGAAACTGATTGATCCAACTAAGACAAAGGCTAAAATTCACTATGCAAGACTAGGACACTATCATAAATTGAGATCTAAACTTTGTTTTGTGATTAGACTAAAGTTTCAAAATTAGCTAGGAGTAACACCAGCACTGTAGTCCACCTCTTACACTATTATCCTAAGGATCTAACCTTTTTTTGTTTTGTTCACTATGTTTGTGTGACGCTCTCTATGAAAATTTAGTAATTGGAAGTCTATAAAGCTCCCTGTAGAGCAAATTTTATCTTCAAACCATATGTTCCATTATGCTTTGATCAAATTTAAGAAAGAGTGGGGGTTAATGTGTGTAAGATTCATTGGACGTGAATCCACAATAGTTGTGTGGGCATGTTGCCTACATATCAATACTCTAAAGAGGGATCAAGTCATATGTAGTTCTCCCACTGGATATGCTTTGTCCAATTATGTGTATGAAGATGTAGAATGCTAAACTAGATGTGATTGAAGTGGATAGGGACTAGTGTAAGGATTTCAAAAAGATTGTAAGTGTGTTGGTTGGCTATATATAGATAATAGGGAATATTTCTTGAGTAGTCTTGTTTGTATTCTTTCTTAGTGATAATTGCTAACCCTTTCCAAATGATATTTTAATGGGCTTTTATAAAGATCTATTGGTCATGGGTTGAATGTGCTCACATTAGGCTGATATGGAGAAGGATGGGGAACTAAAATAAACTAATTGTTGGGGCCAAAAATTGACTTGGAAAAGAGTGCCAAAAGTAGACAGGAGTGGCACTAATGCTATATTTCTAGTGTGGTACTATTGTGCTAAGTAGACAGGACCTGGGGGGATGTATCTATCATGGAAAGAAGAGTTTGGCTCAGCTAGGATCAAGTCTGGAAGGCTATAGATGATTAGGAATCAATAAAAAGATGTCTATGAGGGTTTTTAGAGAAAGCAAGAGGGACCTAAGGGTTGGGTGTCATTGGACATGCTCAAGTTACCAATTTTCACATTTTAGATGACTACATTTAGCCCCCCCTTTATTCTAGTGATGTAAAAAAGTGAAATACTTGGATAAAGGAAAAATAGAAAGCATACCTAAACTTACCTATAATGGTAAAGCTCATGAATTTGTGTGATGTTGGGTGTGCATAGAGAGAGCATGTTTTAAATTGAAAATCTATAAGAAAAATAAAGAGTAGATCAGTTCTTACTAGATATTCTATATCCAAAATAAGAATGTATAAAGCTAGGTAAGAGAAAGAGGAAGAAAGGAATGAACTATAGTCTAGGTTAGAAATTATTATCTTAGGCCAAATAAGTTAATTATTATGATATTCTAATTTTTTTCCTAGTCTATTTTGACTCTTTTTATGTTTTGTTGTTGCACTAGGTGTACTAAATGTTGTTTTTTTAATCGTTAAGAGCTCTAATTTGTATGACAAAACCCTTATTTATTGCCCCCTCTTTTGAGAGTAGGAATGAAGACCCTGTAATGACTACCCTCAGAATAAAGATCCCTATAAGTGTGTTATGTTGCAAAGATACATGATATAGAAATGATAATCGACAAGATATCTTAAGCTATATCATGATTTGTATTGAGAGATTGTTAGATCAATAGGGGTATGCCTAGATGGATATAATAATTTAATAATATGTGAAATGTACTAAACTAGGAATGAAAGTCTAGTTCATTTTTAGTTGGAGGGATGGAATATGATGTCCATCATGGCATCTAAGAAATAAAGACAATACATGATGTGGATCATGGCATTGCAAACAATGAGAAGCAAACAAGCAACAAGCACATAAGGCAAGAAGAAAGAATCATACAAGGGTAACCAAGGGGCCACAAAAACAAGGGACATTAACACATGTTGCTCATACTAGAAGGAAAACATACAAGGCATGTTTAAATGCCACATAGACTTACCATTAAAACAAGTAAAACTAGCATGGAAGCCACAATCACATAGAAGAGTACATGTAAAGGACATTGGAAAATATCCTAAGGCACACACATGACATAGAATCAAAGGAAATTGGTAAATGTCCTAAAGCACATATAGGAGATAAAAAATAATTGAGAAATTAAATCATATCTATCTATACAAAGGAAGAAAGGAAATCATGTAATAACTAGAAATACAATATCATCTACCTAATCAAAGCAAGAAGTGAAAGTGTGTAAGACATGTTAGTACAATACTAGGTATATGCTAAGAAATACACAAGTGTTATATACTAGTGAGTTTTGATAGAGTAATCTATGTAAGCTAGTAAGTAATGTACATCAACATGATAAATAGAGTGTGGCATGTAGGAATGACAAAACTTGGATGGTGTAGTCATGTAGAAGATGCCCCCAGTGGGTATGTATATCGATGTATGTCTTGATGTAGAAGTAGAAAGCCCCCTCAATGTGTAAAGTGAAGCAATAAAAGAGTTAGATGTCACTAAACACACTCAAAAGAGATCAAGTGAAGCATGGTAATGTAGATAAATCATCAAATAATAACATAGAATAGTAGATGTAAGTCTAGTATAATAGTAGAAATATAAAGCATGGATAATGTATACAATCAAAATGTTTTTGGTGTTTTGTATTTTTTTCATGTTTTTATATTTTGAACCATTTAAATGTTTTTTTATTTTTGAATGTTTTATTATTTTTGGTATTGTGAATATAATATGAACTATGTACAATCAATCACATGAAGACTATTTACAAGAATTGAAAAGGACTATGTACAAGTAAATAAGAAGAAACTATGTATAAGTAATTTGGGAAAGAATGATACTAACCTATGAGTCTCATGAGAGATTCCCTATCATGGTGTCCTATATCAAGGAGAGAAACTATGTGTGATCATTAAGAATGATGGAAATTTTAAGACTATGGCTCTAAAAGTTATATATGTTGTAAATGCTCTAAAATATCTAAAGTACAAACCAACTATGGGGTCCCCCTATCTCTAAGAAGTGGATGCAATTTTAGGGCTCTTAGGGACCCATATAGTAGTAGGATAAGTTCTTTGAATATGTGCTCTATGAGTAGATGCATGAGATCTCAATGATACTACCTTGGGTGTGAACACTGTAGTTGGAAGTTGTATATAATATTGAAGCTATGGAGGTGTATGAACTCTTTGTACTGGTGATGGATTCCTCAACTATGTCTAAATAAAAATTGGATGAGGAACTAAAACTAGTGGAAAAATTGAAACTAGTGGCAAAAATGAAACTAGTGACTGCAAAGTAGAAGATGGCTCTGAAGTGGGGAGTGGTAACTCATATAGAACTCCACCAACTATCACAACCTAATTAACATGTATGGATTTAATGTATCTATGAATTACAAAAGGTATTTCTTGAAGTTTTTGGATCCATGGTCAACCAAGTAACATATCAAAGACTCTTGCACTAGGAACAATAGTGAATGGTGTGGCCACATACGTTAGACCAACCTGTAAAGGAAGTATGATCTCACCCAATGACTCTATATGTGCCCACTAAATCAATTGATAGATATTTCCATCAGGGTAATATCCTACTTGAAAAATTCCCAATGCTGTAATAATGTCACAGTGCACATGTTCACACTAGATCCATTATCTATGAGAACATTATGACTAGGATGATTATGAATGTAAGCTCCAATAAAGAGCGCATGATAATATGAATCATCCTCGATGATCTCTTGCTCTGATAAGGAGATGGAAAGTCTATCTAGAACTCTAAAATTTTATACACCAATCATGTTTCTCAAAGGATGTGTCTCAACTAAAGGTGCCTTGTATGTATCTAGTGGGGGATGTACATGATATGCATGGTGAACCCATGATGTATCCCCTATGTCTTGTTTAGATTACTATGAAAATGGATCTAAGAATATTTTTATAGCTTTATCTTGTGTTTTCATTCTCGAGGAGGCTTAATTAAAATTCCAAGATCAATATGATTGCCATTTATCAAATCTTGTATCTTGTGTCTCAAACTAATACATTCATTTATTTTATGGCCTAGTACCTTATGAAACTCACAAAATTCATGATGATCATATCCCTATGTAAGATTATTTATTGGGTTAGCTTCCTAAATAGGAGTGAGAGATATGATGTTACATTCCAATAACTACTATAAAACTCTGGCTAGAAAAATTAGTGGATTGGTGAAGGTTCACTGAGAAGGAGTTTATAAAACCACTCATTGAGGGGGATCAAAAGCTGCATTAATTGTTGGTTGATTTTGACTCTTGCTATCATTGAACTTGACTTAGTATGGGACTTTTTTGTTACTTTTGTTTATTGTTTTTGTGATACTTATGTACTTGAGTTTGCCCATTGAAATTAGCTTGACTTCTCTTTCCTTTAGTTTTTAAGATAATTTTGTGAAGGAAGAGAATTTTTGAACATAATTGATTCATGTAAAGCTATTTGGAACCTCTATTTGAATAGATCTTGTAACTCTTGATCAGCATGGGGCTAGTCATCTTAGCTAAAATAATCTTATATTAGATAACATAATCTATGAGATGCTCATTTGACCTTTGTTTCTACTGTACAACTTGGGCATATGAAAACTCATCACCAATGTTAATGTTAAAATGAGTTAGGAACATATTGACTAAAGTATTAGATGCATTAAATGACTAATTTTTTAAACTTTAGAACCATTATAAAGCATAATCTTTTAGGCTCTATGGAAATACTTTGGTAAGTAGCTAATCATTTGGTACATAGTGCAAACATGTTGCATTAAAATCTCTCAAATGTGTCTCTGGATCACCCTTGCCATCATATAGAGTAAGCTAGGGTTGAACAAAACCTTATGGCAAGGGTGTAGAATTAATGTGACATGCCAATGGTGTTACAATAAAGAAAAAAAATCTAAATCTTACATAGGTCTAGAGGCACCTTGATCAATATGTATCACCTTAGACTGAAAATATGTTATCTCTTACACAAGGGATACCACATCAAGAGACAAAGATGTACTAGCTATAAATAGTGGCATAGAGGTAGGTTGGGCTGCTATAAGGGGTTGTTGAAACATAGTTACCCCCATAGTGTCATTTGTAATTGGTTGCTCTATGGTTTGGGAATATTGACCATTGTTCACCCTTTGTTTTTTCTTATAGTATTTTAAGCATGTTATCTTTCATGTTAGGGTGTTTAGTTAAGATTTCTTGAAGTTCCCTTTTATTAGTTTCATCAAAATTGGTATATTCAGTCATTGTTATAGTAGGAAAACAATTTAAGATTTCATTGAAGTTTTTACAATAATTTTTAATAGCAAAATTGATATAAAATAAAAGTACTGAATATAGGAAATGTAAAGTCCTAAAAATAGTTAACTAGAAATTACATAAAAAGGATATGAGACGCACAAATGTGTAAGGTGATACCTCAAGAATCAGTGGGACCTAGTACATGCAACTAAGGTTGAAATTAAAAATTATTTTAAAATTACTATGAAAATTTAATACTAATTTCTGATTTTATTATACAGGTAAAAAAATAAAAAAATTATAAAAAAATCAGTAGGAAATTTACCCTAGGGTTTCTAGGGTTTTTATGCACAAACGAAGTAAGTTGGGTTCACCAAATGATTTAACACTTTTGGGAATATTGGAATATTATTCCTAATTTAGTTAAAAGGTTTGAGTAGTAAAATTAGTAAATAAATCTATAATAATTAAGCTACTAATTTGTGTAAACTAGATTGCAATTTTGACCTTTATAAAAATAGTAATGAGAGATGGAAAAGAAGAGTTAGTTAGAGATTGATTGATCTAAATAAGACAAAGGCTATAATTCACTGTGTAGGACTATGACACTATCAAAAATTGAGATATGAATATATTTTTGTGATTGGATAAGAGTATCAAAACTAGACAGGAGTGGCATTGGCATTGTAGTCCACATCTACCACTATTATCTTGATGATCTTAGCCTTTTAGGTTTTGTTTCACTATATATGTGTGACCCTATCTACAAATTTTCAGTAGTTGGAAGTCTATAGAGCTCCCTATAGAGTAGATTTTGTCTTCAAAACCTATGTTTCATTATTTATTGATCAATTTCAAGAAAGAGGGGGGGTTAGTGCATGTAAGATTCACTAGATGTGGATCCACACCCCTTATGTGGGCATGCTACCTACATATGAATAATTTGAAGAGGGATCAAGCCATATGTAGTTATCCCACTTGATGTAATTTTTGAAATTATGTGCATGAAGATGAAAAATGCTAAATTAGATGTGATTGAAGTGGCTAAGGACTAGTGTAAGGATTTGAATAAGTTTGTAAGTGTGTTGGCTAGTTGTATGTAGAGAATAGGGAAGATTTCTTGAGTATTCTTGATTACTTAGTGATAATTTCTAACCTTTTCCAAAATGATCTTTAAATGGGATTTTATAGCGATCTATTGGTCATGGGTTGAATGTGCTCACATTAGACCAACAAGGAGAAGGATGGGAAACCAAAATAAATTGACTATTAGGGCTAGAAATGGACTTGGACAAGAGTGTTGAAATTTGATAAGAGTGGCACTAGTACTATAGTCCTAGTGTGGTTCTAATATCTTGAGCAAACAAGACCTGGGGGGGATGGATCTATCATGGAAAGAGGAGTTTGGCTGAGTTAGGATCAAGTTTGGAAGGCTATGGATGATTAATAATCAATGAAAAGATGCCTATGAGGGTCGTGAGAGCAAGCAAGAGGGACCTAAGGGTTGGGTGTCATTGGCCACACTCATATTACAAATTTTCACATTTTATATGAATACAATCGGCCTTTGTTGTTGATATTGTTTTTTTTATTATTATGTTACAAAAATGGTTCTAGTACATACCTAGGTTTTGATTAGATGTAGACACTCTATTATCTAATGAAATATCTCCATTTTTAAACATATTTTCAATTAGGTGTTTGATCTACACACAATGGCATAGATTATATGGAGCATTTCCTATTGGAGGATGGGTTTTCAAATTTAATGGTTGCTACATTTGTTGAACTGATCTAGGTTGCTATGAAGGTTATACTTATTAAATAGGTTTCTAATGAGGAATAAGTTGCATTTGTAGTGTTGGTTGAGTAGATGGTGTTTGAAATATTTGTATATGATGAAATTTGGTTAATCTATTTCCAATAACATTATTAATATGCTTGGATTTATTAGATTTTTCATAGTTACTGGGTTGGGTTGGTGCTGACACTTACATTGGGACTTGGTTTTGGTTTTGGTTTTGGCATGTTCCTTGGTTTTGGTTAGATAACATTAAATTAATAATCCCTTTGTTAATAAGGTAATTTTCAATCAATAAGCATTTTTAAATGATCTCTTAAAAGGTATGTGCACACTGAAGCTCCAGATGATAAGATATCTCACTATGTAAATTTTTAGTAAATGCAATGGCCAATTATTTGTCTAGTAAGTTATGGTTGAAGAGACTATAAAGTGATCTCCATCTCTATAAATAGATTTCAAATATTTCCCTAAGTTTTTACTTAGCCTGGGTCAAATCTACCAATGAAATCTCATGTTCAAGATTGTAGGAGAAATGTTGCACAAATTTATCTGAGAGGCCATCAAAATTTGATACAATTGTTTTTGAAAATTTTAAGAACTATTAGTGTTCTTAGGTTGTACCCTAGCTGAGAAAAGGGATTATTAAAGTCCTCTTTCTCAAACCTATTCCAACATGGGACTAAATCTAGGCTATGGGTCACCTAAAATTGGGTTAGACCTTTAGAGAAATTTGGCTTCCTTTTGGATCTATCACATATACTAGACCTAATAATAACTCTTGCTTGGAAAACGGAGGGAGATTGATAATGATTCATAAAGCATACAAAAGTGAGGTGATGAACCAAATGTTTGATCCTCACACTTTCATAAGACACTATAGGACACTTTCAAGATTGATAGACATCACTTCCTTTACTCTTTGATCAATTTACACATGAGTGTTTCACAAAAAGGCATTAACAAAATATCAACCTAGAATGGGAGGACAATTATCCACTTCGACATTGACCAACAGACTATGTATGCACTTAGAATGAACTATGAGAACAACTAAGACACTATATAAAGATGAAAAAACTCAAATAGAGGCAATGAAAACAAATATTCACCTAACCACATTAATGAATTCATGAGACACATTTCAATTTAGCTTGTAAATGAAATAATTTAGTCTTTATTGCATCAAATAGGTGTTACAGTACAAATATTGGCAGAGTTTAGTCATGCCAAAGAGAGGGATCCATTTTAAGGCTTATGGAGAAGGGGTCATTATTATCAAAATTTATGATCATATGACATTTATTCAGTTAGAAAGGATCATCATACTAAGACTACTTCTATAAAATGGACATGACAACCATATGAGTCCTTTTCAATCCATTTTTGGCTTGCATCATGCTCCTTATAGTTACAATAATAGAATCAAGTCATTTTCAATAAGAATTATGATATCTAATCCATTACAATAATTAGACCAATCTTTTGTAATCTATTTCAAGTGTTGATGCAATTACAACAGCTTAACCAATCTAATTTGATCTTGTTCTGATGTTGATTGCTCCTCACTAGTTCATTTTTTGGCATGTAATAATAGATAAAAGAGTTATAGTCATGATGCCAACTTATATATTTTCTCTAGTTCAACTTGAATTTTGACCTTTATTCTTGATCATCAATTTTGATCATGCTCAGTGATTGCATGTCATTGATATTTGTTCTTCTTAATCATCAAATTTTGATCTTGACCATTGATTAGATTGCTTATGCACTATTGGATCTAATTTTTCAGCTTATATGCACACCATTGATCTATCCTTATATGAATAACATGTACCATTGATCTATCTGATAGTTTCTATGGTTGTGACACTTGGTAATAACTCATTTGTCCTTGAGATCCTTTGACTTATTGACTCTTCACTCACCATTAGATCTTTATGTATAAATGAACATACACTATTGATTTATTTGGGCCCACTAGCATCTATCAGTTAATGCTTACCATTGGATCTATATTCAAGTACTAGAGATCTTACCACTTGTCATCACCGCATTAATGCTAACCTTTTGACTTGATGCTCACCATTTATCTTTGATGTAGGAATGAATGCGCACCATTAGATCCTTGGGACCCACTGATATCTATCAAATCACCAATCACCATTAGATCTTTAATAAAAATGAGTGTTGACCATTGATCTTTATCATTTCAATTCTAATGTATATTTTATGAGGCTTGAACTTGATGTCTACATACCCATTTCATTATACAATATTAACTTTGAAGCTTTATATCTTGAGATAACAAGCTCATCAAGATAAATTTTTTGTAAAAAATGTTCAAGGCATGAACAAATTCAAGTCCATGTACTTCTTTTTACCTAAGAGGATTTCTAATAATATTTATAAAATCCACTAATAAGCTGACCAGTCTATTTCTATGTGACTTCCTAATGATGGTTTGGCTCTTCTAGGCTTGTTCAAGTCATTTATTGATCATCTTTGAAGGTTTATATCTATAGATATAAATTGTACCAAGGAACCAAACTTGCATGGAATAATTAAGGTAGAAAATACATCATCTTAAGGAACTCTTAATACTATATATGCTAATATTTAAATGATAGGGTGATAAATTGATCGGTCAGGGAAAAATTAACAACTTTCTAGTGACTCAGCTGGGAAGCATGCCTGCTATTCTTGAGAACTAAAAGCATTTAAAATACTCTTGGATCCACCAATAATGACTAATATAATTCATGGATGTAAATAAACCTTTTACTTGTGAATAAAATGAATTCCACCAAACAAGAAAGGAAACATAGAAAATAGGGAGGCTAACTAAACAAATCAAAAGAAAACAAACTAATGTGTTTAGATGACACTTAGAGGAAAAGAATAATAATTATGTACATGTAACTTAGCTTCCTTAATAGTAATGTTTCAAGTGTATCCCATTAACTAGGATAGGAATATCTTCACCATCTATCCTTGCAAGTTGAAAGAAATTATGGGATTTACAGCTGGAGATTATGTATGTACCACTCCAAAGAGAGTCAAACTTTGTGTGCCTTCCTATCTTAGCTCTATCCTCATCTCATTTGAGGATAAAATATCCCTCTTTAAAACTTCATAAATAAGATCCTTTGTCAAAGGTTCTCTTTACCTTTGCTTGATGGATTTCTATGGCTAGCATGGATTGATGTCTTGTCTCTTCCAACTCCATAATCTTAGCATATCTAATTTATATAGGTTTATTTTCCAATAATTCAAGTTGATGAATTAGTTCTAGGGTAGAAAATTCAAGAGAAAAAACCATTCTTACTTCCTTACCATATAACATCTTATAGGAGGAGTTATCTATTGACTTCTTGTAGGTGATCATATTGGCCCACATAGATGACTTCAAATATGAGATGCCATGACCTCTGATTATCCTCAATTATTCTTATTATGATCTTCAATAGGTTATTATTAGTGGAATTAGCAAGATAATTTCCTTGGGGATAGTAGTTTGATTAAGTGTTGAGATAAATCCCATGTTGAACTACCCATTAGTTGATTCTAGACCCTACAAAGGCCATAACATTGTTAGATATAATAGTTGAATGGACTCCAAACCTAATAAGTAGACCTTCATAGAAATATAGAACATTGGTCTCATTTAATTCCTTAAATGCTACTACTTTTGTCCATCTAGTGAAGTAATTTGTAGGAATCAGTAACATTTATGACCTGAGCTTGAAAGAGGGTTAAAGAAACCAATAAATTCCAATCACCATTGGACAAAGGGCTGATCTACTATATTTGGTTGGATAGGTAAGGTTGAAAGATTCACCTTTCCTACAAACATATCACATTATTTGATTTTCCTAACCCATGCATGAAAATCATCAAATAAGCTTTGCCAATAATACGCACCTCTCATGATCTTGTGGGTTGTAGTCCTTGCTAAGTAATGTCCTCCACCATGTCCATTGTGGAACTCTTCAATCAGACTTTCCTTTTGATTTTATTCAATGCATATTAATATGCCATTGATATATTTATTGAACAAAACACCATCAACAAGAAGAAATGGAATAGATTTCAATACAAAATATCTTATTTTGAAGGAGTTATATGAGAGGGATAGAGACCATCCTGAAGATACTTTACCAAATCATGATACTAGCTAGAAGGTAAGGTATGATCATCTATAACTTATTCATTAATTAACACCATAACTACCTCATTAACCTTTTGTATGTCTTGGACTAGATGTTCACAAAGTCCCTTTCCTCTAACTAGCTTTATTACTTTGATCTCCACATCATACACCATTACCTTTGTTATCCAACCAATTTTTTTCTCTTTTGTCTTTGTTCAAGATAAATTATTTGATACTTGGATGGGCAACCATGAGATGTATTTTATTATTAGACAAGTATCTAAACTTCATGAGAGACCTAATAATATAAAGTGCATGCTTTTCAATAAAAGAGTACCTTATTTCATATTATTCCAAACCTTGACTAAAGAGGGCTATTGGCTACTCTAAGGCCTTATGGTTCTATTGCATAAGAATGCCTAAAATGGTGTCAATGTTAGTATAAGTGTATAGAATGAAGTCCTTTAAGAAATTCAAGTTTATGAGAGTAGGAGAACTAGCCATGGCTTTCTTAATTTACTCAAAACTCCTTACTCCTTATTTGGACCAACTAAAGATCTAATTATTCTTTAGCATGGTTTTAAGTGTCTTAACTAAAGTGGCAAAATCTAAGATGTATCTTTTGATAAAATCGATCTTTCCTAAGAAAATTTGTAAAGATCTTTCATGCTTGGGCAAGAAAGTGAAATAATTGAGGCTATCATTTTAGGATATATGCTTAGACCATGTTTTGGAACTATATATCTCAGAATATTACCTTCATTAACTGAGAAGACACACTTTTGGAGATTTATGGATACCCTAAATTATCTACACATTTCAAATACTTGTTCAAGGTGAACCATGTGCTCACTTAAGAAACACTATTATAACATCTAGATAGACTAGCATAGACTTGTTAAGAAGGCCTTAAAATTCCATATCCATGGCTCTCTAAAAACTTACTCTATCATTGGATAGACCAAAGGGCATATTTCTATATGAAAATGTCCCCTGCTTTATGGTGAAGGCTGTCTTGAATTGGTCTTTTTCCTTGTCCAAAATATAGTTGTATCCACTATAGCCATCCAATAAGAATAACCTTTATGAACCTGTAACCAACTATAAAACATTTTCCATTGATGGTAGTGGATAGTGGTCTTTAAGGGAAGCCTTATTTTGGTCATGGAAGTCAACATAGTTTAATTTCACCATTATTTTTTTGTACTGGGGCAATGTTTGCCACCCATGTTGAGTACTTGATTTGGAATATATTAGTTGACTCAATTATCTTATGAAGCTCAAATCTCATCAAAGGCTTGAGCTTAGGATTAATAGGATTTTTTCTTTACCTTACTAGCCTAGTTTCATCTTCTAACTCAATGGTGTGTTGAACTAGACTTGGGTCAAATCCCTTGAGATCACTATATTTCCATGAAAATACATTAGAAAATCTTGCACATAACTCAATGAAATATTCCTTCTCTAAATAAGTGCATACCTTACCCAACTTTAGGTTCTTACTAGTTGCAACTTCCACATTGGCATAGTGTTCTTCCTTTGATAAAAAAGCTAACTTCTCTTTCCTCAATTCATCATCACCATTGAATATGTTTTCAAGTGTGACCAATCCCTTGGGAAACTTATTTTTTTTAGTTGTACAATTTGATCACCATATTACTGCAAGTACTTTGACTAATTTCTTAAGTAAAACTTAGCCTATTCTTGTAAGAATTTGATAATTTAATTATCATCTTCAAAAACTTACAAATTATAATTATTATTTGGGATAAAAGGAATCACCACCACCTTAATTTGTGACTAGAACTTTTTTACTTCCTACATTAGCTAGGATGCTAGATTGTGCCCCAATGCTAGCCAACCTATTTTCATGTTTGTTTTCATCTCTTGGTATTGCCTGAATGTTGAAGGCCTAAAAATATTTAAGTAAGTCCCATACCCTATGCTTATATTATTTAAGAAATGGGTTCTGACATACATTAAGACACCTTACTTGGTGAAATACAAGTTCACTATCACTAAAGACTTGTAAGGTGTTGACCTTTGTCTTCTTATCCCATTATAAACCATGAACTAGTGCCTCATATTCTACAAAATTATTTGAACAACAAAATTTAAACTTAATAGATGATAAGTACCTTTAATTTTATATATAAATCAACATCATTCTATACCTAGTACCATGCTTATTCATTGATCCATCAAATTATAATTGCCAAAGATCATCACTAGACTCATCATCCTTCATTAAGGATAAAATTGGTGCATCTTTCTCATGGAGGAAATAAACTCCAAGTCATTATTATTCAATTAGCTTATAAGGATCATATTATTTTTAGATATAGTCCCTCTCATCAAGGAACAAATATAGAATACCATCTAAATTTGACTCAGCTTCTTCTACATTATCTTCTATCACCTCATCTGAAATGAGGCAATTGATGTCCAAATAGAACCATGTAATAGGTTTAGAATGCATAGTTACCTTGGTTTCCATACCTAATATTGAACATAAAATATGTTTAGTTATTTGATAATTATCCTCTAATGTTGAGGTAAAGTCCCTTAATAGACACATGATAAAGTAGGGAGGTAAGTCCACCACAACTACATCCTATTGAATGGTAACATTGGGACAAGCATGTAGTGTCAAATTTAGATTCTTAATGATGCCTAATATGTCTGTTAGTGAACCATCCAATTGCAATAATACTTTAGTATTTGGCTCATAGATAAGACCAATCTTGTCTACAATTTTCTTGGGCATGATAGTGCTACTATCTCTACTATCTACCATATAATTATGAGCTAGATGGTTACCCACTATCAAAGAGAGGTAAAAGGGAGGAGTTTTAAATAGATTTTCCTTAGCATTTTCCCCCTTTGACATTTTTTTTACCTATTATTATTGATGATTCATTATATGGTCTAAATTAGTTAGAACAACTCCTTATTTCTCAACTAGTTTTGGAGACACAATGAGAGTTGAAAGCTATTATATGAACATGTCTTTTTTCCATAGAATAGAAAGGGAGTCCCACATACTAATGCTAAAATTGTATTTATTCATCTAATTTTTTACATTGAATGAGGCTCCACTAACCTTTGGCTGAACCTTTTGAACCACTAGTTATTCATGGACTAGAGGAATTTGAGGGACCTTCCCAGCCTCTACATTATAATTTTTTTATGTTATAAGGGAAGTAGGTTAATATTTGATACTTTTGGAACCAAAACTAGGAGTACTTGAAGCATTAGTAACATATTGAGCCTTATTAATGGCTCTTATTTTATGTCTAGTTATAGTTACAACTTGACCATTTGAACTACTAGTTTACCACCATGATTGAATGCAACATAATCATCCATTTGCCAATTTAAATTAATGGAATCCAATATCCCTTGAACTTGTTGAGCCTCTCGTTGGGGTACCAAATTTCTCTCTTGATACTGACCTCATTAATGATAAAAATATTCTTGTGTTATTTATGGCATAGTAATGTTCTATGACACCAAGGCTTGGTTTTAAACATCATCAAAGTTGGAGGGCTAATAGTTTGAGTCATGCATCAAATTGTTTTGAGGAGGTGTGGGAACAATATATTTTAAACTAGAATGTGCATTAGGATCAAGAGATGCATATGGTATATATGGAACTATGGCTCCTTATGATTGGTAAAGTAGTTTATTTTCCCTAAATATTTGATAGGGAGGCCTTTGATCTTTGAAAGGCTAATAGGAGGTCTGATTCTATTATTGATAAGGCCTACCCTAGTATTGTTATCTTTTGAGTTAAACTATTTCATTTCTAAAGGATTGTAATAGAATTTTCAATTCTCCAATCTCATTAACTTGACTAGAAGGCAATGCAAATTGAGACTTATGAGATGGAATAGGGTCTAATGATGGATATTGAGTGGCTTGAGGGGGTGGAAAAGGTTGTGACTCTAGGAATATCGGCATTAGAGGCCTAGGATAAATCTTACCATCTTGTATCAAACTATTTTCTTCTCTTATGGAATCTTTGTAAGCATTTAGCAAAGTGTTACCACCCATGGAATATATCATCACACTGATATCAAAATTGAGGGATTGTAAATAGTACAAGAAGGCATATTCTAGGGATGGTCTGATCATAATGGGAATCCTAGTCCATGTCTTATAGAATATAAGGTTAAAATTATACATGAACTCATAGGGAGCTCCTTGAATGGTAGTCAGTTGCTCAACTAAAGGTAGGTGATTAGATTTGTCCTCAAATTTTATGACTAAGGCTCCACTTAACTCATCCTAGGTAGAAATAGAATTCAATAGAATATTTTTGTACCACTCCAATGCTTTTCCTTTGAAGGAAGCAACAAGAAGTCTGATAGCCACATTATCTTGAACAACATTATGAATGGATCAAAGGTTCGAAACATATTAGATGTGTTTAATAGCAATTTTTTGATGTTCTTAAAAAAATAATGGGATGATTTTAAGAGTAGACACATGAATATCATCATATTGGGCTAAGTTTGATGGAATACCTCTATTAAATAGAACAAATATATGATTTCTAATTGTCATTTGTGTAGTGGGGATTACACTACTTAAGGTAATAGGATGACCAGGGGATAAATATTAACTCTAAAGATAAGGTATTTTCTTATTAAATATTTATCTCTTATATGAAACATTAGGTAGTTTAATGAATTCAAGTGGAATACCTCTACTATTTGACCTTATAGTAACGTCTGGCATGAAAATGTTGTCTAAATGATGCTATAAACTCTACAACTTTAAAGATCTTGAGATCTTGGTGATGATAGATCTCCTTTTCTACTATATATCCTTCTCCTTAGATCCAAATTTCAATTATCCCAAGGAGAATGGGTCCCATTGAGCATGCTAGAACTGTTGATGTTCTTAGGTTGCAACCTAGTTAAGCAAAGAGATTTTTCAAGTCCTTTTGCTCAAACCTAGTCTAACATGGGACTAAACCTAGGCTATGGGTCACCTAAACTTGGTTCAAACCTCTAGAGAAGGCTAGCTTCCTTTTGGATCTATCACCTATACTAGACCTAATTCTAACTCTTATTTGGATAAAGGAGAGAGATTGACCATGATTCATAAATCATATAAAAGTGAGGTGATGTGCAAAATGTTTGATCCTCACACTTACACAAGACACACTATAAGACACTTTTAAGACTTCTAGACATCAATTTATTTACTCTTTAATTAGTTTTGACATGAGTGTTTCACAACAAGGCATTAACCAGCTACCAACCTAGCATCAGAGGGAAATTATCTAATTCCACTCTAACCAACATAAGATGTATGCACTTACAATAACCTATGAGAAATACCAAGACACTATACAAAGATGATAAAAATTAGAAAAAGGAAAGGAAAGCAAATATTCACTTGACCACATCAATGAATTCATGAGACATAGTGGTCAATTATTTGTTTGGTAAGTTGTGGTTAAAGAGACTAACAAGTGTTCTCCATCTCTGTAGATAACTTGCAAAGATTTCACTAAATATTTATTTAGCTTGGGTCAAATATAACAATGAAATCTCATGTTTGAGATTGTGTGTGAAAAATTTCACAAATTTATTTGAGAGGTAATCAAAATTTGATACAATTTTTTTTGGCAATTTTAAGAACTAGTGGTGTTCTTAGGTTGCACCTTAGTTAAGCAAAGTGATTGTTCAGGTGCTCTTGCTCAAGCCTAGTCCAACATGGGACTGAATCTAGGCTATGGGTCACCTAAAATTGGGTCAGACCTATAGAGAAGGTTGGATTCCTTTTGGATCTATCACCTATACTCGACCTAATACTAACTCTTCCTTATAAAAGGGGGGAGAGATTGACAATGATTCATAAAGCATATAAAAGTGAGGTGATGCACCAAATGTTTTATCCTCATACTTGCATAAGACACACTATAAGACACTTTAAAAAATTATATATATATATATCACTTAATTTAATTTTTGATCAGTTTCCACATGAGTGTTTCATAACAAAGCATTAACTAGATATCAACCTAGCATTGGAGGGCAATTATCGACTTCCAAATTGACCAACAAACTATGTATGCACTTAGAGTGACATGTGATAACTACCAGGACACTTTATAAAGATGATAAAAATCAAAAAAAGGTAAGGAAATCAAATATTCACTTGACCACATCAATGAATTTATGAGACATACTTTAATTCAGCTTGAAAATGAAAGAATTTAGTTTTTATTGCATTAAAAATGTGTTACAATACAAATATCGATAGAGTCTAGTCATGCCAAAGAAAGGGATCCATTTTAAGGCTTGGAATCCTCTATATATAGTATAAGGTATAAAAGAGATGGGGAATGATGCATAGGATGATGAAGAAGGGGTCATTATGTTGAAGATTATTTGATCATCTGATGTTTCAGTTATAAAGGATCATCATGCTAAGACTACTTTTAGAAAATGGCCATGACAATAGTATTATCCCTTTTCAATCTATTCATGGATTGCATGATGATATTTATAGTTAAAATAGAATAATAAATTCATTTTAAAGTAGAATTATAGCATTGAATCTATTACAATAGTTAGATCAATCCTTTGTAATCTCCTTTTGGTGTTCATGCAATTTTAACCAATCCATTTTGATCTTTTTTTGATGTTGATTGCTCCTCACTAGTTCATTTTTTTGAATGCAAGAATGAAGAAAGGAGTCATAGTCATGCTTCCAACTTATATATTTGCTCTAGTTTGACATAACTTTTAACCTTTAATCTTGATTGTCGATCTTGATCTTTCTTAGCGATTGCATGCCATTGATATTTATCCCACTTAATCATCAACTTTTAATCTTGACCGTTAATTATCTTACTTGTACACCATTGGATCTACTTTATTATCTTATACATGCACCATTGATCTCCCCTATATGAATGAATGTGTAACATTGATCTATTTGATAATTTTAATGGTTGTGACATTTGGTAGGAGGTTGTTCATCTTTGAGATATTTTGACTTCTTGACTCCTCAATCACCATTAGATATTTGTATAAAAATGAACATACACCATTGATCTATTTGGGCCCATTGGAATATATTATTTGATGCTCTCTATTGTATCTCTACTCATGTACCCAAGATCTTTCCACTTTTCATTTATGTGGTTATGTTAACCTCTTAACTTGATGCTTATTTTTTATCTTTGAAGTATGAATGAATGCACATCATTAGATATTCAAGACCCACTAACATCTATCAAATCACAAATCACCATTGTATCTTTAGTAAGAATTAATGTTAACCATTGATATTGATCATTTTAATTCCAATGTCTATTTTACAAGGCTTGAACTTAATGTCTGTGTACGCATTTCATTCTACAGTATTAAGTTTGAAGCTTTATATCTTGAGATAACAAGCTCATCAAGATACTAATTTTATAGAGAATGTTCAAAGCATGAATAAAATCATGTCCATGCATTAATTGAGAGTCTTTCTAACCATATTTTTAAAATGCACAAATGAGCTGAGTAGTCCATTTTTACATGATGTCTTGATGATGGTTTGGCTCTTCTAAGCTTGCTCAAGTCATTTTTTAATCATGTTTTAAGGCTTATATCTACATATAAAAATTACACCAAGGTACCAAACTCATAGGGAATTATTAAGGAAAAAAATACGTCATCTTAAGGAAATTTTAAGACTAGATATGCTAAGATTCAAATGATAGGGTGACAATTTGATCGGTGACGGAAAAATTAACAATAGGAACCACTCTAAATCTTTTCCTGCTAGACTTCAAGGAAATAAAAAGAGTAAATCAATGTCACTGTAATCTATTGGTTGGCAAGAAATAAATAATTATTTTAAATGGAAATTAGGGTCTCCTTTACCCTTGTATTTATCAAATTTTTGTGGTTCATATCTATAGATACTCCATTTTAAATGGGTATGAACACACATCATCTAACTTAAGCTTCTTGGTCTATTTACCTACTTGAATGGTGGCAATTACATCCTTTATTTGTTGTATTTCTTGTGTCAAAAACTAGATGGAATATTGGTCTAAGGTGGAGGCTAGGTGGCTAAAGATGGATTATCTTGATGGGGGTATAATGGAGGAATGGTTTGTTATGAAATGTTGTTTTGAGTAAACTAACCAAGAATATGCATTCACAGATTAGGATTTAGTTATTTTAATTTCATGCATTGTGGTGCAATATTTTGGTTTGGATTTAGTATATAGGCCTAATTTTGAGGGAATTGTGTTTGAAATGGAAGGATATGGATTTGGGTAAAGTACTATGCCTACTGATGTTGAGTAGGGACTTGCTACCAACTAGTCAAACTTGGATGAATAAGGGGGACTTGTTGTGAACCAAGGCCTTTTCATTGGATTTATGGCACATGTTAAACAAAAGGAAATTACTACATAAGTGGTACTTATTGGATAATAGCACCTCTTGGTTACATGAATACTTATTCTGAAGTATACACTTATAGAGTTTTTGGCATTTGTCTTTGGCCAATCAACATACGTTATTGATTAGATAATGTTTGTTATTATAAAGGGATGTTGGTCTATGATTGTTGGGGTATACTTATCATTACCTATCATGGTGGAATGTGTTTTCCCCTATTTAGGTGGCATAGTGTTATACCTCTATTATGATAGTAAACTATATTGTGCTTATTATTGTGGAATTATAGTCATTACCTATTATTGTGGAGTATAATTCTTCATGTTTCATTGAGGAAAAACACTAGTTGGTACTTTATTACTTAATCCTTGAGGTTGCATGCTTGAAGAAGTAATTAGTTGAGGACTAGAGGTAGCTTTTTGTAGTTGGTATGTAGGAGTTCCTACCCCTATTAGTGCAAACCACTCATGATATTAATTAAAGGCACCTATTTTGGAATAGTTTTTGGTGTATTTAAACCACTTTGGCTTTGATCAGGAGATAATTGCATGTTATCTACTATATTTGGCACATTATTTTGTATAGAAGCAATAGTCACTTCTTCAATAGTTGGGATATTGTACATGTTATCAACTAAAGTGTTTTGTGTAAAGGGGTCTATACTCAAATTATATTATCATGTTAACTAAATTAATACCCCTATTGAAGGATCTAACTTGCTGAGTGGAACATTTGACATGGTCATGTTATTAAAGTTATGAACTATATTAAAATAGTGTTTATATGCTTGTTGCATTTGTATAAATTGGTCCTTCATGAGGCCCTTTCCTTTAAAAATTATATTAGGGTCTTGATATTACATCAACATGAGCATTTAAGTATTTATAGTAGAGACATGTTTGATGATTTGGTTATAAATCATGTTAAGAGGCACTCTAACTAGACTAGGCAAATTTTATGGAGAAAGTCTACTAGAAACTTGGCCCCTACCTCCATGGATCTAACTAAAACTTCATCCTTATTTTAAATAAAGTGGTGATCAAACAAATAAGGATCATATGTCAATGGCATAGTGATATAATATGATTTTTGTTGAGATTGTTTTGTAACCAATGATATTCTAGAAAGCTAATGTGTATTTTTTTATTGGTCCTACTTTGAATATGGAGTCATGTTAACCAAATAATGGGATAAGTTATCTTTAATTTTTTCCCTATATTGAGTAGTTTAATTAAGATAAGGATCTATCTCACAAACAAAATCATCACTGGAGGCATATTGAACAAAGTCTTCTTGTGTGACCACATTATCATAACATGGATTATGCATGGCTCCACTATGAGTGTAATGAGACATATCCAAATCAATGATGAATTTTTCATGAAAAATGGTTTAGATTTAAACAAACTCTAAAAAATAATGTCTAAAAAACAAATGGTATAAACTTGGTCTAAGGATGGAGTTGTATCTCCAAAATGGTCAGTGTCAAACATGGGCTACAACATTATAACATAAAATTTCAAATGTCAAATGGCTTGCACAAAAGGGTAAAGTGGATGAATAAAAATTGGATTGCCAAACTTAGGTAAAAATTATTTCAAACAAGTTTAAACTAGGTCTAAAGAAATAAAGTTTGCTAGGTCTTTTGGAGAACATGGCACAAAATCTAGGCTCAAAATAGGAATTACTAGGTCTTTTGGGAATAAGGAACAAAATATATAATTTTAAATAAAATGAGGTCTAAGAGGAAAGATATTTAATCTAATAAATGTGAAACACTTTAACACAAACTAGGCATTTATATTTTAAACAAACACATGATCATTTAGAAAAAGACATGGAACATTAGGCACACAGAATATAAATCACTTCCCAAATTTTAGGCACAAAAATAGTCTTTAAATTGAGCAAGGAACTATTCTAAGTTACACAGCCCAAAAGTGAAAGGTAAATGTCTTGGTCAAAATTATGTGAGACATAGGCAAAAAATAGTCAATGTTTGGATTTGAACTTGTCAAGGCTAACTTATAACTTAATTTATAAGACTAGGATTGTTAAAATAGACAAGCTAGATAAAATTAAATAACATGATGGTAGTAGGCATAGATCCAAAAGGCACATGTAGTTATCAAAATTATAATTTGGAGATAAGGAAACAAGTATTTGGAATAATTTGAGCAATTTAACAATGTTATCATGTTCTAAAGGTATGACAAATGGTTTATTTCAAGACTTTAAGCTATAAAACTTGGAATGAAATGGGAATAATAATGATGCCCCTTTCAAACAATTGACATACACACATAAAGTTTTGATAAATTACTAAGGAAAATGTGTGATGTCAAATGGATGATATAATGCCTCTTCAAACAAATGAGTGATGTGTAAACAAGACTCATGTTAGATGTGGTGTGATAAATAAATAGTTTTGAATCAATACCATGTGATTAAAAAAGGACAAAATGACAAAAATACCTAAGTGTAATGTCCTAAATCCTAAAAATGAAAGGTTACATCATACTATTGAATTCTATATGTATACTTGATATTGAGAGGATTTTAAGTTGTTAATACAAAAATTAAAAGTGAATGAGAAGTAGGGTTTTTAGGTCTCCTATTCTATCAAGAGTTTGTATGATGACATATAACTTTGATATATTCACAATGCATTAACAATATGTCCATGATAAGTGGGGTTGTCTAAATTACTAGTTTTTCATTAATTTATAAATGGTCCCATATGTGTGGCAAACACTAGGTCAAAATCACATAATTTAGATCTACATAAACTAGATTGATGTGAAAAGTTCTAATCCTTTTCACAACCACTACATTCATCAATTTACCAATGTAGTGTGATGTCCAGGTTTCCCTTACATTCTAAGGCTGAGTACCACTAACGAAGCTTGTTTTAATTGCTCAAAACAAATTTACCAATGTTTCACCATAAATTTATATACCCCACCATGGAGTGGGGTTGAAATGATGATGATATATGAATTCTTGGGTCTATAAATACCTATATAACTAATGAGGAGGCAATGATCTCGCACCCATAAGCTAAAAATGCATGAAAATAAATAAGTGGAAGGATTTTAGGGTCATTTTGGGGAGGGCCTTAGTATCTTACCTTCCATGCTTTTGGACCAAATTGATAAATGGAAAGAATGAGAATTTTTTATCACCCAAGTTCCCTAAATGGGATGGGGGAGAGCATACACATGACACTCATTTTTATTAAACAAACACTATCAACAAACAAGCATAAAAAATGAAAAACTCTTATGAGTATGTAACTAAAGTGAGAGTTCATTTTTATAGCACCAAAATGAAATATATTATGAAGTTTGAGATGCTTGGATTTATTGTTGATAATTATAAAAAATTAAAAAAAACTAAGAGATGAAAATAAATAAGTACATTTTAAGCACCAAATATAATGTGCATAAAATTTAACCATGCTTAAATTTTTCTCTTTCCACCTTAAGTCCTTAAAATTGTTAGAGGGTTTACCTACTTTGAAGCCCAAAATAAAGTGGGAAAATAACATTTTAAATTTAGCTCTTAGGTTTCTAATTTCTTGTCTCAGAGACCAATCATCTCTAATCCATAGAGATCGATGTTGATTACATAAATCAATGTCGATTAAGGCATATCATCGATGTTTCCTATAAAACATATTAAAAAAGTCTATTTTGATAGAAAAATGATTAATAAATGAGCTTAAAACCTAAACATCTCATGGATTCTACAATAAATAGGTTATAAAAACAACATGTAGATCATCAAACATAAAATGAAGGAAAAAAAATTGAGTAAAACCATTTTTAGCCATGTTATTTACCTTGATCTATTTTTTACACAAAGATCATGGCTGATTCCCTTGATTGATGTTGATATGGAAAATTGGCATCGATCCCTATAACTAGTTACTTAATTAAAAAATATGTTAGAAACAAAGTTAAAACTTGAATATTGAATATTTATATACATCCATTAGGAAAACTAAAACTATCATATCAATAGCCTTGTCCATATGGGATACTCAGTCCCACCAAACATGCCATCATGTGAGTAAGGATTACATAGAGGGAAGGTTAGTATAGTGTTAGTCTAATAAAATAAATCAAATTAACACACTAAAATATTAACACCTCTAGCCTAGACACTACGGATATCATTTATAACAAACATACAAATGAAATCACAACTAGAACACAAAATAAAACACTATTTTACCTTCCTTAGAACTCTAAATGACTTGTTGAAGTGGCTTGCTTAGCTTGTGCATCAAGAAATCTTCATCAATAGATATTTTTTTTGCTTCACCTTTCCTTGACACCTTTTATTGGTTGCTTGGCTTATGATTTTAGCATGGTAACATTACTTCAACGAAGCTTATGGAGTAATCTTGCATAATAACTCTACACTATCAAAGTTTAGAAATGAATAGGTGTGGCATTGTATTTATAGACTTTAAAAGTTAATCCTCACCAAAGGTGAGTTAAGGTTGAGTTTAAATATGGAATGGGTTAAAAATAACCCTAGGTGAGTTGAGGATAACTCCAATTGAGTTAAAAAAATTCATGTAATTATTATTTTCAATTACTAGGTGTGGATTTCAATTTAGATATTTTGGAAGAGCTTGGCAACTCATAAAGGCAATGATGAAAAGGATTGATATTTTGATTTTTAGAATTTCCATTTTTATATATTCATTATTTAAAATGGATAATTCAACTAAGAATTTAATCTTTTTTAATTAGTTAATTCAATTTTATTAGCATTTTATCTCTTTTAAGATTTGTTTAAGTGCCCCACATAATGGCTCCATAGGCTAAACTACCATTTATTAGGTTGTAAGGAGACTAAGGATGGATCCGTGAGAGGTTATTATTGCATACATATTAGTATCTCAAATAGGGATGCCTCAACATGATTATGAAAATTTATGAATGATATAATGCCAAAATTAGGCTGTTTAGTGATGCCTAGGATTAATTTTCAATGTTTAGTAAAAATTATTTTGAAGTCTAGTCGGGACCCAGTTATGTCTAGAATTAGGTATCTAAAGATATGTCCTTTCTCCACTAGTTCATGTATCAACCATTTAGATTATTTATTCTCCAGAAAGGATCTAAATATAAATAAGGATTAGGAATATGTATTGAAGAGATAAAATTAATAATGTGATTCATTGTATAGAGTTTAGGCATTTATTTTGGTAGCTAAAATATTTCTTTGTATTCTTCCAAATTGAGTTGCAACTCGGTATTTTTTTTGTGTTGATATTATAGGAATTTTGATATAAGTTAGAACACAAGGAATCTCTTTCATTCATATCCTACCATAAAAATAGAAACTTTTTACTAGATGACACTAACTTATTACACTACTTGGTGATAATGAGTGGTATCTTTGGAACTAATTCCACTATATGGTATCTCATATCACCAACATTTATGACAACATTTATAGGATTTGATTCATATAATTTATGTAAATGATAAATAAATGATATACCTAGTATTATATCATATACATATAATGAAGTGACATCTCAAATTACTATATCTCTAAATGGATTGATTTTGTACACCAATTGACACTATTTTTTGATGCATTTCTTAGATCCCATACTGAACCATCCACTGGAGTATGGTTTTGGGTAAGGAATTAGTGGAAATTATATATGTTTGTGGTACACACCATGACACTAGGTTCATAATCCATGATCTTACCTTTATCAAATGTTGTGATGATGATACCCATTACCTTAGGTGATGAAAGTAAAATTTTCCTAGCATGACATTCTTCATTAGAATGATTGTTGGAGTTATAAATTTAAAACCACTTATCAATCTTAGACTAATAATTTTGGTAATTTGATGGTGGTTTAGTATTATATAGATGGTTTTTCTATTTATTCCCTTATTTGGAAATATACTTAGAATATTTAGACTATTGCTCAGTCTAAGACTAAATCTTCTATCTTAGTCCCAACCTTGGCTTTTGATTCAAACTTAAAAGAATATTTTTATGTTTCCTCAATTGAGGATATAGTTCTAAAATCTATATCTAATTGGGTATGGGATATCAATCCTATCATATGCTTGAAAATAATATTTTTCTCCAAATCTTTAATCCCATGTTTGGACACAAAGTATGAAAATTATTTGTGTATTTCTACATAGACTACTCTTTACCTTGGTGAAACTAAGATAAATTGATGTGATGGTCATCATAGTTTCCAAATTGATAATAGGTTGACTTGAGTGATTTTAAAAAACCATTCCATGTGTCTATAAATGTGTCAAAACTAAGATCTTCTTCATGTGAAGTGCATTATTTTTCCTGCCATTTCTTAATTGATAGATAAACTTTGAAAATATTTAATGTGATATTTTATTGGTAAGAGAATTGATTAATTGCATAATATTAATAGATAGGATTAAGATAATTATTTAAGACATCCATATATAGTTTACCTTAAAATATATGAATGTATAGATTGACTTGTACCTTATATGGTGTTTGTCTAAATAGATGATGAGAGTGAAAGGTTGTTAAAGGAATCTATTGCTTGAGAAGTATTAAAATTTGATCAATGATACTTTTTTATTCATGTGCATGACATTATTCTAGATATTCCCTTTGTATCTACAACTCATCCTTTATAATTTTTTGGAACATATCTAGAGGTTGATTCATTGAATATGTATTTCCCTACTGAGGACATGAAGGAAAGTATTATGAATGGTCGTGAGTTTGGATCCCTAAAATTTTATAATCATACCTTGTATGAGTGGGTATACAAACAATGATGAAACTAAAAAACACCACGATACCATTTAGGGATGATATGAAGTGTGTTGATTTAATACCACTAATCTAGGGCTGAAGAGGAGACCCATTGGATATCATACTCAAATTGGTTAAGAGGGTTTATATATGTGGAAGTGAATTAAAAAATGACAAGGAATATGAAATTATAATGAAATAAAGAACAATGAAATAAATAATGATATGACAATTTATATAGAACCATAATAATAAATTTGTCTAATGATAATTCATTATATATATATATATAGACACACACACACACACACACACACACACATGTATGTATGTATGTATATCTCTCTATGTGTGTGTATGTATGTATTATCAAATAACTTCCTAACTCGATAATTTTATGGTTTTGATTAATATGATGCTAACCTAAAAATAATGGAAGTGTTCATTATTATACAATGAAATAATATGAAACATCAACTAAACAATTATAATAGTTGGTATCAACTTATTCATAACTAAAAACTATGGTGACATCATTAACTATCATTATTGGAAAGATAATAGCTATAGTGATGACACTATAGGAGTTGTATGGTAACACGAGTGGAATTTTAAGGAAAAAATTGGTACATAAACTAGAAACCTACTGACGTATATATTGAATTTAATGTAAGTCTAGATGTGTAAGTGAGATAACAAACAATTTTACTTAATGGCCCATAGCTTCCTGAATAATCTATTAAGCTCATGTGCCTAATTATCTTGATGTATCTAGTATGCTTCCTTATACATCTAGTGTTCCCATGAGCCTACTATAGTGTGTATCATGTTTGGTGTGAATATGCCTAATATATTTATACATTTGAATTCTTATGTCTCTAATGTGGTTTCATATACTTGATGTGATTTTCTATATTCATAACTCAATTATCTACTTTATACCTTATCATATATTTAACATGTGTAATATTATGATTGATTTTTATTTTATATACTTTAAAATGACGAGTCTTATAAAATTTCATTTCCACATGAATGATTTAATTTCAGTGTCTGATGTGCTTGTTATACATCTCATTTGATTTCATTACATTTTGTACTTTTATCATGCCTAATGTAACATAAGCTCCTAATATGTTTTATGTGTGCTTGATTTTACTTTAAAACTTAATATGCTTCTCAGATGCTTGAATTGATTCTAGTACTTGATATTTTTATTTATCTATGATTATTATATGGACTTAAATTTACTTGCCTACATTATTGTCACTGATATTCCTATTAGTCGACACTAATTCTTCTAATCTCATTGATTCTAATTTATCCCGCTAATTTATCCCTCCTAAATCAATTTATCTAGTGTACCCCTTATATTATGCTTCATCTAATAACCTTATTCCATCCCCACCAATCAATTAATATATCATAAATCTTATATTATCTTATTCTAATCCTATTTACCAATTATTTGGGAATTTTAAATTCCCAATGTGCCACCTACTAGCCTATTCCTAGGTTGTCCTGCACCCATAGTCCTTAATAACCTACATGATCCCTATCTAATCCCACACCTAAGCCTAATTAATCTGTAAGAGGATTATAGAATTTGAGGGTTTTAGAATCCTCTAAATCTAGAGGCTTCCAAGGAATTTTAAATTCCTTAGATAATTCCCATCCATTGATCTCCCTCGACCAAGTTTAAATTTCAACCATTGATCGTTCCCTCCTTCTTCTATTTAACCAAGGCCACTCCTCCATTGGATCTAAATTAAGAAATCTATATCAAATCCATGTCCAACTAGTCATCCAATCCTTCATCAACAATCCTTGAATCATGCCATAATAATGTCCAAAATCTAAGTCTTAAGTCAATCCTCATCTAAATATTTTTATATTGATTTCATTTAATCATGGTTTGGATCATTTATATTTAGTATTATAATGTTATTTTGAATGGTTAAATTCATCTATTGCATTAAGTTCTAATAGATCTAGACTTTAGCTAGGTAGTTTGGTATTTAAGTTGAATGAATTACATAATTTAGTCTATTAAGCTCAAATTTCATCTAAATTTTGGTGACCATTGTGAGATATTGCTCTCAATTTAATCAATTTATCTTGTTATTGGTGTTTTGATAGTTTTTAGGATCAAGAAAATCTCATATTTAAAAAAAAATTGTACACAAGTGAAATCTATGGTATTGTACTAGTATTCATGACTTTGTCCTATGTAGTCATGGTTTTATCCTCAAAATTCATGACTTTGTGATGAACTACTTGACTTTATCACTAATGGTTTTTAATTTTATAGGTTTTGACACATTGACAAAATCATAATTCACAACTTGTAACTTTGCTTAGAAAGTAGAAATTTTACTAAGAGAGTCACAATTTTGTCATAAACTACTAGCAGTCTATTCTTATAGGTTTTCTATCTCTTGACAAAACTATGACTTAGTAAGTCACAACTTTGTCCTGTAAAGAGTAATTTTATCTACTATAGTTTCAACATTGTATATTTTGGTAAAAAAATTAATAGTTTGTCCTTTACTCTTTGACATGTAGGTTTTAGTCTCACATGCTCTATTTTTTAGGATGTGTAATCAATCTTCCATTTAAAATTTTAAAATTTAAGGGGTTTTTGCTTTAAACATATGCCTATTGACTAACCCCCCCTTTTTAACAAGGTCTTATCTCTGTAAGTTTCACTATTTTATATGTGTAATTTATAGGGTCATTTAGAAAGGACAATGTAGAGAGGATCATCGACAGTCTGAGCACATATCCCCTTAGTCATTTTTTCCCTCACCCACAAAATTGCAAGTCATGAATTTTCCATAATTGTGATATTACTCTGAGGAATTGCAGTATTATAACCCTAGCAAAAAATTTGTAATTTTGAATCTTATTATGTCTATTGTTCATCCACAAATCTTATCAGATAAATCTAAGATATATTATTTGATTAAAAACATCTTTTAATCATCTAGATAATCAAAATTTGAGGTCATTTTGATAAAAATTTAAGTATCCATTTGTAAATATTTAATATATCATAATTGATATTTAAATCTATCTTAATCATCTATAATTATGCATTCCTAGGCCTTTTAAACAATCTATTAGTAACCTACTAAATCATCTATTTCTATCAAATAATCTAAATCTAGAGGTTTTGTCACTCATAAAAAAACCACAACTATCATTTTATAGTCAATAGCAATATTGTTAGTTTTAGTCATGGTTTTATAGCTATCTATCAAAATTTTGTAGGTTAACCATCATAATTATCTAACCACTACAAAATTACAACTCAGAATCTATGATTTTACATCAGAGTTGTGGTTTTGCACTCTCTGGTTATGATTTTGCACTATGTAATTATGATTTTGCATGCATTTTTGCCTTCAATTTGGTAATTTTTTAGTGCAGTTTTTGAGTCATTTTTAGTGAATTTTGAGTCATTATGGGCCTCTTGGAAGGCCCAAATTGCCTTTGGCATCAAGGTCTCCACCCCTCTACCCTACCCTATATTTTAATAGGGAATGTGCCTAGGGTATTTCACTTGGACCCCAAAAGGGGATCTACCCCTTGACCCTATAAAGGTAACTACCCCTTAACCCCATTGGGGGATGCCACCCCTAGACCCCCATGTCATGTCCCACTCACCCAAAGAAATTATAGAGACAATTCATGATATTTTAGGGTGTTTTATTAAGGCATATTTGACTAACATCTTATTTCTTATAGGGGTTATTTTATTTTTCTAACATCATCTTTTACAAGTCATATTTTGGGTCTAACATTTTATCTTACAAGTTACCCCTCAATATTGTTTTATCTAAACTACTAATCCTTATCTATTAGGTTACCTTTTTTTGTGGGGGGAGGGGGGGAATTAAACTACTAACCTTTGTCTTATAGACCACATATCGAATACCCCACCTTAGCATTTAGAAATAATTTTTGAATTATTTTAATCACTTTGTCTTATATATATATATATCATTTTCATCCTTTTATCTCTTTGTGTTGTATATCCTTGTTTGTCATCTTGTAAATACATCACATTTAATCTTAATCAGTTAATTAATTTTTTTTGTCTACTTGTTTATATTCTGAGGGTTACGATTAGTGTATGTTCTCCTCCTTGCATCCTTATGGTGATTTTTGGGGATCAAAAGCCATCTATATGCCTTACCATTTTGTTTCTTATGGGTAACATGATGTGGAATTGACACCCACGCACTTTTCATAGTCTTAGGGGGATAGTGACCATGAATTTCACCACCACACACTAATCCAAACTCTATGTTTTGGTGGAGTATAAAAATTAGGTAAAACTATCATTAGGCTAAGTAGTTGACCCCGTATAAGTCAAATTAGGTATTAAATAACACCCTATATGAATTTGGTCCCCATCATACCTTCACATATATCGAGGACACCCCTAGAGAGCCCATTTAGCCTAGCATAAGATCCTTTAGTCATAACAAGTGTAATGTTGTAGGAGTCAGTATCAACTCTAAAGTAGCCATCAAGTGCAAGTAGGGTTGAGAGGGTTCAATTGATATCATAATAGGTCACCAAACTATAGCCTCACCCATAAAGACATTGGATGGTATGGGCATTGGGTTACACACCCTCATTATTTTATTAATTATAGGTTTGTGATTGTATTACTTGGGTGTGTGTTGTGTTAAACCCTTTCTATTTTTGATTTGATTCAACCTTCACCCAAACCTATGCACACCTATTTATGTCTTTACACAACCCATCTTATATATTATTGCATAATTTTATACTTTTATACATCTTTATCCCATAATCCATTTTTACACATCATCTTACACATCCTAGTCATCCTCCTATTGTAAATATTGTCTCCTTGTCCCTATCTCATGTCATCCCATCTTAATCTAGTCGTCCCCATATTATCATATCTCATCATTGACCACATCCCCATCACCTACATCTTGTTTTGTGCATCCTTATCTCATCATCCTCTTGTACATACTTTGTTTTTCCTCATATATCCTTATAACCACATCCTAATCTAACCATACCAACCCATCATTAGTTATCACCCCATCACTCACATATCCTAGTCACCATCTTGTATATCCTTGTCATCATCCCCATTTATATATATTATCTCTTGTACATCCTTGTCTCAAAACTATCTTCCATTGTCACCTTGACTTCATCCCATCCTAATCTAGTTATATCCACCCATCCTTAGTTATAAACTTATCACCTACATATGACAACCAAATCTTACATCCTTCCCTAAGTCAATATCATCAACTAGATGCCTTACACACAGTCACCTCATCCCCTCCTAGTCTAACCATACCCACCCATCATTGTTCATCACCCCATAAATCATGTAGCCTATACATCATCTTGTATATCCTATCATCTTGTGCATCCTTGTTATCATTTCCTTGTACGCATTATATTTGTATATCTTTTTCATTGTCCTATCCCATATCCTATCTTAGTCTAGTCATAACCCACTCATCATTCTAACGTTGGTCATCCACATCTTATCCTAAGTCTACCTCATCCATAATCAATTATACCTCACCTTGACTTATTTAATCCCTTAGTCCAAACTTGACCATGTCCTATCCACTTTTATCCCACCATAGTCATATTCATCCCCATATCATCTTGTCTCTTTATTCCACCATCTTATATATCCTTGTCTTACCCTCATTCTACATATATTTATTCCTTGAAGTCACATCTTATCTTAGTCCTAATCATAATTAGTCATACCCCCATCACCTACATCTTATGTTTTGCATCCTATCCTAGTCTCCCTCATCATTAGTCATATCCATACCTATCCTAGACACATTTTGTTTCATCATCCATGTATATCCTAAGTCCACTTTACCCATCATCACTTGTCTTGACCTTGTCTTCATTACCCATATAATCTAACCTTGTCTTACCCTAGCTGGCTCTTTAGGTCATATACAAATCCACACCATCCCTATCACCCTTAGTCATTTCATCATCACCTCTATATATTTATCTTATTCACATTATCCCATCACCTTCATCACATAATCATACCCATATCATATTAAGCAAATGGGTTTAAGGTTTGAGATATTCATTTATATTTTGATATCATCATATTAAATTATCGCTCATCCTATTGATCAGATATAATAATTGATCAATATCTTACTAGCATCCTATTATTTTGTCAATTTTAATCTAGCAACCCACCATCAACAATCTAGTCTATATCATCCTTGCCTAATCATAACTATCAACCCATCATATCATCCTCTTGATAGTTTTAATCTAGGCACACATCAAATATCTTCTCCTTTTGGCTATCTTGAAAACTAGACATCATTGATAAGTCATTAGTACTTATTATACTATCAATTTAAAATTTGATCATAGTCTTTAATCCATTAATACTATCCATCCTACTAGCTTGATCCTTCAGCCTTAATTTTTTCAAGCAATCCTTAGCCTACCTTCGCATCATCATCCATATTTCCCCATATATTTAGACATGTACTTGTATACCAATACATCCTAGCCAACAAGGATGAATTCCTTTTATGGGCACTAACATTAGGCACTTGACTACCCTTAGAACTCTATCCCATTCACCCCAAATCACCATCCCATAGCCTGCCAAAATTAGTATCAACATTCCTTGATGCAGTCACCCTCATCAATCAATATATTATAGAAAATAATGATGAATTTATCTTATGGATATGGAATATGGGTGCTCACTTTCCTAATAATTTTGACCCCATAAGACTCAAAACACCTCTTGAACAAGACCACCATAAACCCTTATCCCATTTCCTTCCACCATTCATTAGCCCTATCTAAATTACCTTAGCCTTGATTCATACTTATCCAAAAGTAATCCTTCATCTACTAATAATAATCCATCACCACTCCTTCCTTTATCACCCACCACTATGAAGCTATACCCCATCCTCATTGACCAGTACATAACTTCCAATAAGGATGATATCCTCTTATAGTTATTTATGATGAGTGTCCCACTTCCTAAAGGTGTTAACCCCCTTTAAATTATTACACCTCTATAATAAAATCCTTTGTGTAATTATTATTCCAATCACCCATCCACTAATCATATCCAATCATCTACCCCTTCCCCCACTAGAAAAGGGAAATCAATCTTGGCTACCTCATCTACTTCTAGTCCATCCACCCAATCTCATCACCAACCATTTGATCTAAAATATAATGCTTCTACATATGAATCACATAATGAAGTGGGTCCTTACATTCCTTTTCATATGTCCTTAGAATCCCTTTTCAAATAACTTATCACCACTAACATGATGGTCTATCCACCTATCTGACATCTTGATCTTACTAAGCCTAAGCCCTCTTAGTATAAAGGAAACTAGTACTATCTATATCATCAAACATGGGGTAATTCCATTAAATAATTTCAAATTTCCAAGACTATGTCCAAAACCTCATCAATCATGGTGACATAGTAATTAAGGATGAATCCGATGAATGTATATCCCTGGGTGAACAAGAAGAGGAATGCCAATATTCCTTTCTTGATAGAGATAGATCCCTTCCCTTCTAAGATGAATTCAAGACATCCTATCACTCTTCCATGATCCCCTAATCATTGACCAATCCTCCATCAACCACAATTCCATTTCCCATATACCTAGTCCCCTAATATCTCATGAATCCTTCTATGGCCCTCTCTTTTCTCAATCTATTATTCATCCATCATCTCCATCTCACCCATCACATCAAATACCATCTATTGAGAGGACACTTTTATAAAATAATTCTCTAGCTAGAAGCATAAATACATGTACACCATAGTTTGCATTAGCACCATCTATATCAAGATCATGTGTAACACTAGTCTCTAAGTTAGATTTATCATTAGAAACATCAGCCTTAATCAATATTACATATGGTGATCATTATGCCTACCCTTTTGAAGATACCTCCAATCTATCACCAGGCATATATTTAAATCCTAATGAGGATAATGAAGTCATAACAAGGTTATAAAAATCTTTATTTATCAAAGATAATTAGAGTGAATCTAATTCTCCTTTGGATGCAACTATTCCTTATGATCCTTTTTTCTAATCTTGAGGAGATTTTATCTAATGTTGAAATTGGGTCTCCTATGAACCCCTATGAATACCATGCTACACCATCACACTAATTGACCTCATCATACCCTCACCACCACCTTAATCCATCATGGACCCTTTTCTCCCCATCTATGATCACTTAATCACCTCCCTCTATAAGTATGAATAGTAACATATATCATTGGATCCTTCTTCAAGTAATATAATGTGTGCCACAAGTATAGAGGTCTAAGACCACATTAGAAAAGTCATAAATCATAATCAAGTCATCATTGATCCTATTAGTCAAAATCAAGAATATTCTAATCATTAGCCTAATATGAATGTCTTCTCTTAGTGAAGCCCAATATCAGGAACTAGAGGGATGTAAAAGTCAAAATCATCATTTATCAAGTCAAAAATCAATCTCCCCTAGTGAAGCCCAAAATTAGGCACTAGGGGGTAGTCAAAATCCAAATAATGCCAAAATCATGGAAAATCATCCATCAAGTGATCATATCAAAGATTAATCATAAAGTAAACATGTCTTATATCTCCTATAGTTTTTTGTCAATTAACACTAATAAAATGAAACATGTCCCATATCTCTAATAATATATGTGACTACTAGTCCTAATCCCCCATCACCCATTACCATATGCTATCATGATCCTATAATTCATTTTAGTCCTAATCCTCCATCACCCATAGTATCATCCTATCTTGATACTATCATCCATCAAAATTGAGCTCTCATTGAATCCATACCTCACATCACCTCCTCGAGTAGCATTGTCTCTCTTAAGGGCTACGAAGACACATGGTCTATATATATATAGGGGTCTCCATTAATCATCAAAAAAGGTCATATGGACCCTCATACATCTAATAAAAATGACAATATGATCCTGACATCACATATGCCTAGAATAGGTGTTAGTTGAAGATCAAAACAATGCATTCATCTTACATCTCACCCTTCATCTAATGAATCAAGATAGAAAATAAAGTCAAAAAGGTCAAAAAAACATTTGTCCAATGGTGAAAACCAAATTTATGGTTCCTTGGGAAAGTACCATGATGAAAAATAGTTTCCAACATCATGGTAAAATAATCTATTGTTCATATTGTACCTTAACACTTGGGGCAAAATCCATCTATCCCTTATCAATATATCCATACTTATATCATCCCTCATCAACCTTGTCTATATCACCCATCTAAGTTTATCTTATCCCTTGGTCCAAACCATCATCTACATATCACATTCCTTCTTGCCTTGATCTTCATAAAAAATTGGAAGGTGTCTTGAGATCCATTATATAACTATCTTGGCATATCTTCCAATGAACACTAAAGCAACTAAACATCTGGTTCCTTCACAATGTGGTCATTATAAATCCCCTATTCCTTCATCCTCATCCCATTTTTAATATCACCTATACATAATTCTATCCATCCTCATCCTAGTTTCTACGCTTGGTATTCTCTTTGCTAGTAGCCCCATATGTATAGTGTACATACATATTCCATAAAAGTCCTAAAAATTTAAATATGCAAAAAAAACATAAAAAATCATAAAACTTGAAAAAACCAAAAATATTCCATGATGTCTTGTCTTATACTTGATCCCCTTATTGCATCCATCTTCTTTGGATACACCATTTAGTCTTGTAACCCAATTAGAGTGGCCACCCATTTCTCTGTATATTTATCATCCTTGGCCTAGGTATTATTGGCATACATCACCTTTTGAAATATTTTAATCTAGAACCCATCATTTCCCTATCAATGCCTCTTCACACCTGGCACCCATCACATAGCCTCTTTGCTAGTGTGGAAGGTACTTAATCCCATCACTATTTTTATCATTTCCTCTTCATACTTAGCAATCATCCAATCACTATTTTTTCTAGTATGAAAGGTATTTGATCCCATAATTATCTCCTCTTATTAATATATTATAATCTTATAAGTCCTTATCTATTGGTAATCCTTGGTCATCACTTTTATACATTACCATCCTTTTCCACTTTTTGATTTGATTTCCAAACCAAATCAATATTCAAATACCTTCTCCCATCTTCCATCCTTATATACTCAACTAGGAGAAACATATTAACCTAATACTAATCATGATCACTCTATCCAAATCGAATTCCATCCTAAGTCCACAATCACATCATGATCATCCAACCCATCACTCAATCACTCATCCCATTTTTAAATAAGACATTGTGACACTGTATAGATAGTTGTGTGTGTTACTTATTTATTTTTTTTGTATTATTTGAATATCATATATATAACATAAGACAAACAATATATATATATATATATATATATATATACATACACACACACACACACACACACACACACACACACACACACACACACACACACACACACACACACACACACACACACACACACACACACACACATATATATATATTGTTTGTCTTATTTTATGTATATTGGGTAATGAAAAAGGATGCTATGAGGACACCAAAAGTGCCCTCGAGGATGCAGAGTTTGATATTTTCCTGTGCACTTTGGCATCATATCCTCTTGGTCATACTTATATCACGGATCATATTTTCAAGTGCTATATTTAATAGATTACTTAGACTATGATGATATTTATGACATTTTTAATGGCTTAATCACTTGCATCCTCATCATTTATCTAATCATCCCTCTTCCCATCACTAATCTAATACTCTTGACCCATCCAACTAACATCTAATATTTTATGCTCATCTCATCATCTGAGGCATGTCCTTTACTCACTAAAATCATACCCTAATAACTAATCATCATCATCATCATCATCATCATCCTTTTTTAGTCTATCTCATCATCTTACATTATCTAGTTAGAACTACATCACCCTTAGGTCTCCTAAGCATATGTAGGAAACACTTGGCCACTTTTTGGTTCCCAAGGGTAGTTTGACCACTATATCCTCTTTCCTCATCATCTACTAGCACATCTCTCTCATCTTTCATCATCTTTGAGTCTTGCATAAATCCAATTTTTGAGCTATAATATCAATCATTCATAAATCAATCTATTGATCAATCACCATCCTCAAAATAATCTCCTTAATCTTTTTGTCAATCACCTACACTTATCGATTGGGCTCAATAAATCACAACTTCCATATTTTCTTTCATCAATCATTGATTGGTAAATCAATTATGACTCCCTTACATGTGTCCTTACTAGGGGCATTATCATTATGGCTCATTGCATTGATCTAATGTAGTCTTTTGGTCACTCAATCATATGAATTCTTCTTTATCATCACCTTTTTCATATTAATCATTTATTTTATCAAAACATCATCTTATCATGTCTTATAACTCTCACTTCCATACATCCTTACTTGGGATACATCTAAATATTACAACCTTTTATCCTATCATCATCATGTTACAGATGATTCCCCATTGGGATGTGTTGAAAAACATGATAAAATCATCTTTACTCCCTATGCATGTGTCTTTACCAGGGTCATCATCCATTTATAGCTCATTACTCAAGTCAGACTTATCTTCTTCATCCTCTATCTCACATCACATCTCCTTGTCTATTCATATCATCCCACCCATCATTTCTTCTTTTTATTGGCCATATATCTCATTCTTCTCCACATGTCCCCTTGAGGTGGCATCATATCCCATAACATCATCTAATAACATTCATCTATGACATGGGTTTTATTTGAAAGACCATTACTCCATCTACTTGTAATGCCCTTTAAAAGAGGGGGAAAATTTATGCACCTAAACTCACTCACCTACATTATTGTCACTAATATTCCTATTAGTTAACACTAATTACATTAATCTCATTTGTTCTAATTAATTCTATTAATTAATTACCCCTTATAGTAATTTATCTAATGTCCTCCCCTTAATTATTCTTCATTCCTCTAACCTTATTCTATCCCACTTCATCATTATTTTATCTTAAATCCCCACTATCCTAATTTAATCCCATTTACCTATTATATGGGAAATTTAAATTCACAAAGACCCACCTACTAACCTATTCTTAGGTTATCCTACAACCCTAGTCCCTAATCCCTACCTAATACCTATCTAACCTCATTTTGATCACCATTAGTCCCTAAGAAGGATTATAGAATCCTTCAAATATATAACCTTACCTATTATAACACCCTCCTCTATAAAAGACTCTAAATCTATAGGCTTCCAAGTAATTTAATATTCCTTTTAATCCTGTACCCTTTATCTCCTTCATCCAACTTCAAAACTCCATAATTGATCCTTCCCTCTTAATTCTATTTAAACAAGGCCACTCCTCCATTGGAGATAACTAAAATATTCATAGAAAATACATGTCAAACCAATCCTTAATTTATTCAATCATCAAGCATCCTAATAATGCCACCATAATGCCCAAAATCTGATTTAAGGAATCAATCATCCTAATCTCTTTATTTTCATTACATTTGATCTTGGTTTAAATTACTTAGATTTAGGATTTAAGTGTATGATTAAATAGCTTGTTCATCTAATTATACTTAATTCTAATGGATTTAGAATTTACTTAGTTGTTAGAGATTTGAGTGGTTTAAATTAGTTATATTTAATCCTTATTAATCTCAAATTCCATCTACAATTCCATTTTCCATCAAGAACATGTATATTACTTTCATTGTTCATGCTTTAGTTTATCTTGTCTCTAGTTATTTTCCAGTCAACTTTGTCTCCAATTATACCCTGATCAAATTTTTGCTAAAAAAAATTATTTATTTTTCCATTTGTCTCTAGTTGATCATATTTTATTTTCATTTATTGATATACATTTTTTCAACTTGACTCATAGAATTTTAATTTTCTTAGGATTTTGGTTCATTATTTATTTTTCTTAGGGCATCCTTTAGAACTTCCTTTTACTTTGGTTTTTCAATTAATTTTCTCATATTTTCAACATGGATATTCATAATTTTAATTTATTTAGTGTTTTTATGTCACCTAGTCTTTATGTCAGCATGGTCCCTATCATACACTCATCGGGGCATAACCCCTTATACATGATTTACACTGATATATCAACTTTTTCTCACATGGGAAAAATTTTCATTGATTTTATATTGTTTATATATTGAGTACATGTGGATAAATTCTTCTCTATGCTACATTACTTATATCATAGGCCCACATGGGGTATATTATTTATTATGCATATGTTTTCATGAAAATATCTTTATATGCTAGACACATCGATGGTATTTCAGCACTATATTATATTTTATCTCTAATATCTTTATTTTTATATATGATTTTCACATGTTCACTTAACATATCAAAAGAGATGTATAAATCCCACTCATTATATTAAGAAACATGATTCTATGGTGTGATCATCACTACATAAAAAATATAGCTTGTAGAATATTTACTCAAATTTAGGATGTACTAAAAATATCATTCATATTATATTATAATCCTATTTAGGATATACTTAGGATGGCATTTAAACATTATTTTATTCCTATTTAGGATGTACTTGGGACATCATTTAACTTTATTTGGAACTATACTTAGAATATTATTATTTTTACTATTATATATACGTAATTTTTGTATAGGAATATATTTTTTATATGATATTAATGTTTTTTAAACATATGCATTAGTTAAAATTAGGCTCTAATTATCAAGTTTTACCTTGTGTTGGGCCCTATTTTTACTTCCCTTACTTTGTGTCATCCAACTTTAATTTATCTTCACTCTAGGTATGATAATACAACCATTCAATCTAAAACACTTGAAAACCTACTTATCAACTATTTTTTTACCCTAACATGACCTCTTATGCTCCCATAATGTCCAAATCATCATTTAGGGTTTATTTATTATCCTTAATAAGATCGAATTGTATCATCTAGTCATGACCAAGATCAAGCCACTTGAGTTTGGCCATTATGTCATATGGGTTATTTGACCCCTATTCCTCATTGTGTTTTTCATTTATCCTTTTTATAGTTTCCCACCTTATTTATTATTGTCTTTCATTCCAACAGGGTCTTAATTTGAATTCAATAAGTGTATATATAAACAAGCATGCTAATCCCTTTAGGACATAGAGGAATACTAAGGGAATATCCCATGAGTTATTCAACTCTTTTTATTATTTATACTTCCATAAATGTAGTATATATGTTTCTTATGTAACTCCATTTTTATTATTATTTTAATGTCCTTGAACTAAACCACTTTTAACTAAAACATTTTCATTAGCTTGTGCTTTCTTGCACTCAACATATGGGTTTCAGCTTTTGATGAAACCACATGGATTTTTAAGTTCATTTTCCCACTAGGGCTATATTTTTGTTTATATTGTATATTATAATTTATTTTTCCTAAATTTTACATAAACTCATATTTATTTTCATGTTTCCTTACCTTTTATAGTTAGCCCTTGTTCAGATAGATATAATTTGTCTAGGTTCTTGATTACTTAATTTTCCATCATTAGCCATAGATCCTTGTTTTTTTTATAAGTTACTTTTTTACATTTTATATAAATTTACATATTATTCAACCTAAGGAGATCAAATTAAATTCACCTATTAGGGGAAGTGATATATTAAAGTCAAAACTAGTTGATTTTTTGATATTCTTTTTACTAATGCTCGAGTTGATTTAAAAACTAAAATAGAAGTTGTCAATTAGGTTAATGTTCCTTTTGTTGGTAGCATGTTAATCAGGTTAATGCTCCTTTTTATGGTAGCATTTGGTTTATGCTCCTTTTTCTACCCAATCTAAAAACTATAATAATGTTCATTTTATATCTCATAAGCAACCACCATAAGTTTATAATGGCCATATCATTGATGGATTCATAGGTTTTGTCAATGATACATGTAAGGATCCTCATATAATTCCATTATATGATCATGAAATTCTAAAATATTATTCTAATAATGATCCCTTATGTATTTTTGCTCTCATAGATAAACATTCAAGGTTAATAAATGGAATCATGATAGATAATGTTTTAAGCATCAATGTGATAATAATGAAATTTAATAAAAATCTTGGATATGTATGTGTGTGTGTGTATATATATATATATATATATATGTATATATATATATATATATATGTGTGTATGTATATATGTATATATGTATGTATGTATGTATGTATGTATGTATGTATGTATGTATGTATGTATGTATGTATGTATGTATGTATGTATGTATGTATGTATTTATTTATCAAGTACAATGGAATTAATTAGGGAATACAATGGTATAACCAAGATGCTTCTTGGTGTAATTACCTTACCTATTAGCACATGTCCTAAGACTACAATATTTTGGTTTCATGTAATGTTGGATAATGAATAATATGATGTGTTATTGAGATGACCATAGCTCAATAAAATTAAAACAATATCATTAACACTTCACTAGTGTTTTAAAAAATCCATGATAATAAATTCAATTCTATTCAAGGCACTAATAAATTTCCTACATAATTTCAACATGAGGTTTTACTGTAGAATCTAATCATAGGACCTTAACCAAGTGCACCTAAATTGAAATTACTTACTCATACATGGACCAAACCATATTATCATTGCCTTTTGTAACTATTTAAAATAAAACATCTACCAAAGATCCAATATTTAGACAACCTACCATTCAAATAATGGAAAGTATGACTTTACAAAATGATAATGAAACCATTTACAATAGAGATTATTCTATTGACAATAATTTTAATGATGATAACTACTATATTGACATTGATAATGATGCATTGACCTTCTTGGACATATGGTTCTCAATACATCTAAATCTAGACCATGAGGACATGATCACATCTACTTAAACATAATATGGTCAGATAAACTATTTTATTTATTAGCCTTTCTCATTTACCTCATATGCCTGAATTAAAAATTTTATTCGTATATAATTTACATTTCCTTGTTTTTTTATCCTTAATATTCTTTTTTCTCTGTATTACACATGGATTTTTAGAAATTATTGTTTCTTTCTCTTGCCTTATTCCATGTTCTCCCTTTGGTCTTGAATTTCCTCCAACTTTTTTTTTATTTTTATATCTATCTTGTTTGATTTTTAAATTTATCTTTTAATTTATGTGTTTTCATATTTTGGTTATCTCTTGGATTTATTCTCCAATTTATCTCATGGTTTATATGTCATTCTTCTATCCTATTCAATTATGTTGAATTTTTTATTTCTTTTCTTTGATCTTAAGCATTTTATTATTGTCTTTCATCCCAAAATCAGGTGTGAGCTTCTTTATGACTATAGCACCATAATATCAATCCTTTATGTCCCTACGCATGCACAGTTCTAAGGAAAATTGTAGGTTATTAGGGATCTCACTCTTCTTGATTCTTATTACTTTGGTTTTTTTTTTTTGTTTGTCTCCTTAATTTATTTATTTTGATTATCATATCAGGTATTCTAAAAAAAAAAACAAATAAATAAAACATTATTTGCATTTATCTTTGTTTTTTCATAGTTATACAACTAAGCATATCATGATTATTTTATTATTAATATAGGTTTTATATACATTGTTTATGCAAATGATATTGATTTTATTATTGATTTAGATGTTTTTGTAAAGAAATTTGGTTGTCTAGGTTTCACTACCCATTTGATTATTTTTTCCATGATTTTGGTTATTGTCCTACTTTTTATGATGTTCTACAAGACTTAACATCCTAATGTACAAGGTAAAACCACCGATAGGTCTATAGGAAATAAATCATAAGTTTGACATTGTAGGCTTGAAATAAATTAATCGACTCAATTACATTATTAATTATTTTAGAATTAGTTAATTATAATTAAAGTCATAAAAAGGATGCTAATATGAGAATCAAGGAGTGTTTAAGTATTTTTAGTCATTTAATAATTAATTATTTTTATAATTAATATTGTATTGTAAATTAAAAATCAAAAGTGCATTTAATATTATAAATTTATACATAATAAATAAAACATGGGAAAATGGGTGGATTTCAAACTTATTTAGTGGAGGGTGTTGATGTGGGTATTATGGACATTCTAAAATTTAAATGAGGTAGCCTCTAACATTTTAGTATTTCAATAGAGGTAACTCTATATACACAATATTTTTAAACTTTATCAATGAATGATGATTTCTATCTTACAAAAACCTATCGAGTCTCAATTGCTTTAAGTCTACACCTTAAGGGATGTATCAAGAAAGGGGTCGGTAGACCATTAGTGCTTTGTAGGATTGTTATCCCTTATTTCCACTTATTACCAATCTATTCATCTCCTAAAAACATTCTCCTAAGATTTGTCTCCTCTTTTGCATACTCCTCTAATCATTTACCACCTTTAGTACCCTTTTTCGTAACCTAATACCTCATTTGATAGTGTGCATGACTAGGTTAACTAGGTTGACCTTGTAATCTTATTTTAGAAAATAATTAAGGGTCTAGGTTGGCTCTTGGCTAACCTAGCCCATAACCTAGTGAGTTTTTGTCAATAATGATACTAGGTTGATTGGGTCAACCCTATTGACCAAAACTTTAAGAAGTGTTTAGGGTTATATCCTCCTATATAAACACATCTATTTCACCATTATTAGAGAGACATGAAGAGTTATTATTTATTTGTGCTTATTTACCATCTACTCTTCCACCATTATACTTAAGGATTCTTGTCTTAGGGTTTTTACTTGGAGAATAATCTAGTCTTGTGGAGAATTATTATATACTTTGACATTTCTTAGTGATCTTTTCAAACCAAAACAACCTATTTAAAAACACCTTTATTTAAGGGAGAGATTGAGTCTCGATGGGTTCATCCTCTAAGTATCTCTAACTTTGTTTCTCTCTTTAGTAGATAGAAGTAGCATAAATAATGGATTTTGAATAATATATTTCCTCTTCTTCTCCATTGCATTAGGGTTTTACCTATACTTAGCTTAATTAGGATTTTATTGTGCATGTTTAATTTTATTTGCTTACTTATCCCCACTTTGTCCCACAAGATTTGGTGATCACTATATTAGATTTATTTTCTTTACTTGTTATTAGTATAGTGAGTATGAAAATATAGGATTTTTTTTTATTAGAGGCTTTAAAACCCTCCCTAGTGATATTATTATGGTAAGATATCCTATAATTAGGTCTATTAGATCCATATTAGTCATGTTCCCAATTATCTAATGTATCCCCAATCAAAATAGTAAGTAGGATCTATCTTCTCCAAGCTAGGATTGATTTGTAGATTTGATGAATTTATGATTACATACATTCTAATGAACCTAACATGAATCTAACCCTTTCAAGTTTTCTTTCTCGCTTTTAATTTCTATAATTTTATTATTTTTCTAAATTTGTGATACTAGGTCGACCAGGATAATATAGTTTCTAACTTTTGTAAGCAAGTTTAACATAGTTGCATCAAAATGACTCTATTATTTTTATGTAGGTCTTCATCATATGCAAGTTATTAGATCAAATAGGTTGACATAGTACTCTTATTTAATTCTAGATAGTAGACTATTTTGAATAGGTCAACTTAGTCTCTTATTTAACTCTAGAACAATAAACTAAGTCATTCAAGTTGACTTAATATCATAATCAGCTTCCAAATAAATAACTAGGTTAATTGAGCTAGTATAATCATCTTAAATAGGCTTCAAAAAATAAGGAATTATAGAATTAGGTCAACCCAATCGATAGAGTTGGTATAACTTGAAAGCAACATTCAAAACACTTCAATAGAAATTTCACAGTCCTCAACATATTCCAATCCACTAAGGTTACTTTTTTTATCTTTCTTTCAATTTAGTTCTTCCTTACAATTATATTTTGAAAAGTCTATAGTCTTCAAAGTTGTAATCATATAGTAAACTACGTTGATTTGGTTGACCTATTTATGTATTTTATTTGAAATACTATGTCAACTTGGTTAACTTAGTTCTTAAGGACTCTTGCTTCTACAGTATAGTAGAAACCCTAGTAACTCTATTCTACAATGTTTTCATACACTATCATCTAAACCAAGTTTGTACTATTCTTAAATTGGGAACTAATAATTATATGTTATTAATTAATTCACACTTTCATTTTTAGTTGTTTATATGTTTAGAGTAAATCACATAGTCTAATTAGGTGGTTTTTAAATATACCATTTGGTTACACATTTTGATCTTTCTTGCACACACTACCAAATCACATAATTTCAAAACATCTTTAAACATTTATCTTCTCAAGGCCTACCTACTTGGATTTCATCACCAAGGGGGAAGCTGACTTGGTTTTATGGCCAAGTATAAACAAGTAGTTATTGGTATATATTAGAAAATCACTTGATAGCCTTATCATTATAGGATTATAAAGCGAGGGAATAGGCCCTAATGCCAATCCAGTACAATTGCCAATATAGATCCCTTTCATCCTAAACATCCTAAAACCATCCATAGATTGATTTCTAGTTCCTTAATTTTAGCCAACTTCTTTATCAGACTTAAAATAACACTTTATAATAATAATAACATTCAAGATGACTACTTAGTTAGAATTTTATTTTTAGTTGACTAATTGCTCTCTACTCATTATATGTTATATTGTAAAAACTTGCATTGTCTAGTATTAGTACAAGGTTTTGTATTTTGTTCCCTAATTAGATCATTCTCTTTGATCCAATTATTTGTGTGTTTTTTCATTCCCTGATTTAAATTACATTGAAAAATCTTTTCCTATTTTTAGTAGACTATCATTCTACCTGACACAGTCACTCATAGACTATTTTTCTTCCTACCTACAATAGTAAGTTGACCTGCTTGACTTTGCATTCCTCTTACTAGTCAGGTTATAGTAATAGATCGACATAGTCAACCCAATATCCTTATTATATTATGTTTTTCCTAGTTTGCAGTACTAGGTTGACCTAGTCAACTCTGTACTCTTACTATTGTCATATCTATTTAACTTAGTTCTCTATTTTTATTTCCTTAGAATTTTATTCATTTTTCCAAATCATCATGAAGTTGCCTATCAAAATCTTCTTGGACAACCTAAATCCATTTAGACACTATATGGGAAATTCATTTCTCCATCTCTTTTCCTCCCAAGAGAACCCTCACTCTTGGATCACCTCTTCCCCTCCATCTCTAGATTATAACATGGTGAAAATCATACCTCAAGATGAATTAGGTGGATCCAATATTTTTTGTACTTATCAAGATAATTCTTATCTTAAGGCTTTTCAACATAATGTGGGAATAATTGATATAAGTCTATATAACAATCCCACTAGTAATCCACCTTCCAATAACCCTCCCCCTAATACTAATTTAGGGAGTTCTCCTAAAAATACTAACCCACCAATTGATATGACTCAACTTCTTGTACAAGTCATATAAAAAATTAATATAATTCAAACTTATAGCACCTCTCAAATTATAAAATTATAATTTCATTTGATCAAAATGGCCAATCAGTCCTTCGGATCTCAATCCTCAAGCCATTCTAAATTTTATTCCTCCACCTCTTAGAGATGCCTCAAAAAAATGTTATTCCTTAACATAATACGAATAATAAAATGCTTCAAAATATCCAAAATGATCCTTTAGCTCCTTTCATTGTATCCATTATATTGGTAATATATCTCCAACTATCAAATATGATGGGACTAAAGACCCTGTATCCTTTCTCAAAGCCTTTGGTAACCTCTATAAACCAAAATAATAATTTTGACACAATTAAAATTATAGTTAAAACCTTTACTAGTGATGTATTGGAATGGTACAAACAACTACCCCAACATTCTATTTGGAAACTTGAGGATTTAGTCAATCCACTAGTTAAAGAGTTTCAACATAATGATGTTCCCAAAAATTATCTTAGCCATTCCATCAATGCTAAGCAATCTCCCATTGACTCAACTCATGATTTTATCAAATGATGGTATATAGCCCATAAAGATGACCATAACATGACTGACGATATTTTTTTTAAACTATTTATAATTGCTTTAAATCATTTGATTCAATATAAGGTTCAACTTTTACTCCTCAAATGCTTAATGAATATCTTGACTAGGATAAACATTAATAATTCCTCATGAAGCAATTCAAATCTAATACCAAATTCTTTAAGGGATTTTTTCAAACTTATACTTATGTCATCATTGGCAATAATCCTCAAACCAGATCAGGATTTGCCAAAACTGACACTCCCCCATCTTCTCACATACCACTCACTATGAAGTAAATGAAATAATTTTTACCACCCTCTAAACCCTTTACTTATCTTAACAATATTCATAAATGGTATAACCCTAATCAATTTGTTTAGTTTCATGTCAACATTGGTAATTCCCATGAAAATTGTAGAGGGATTACTATATTTTTTTATCTCCAACATGCTTGGTGATTCATTCAATCACAAAGCTATAATCAACCTTTTTCATCAAGAGTATAACACCTCTTCTCAAAAATGACAAGGTTCCAAATATTATTTTTCTAATAACCCAAATTTTTTTCCATAACTAATAATCAACAAACTACTAAGGATGTTTGTACTATTATTTCCAACTATGACCAATATTACAACAATTCTCAATATGTTAACATAGCTAAGGACAATTATCACTGCAAACTAGCTCACAAAGATCCTATCACAAAACCTAAGAAACCATCTTTAGAATAACAAATTCCCAAAGATACTAAAATCACTCATTTAACTTCAAAATCCCATGAGGAACCACCTCCTTCTTTTGAACCCCCAATAACTTCTATTCCTTCAAAATCTACCTTACCTTCTAAAACTCACATAGGTTATTCTTCTAAATCCCATTGGAACTTTATTGAAGAAATTAACTCCATCCCAAGAAATATTTCACTTATGGAGTTACTTCATACTTCCTCTTATCATCACAAGTTCCTTATGCAACAATTACAAGAAAATGAAGATTAAATTCCATCTTCTATATATGAATAAACACCCTCTATTGAGCCTCAACCTACCAACATGCATACCATTGAAACCATATGTCTTTCTTCCAAAATGTCTATTGAATTTCCTAAAGGAGACATGATTAATGAAGAGATCCTTTTTCATGATGATGACCCACAACTATTCATTAAAAAAGCCATTAATACTATCCTTATTCATAAAGTTTTAGTTAATGAGGGGTCTAGTATTAATGTGACATATTTTTGGCTCATCTAACAACTTGGATATAAGAAGGATCATCTCAAGAAAACCCACCTTACTTTTCATGGATATGATAAAACTAATCAAAAGACACTAGGTTGTAATTGGCTTCCCCTAACAATTAGACCTAAGACCATTTGGACTAAACTTATGGTCCTTGATTTGCCTTTATCTTATAACATAACCCTTGGTCTCCCTTCAACTCATAGAATGAGTTCTATCATTTCTTTTGATATCCAATGCATCAGATTCTTACATAATGGCAAATGATATAAGCATGAATCCAATTCAAACCCTTAGAGTATTCAACTTCTTAGTCTAAAATATCAATATCACATCCATACCATTCCTAGCATCAATAGTGTTCTCTTCCTGAGTTTATCAACACCAATTAATACTTACAAGTCACTCTTATTGATTTGGATGATGATGCCAGTGAATTAAAACATACTTATAATTATACTAAGCTTCCTCCTTACATCTTATAATGTCTTCCTCTTTCTTTATTACCTTATGATCATACTATTCCTCTCATTGATTTAGAAGTTTTGGACCTATGGAAGCTTCTTAAGCCTAAAACTTACTTGTGGGGATCTGAAGGGTCTCTCTTTAAGTTATCCTATGTGCCACAACCTTTGTATAGGTTGTATAACTACCTAAAACTATCTAAAATTGCTTGAAATTCTTGGATGAATGTTAAACCTATAATTTATTAGTCTCACAATAGCTATTCTAACTACTCCTAATATGTGGGATGTTACCTTTCATCTTGACACCTTTGTATTTCTTGAAAATAATACCACTTCATTAAATGACTCAAAATGTGACCTTATATGACATAATAAAAACTAACAAGTATGACCAAGGATGAAAACATAATATTTGACTTCATAAAGACTAAAGGACACATTTTACAACCTAGGATACCATATGCCAAATTTGACTATATAATAATTTGACCTAATCTAACTTAGGGTTAAATTAGTCAACAATGACCTAATAGTGATTCTATTATCATGGGCCCATTCGGTGAATTTTCTTTTATATTGTTGGTAAATAGTTTTTTGAAAGGGACTATACCCTTTTACAAAATGGATCAGAAGCTAGATATTACAATTATATCATGTTCAAATAAAAATGATAGCCCCCATAAAGTGAATAAAATTAAGATTTAGCAAGCAAATCCAATAGAAAAAAGTGATTTACTAAGAACAATGCCTCAAAATAACATATAGATAACAAAAAAACAACAATATTAACAACACCTAAATAGCCATTTAGTAAATTTAATTGATTAGAATTTTGGCCTATTATCACAAACTAGAGATATGGGAATAATAAATCTAGTTGTGATATTTTATTCTAGAAAGCTAATCACATCTTGTGTCTTGAATGCTTTGTAGTTTTAACTTTGGTCCATTGTGTGCAATAGTCTATAACAGTGAGTACAAACTTATGACTAGCTAAAGAATTAGGATTAATGACCCCAATGAAGTCCAATACCCAATTAGAGAATGGTCTTCCTTTAATCACTAGTTGTAGAGGCATTATTGGTGTACTTCTCTTTTATATAGGACTTGAAATTCATGGCATGTTCTAACATGAAAATGTGCATCTTTGAATATGGTTGGTGATTGATAAATCATTCTAAGGATTTTATGGGTTGTGGTGTTTCTAGAGGGATGACCACTTCCTATCTTCTAGTGTAGATTTTTTTAGGATTTATTAAACTTCCTCTCATCATAAACATCTAAAGTAGAATATTTTGTAATTCCTTCTATATAAGATCTATTTTTTATCATGTAATGAGCCATTTTAAGTCTCAAATCTGTCCAATGTTCTCTTTTGAGCTCTAAAGAGTAGGCACCTATGAGAAAAATATTGAGTAATTTTAGTATACTATTCTTATTTAGATACTTAAATTTCAAAAACCTCTTCAATGGTGATGCATGTTTAGTCTTAGTCATGAGCTAGATGTTGCCTTAACCTCTAACGATCTTGGTAATCTTGATTTCAATATTAAACTCCTATAATTTTACCATCCATTTTCCTTTGCATTCTCCCAACTTATTTTGTGATAAAGTGATCTTAACAATAGGATCTAGTATAATGGCAATGGTATTGTTCCTCAGGATGTAATGTCAAAATTTATTTACTACTTTGACAAGGTAAAATATTTACTTATCTATCATGAAATACCTGAGTTTTACTTATTTCAATTTTATGCTCATGAATATGATAGGGTGATTACTTTCTTCTTTCTTCTAGGTGAGAACAACATACATAGTATGTTTTAAGGTGAATGAATAAAAGAAGAAGTATTTGGTGAATTTTAGACTTAACAATAAAAGGGCCTAAGATATTTCATCTTTAATGCCTTGAAAATACTTTTGATCCTTTACTATCCATTCCACTTTAACATCTTACTTAAGCATTATATTTAGAGGTCTAAAAATTTATATAAACCTTGATATAAAATTTCTCATGAAGGTTATCTTCCCAAAGAAATATTCAAGCTCCTTTTTTATATTTAGGAAGTTAATTTTTATTATGCCTTAAAATATATATAGGTCAATTGTAATTTCATATCTGGTGATGATGTGACCCAAGATATTTCCTTATGTGACACCAAATATTTTTAGGGTTGAATGAAATTCCAAACCTTATGCATATTTTAAATATTAATTTTAGGTGACCTACATTATCAGCCCTTACTTTTGAAAAAACTATGAGGTCATCCATGTAAATAATTATATATTTACCTATCATCCCCTAGAAGGCATGGTCCATAGCCACTAAAATATTGTACCTATGTTAATTAGGCCAAATATCATCCTATTATATTCATAGGTACCCCACTTCATGGTGAATGTTATCTTCATTCTGTCTTTTGATTCTACTAGCACCTGGGTATATCCAAAAAAATCTATCCAAGAAATACATCATTTTTGAAACACTCACTATCTAGATGACCTCTTTTAGGGAAGGCAATGGATAATTTTATTTTTTGGAATATTTATTTAAGTTTATGAAATAAAAATAGATCATAATCTCTCTACTATTATTATTTAATTGAACTAAATTAGCCAACAAAGTAGAATGTCTGATGGGAAAAACAATTTCTACACTGAACAAGTTTTCCACTTCCTTTTGAATAAAGGGTTCTAGGATAGGATTTACTAGTCTGAATGGTTTGTGGTCCACTTTTAGTGGGATTACATTTGTGATGACCCTTAGGTTTAAAACATTTAATTATTCATACATCAATTTAACCACATCCTTAAATTGAGTGAGTAAATTCATCTACCTTTGCCTTTACTCTGGAGTGCAATTGAGACCATTGCTAACATAGTATGGGTCATACTCATCTCTTAGATTCTCCCTTTTGAATTTATATTTTTTTACTTTTGTCTACCTTTGTTGCTAAGATTGAGGATACAAATCAAATGCTATTTCCAAGGAAACCATTCCTAGATGGTGGAATTTTTCCTTCAGCTAGATGATTTCTTCTTCCCCCAACTCTTCTTGGCATAGGTAACTAGTTTATTTATCATCAATGGTTTGAGACTTGAATTGACCTAAGTTAGTCAAGAAATAAATGACATACTCATCATCATAAAATAATTGAAATTTTTACACATTGTCTAGAACTGATGGACAAGATACTAGCTCAATGGATAATCTTTGAACCTTAGATTCCTATAAGGGTGCCAAATTGGCAGTTGAAGCAACAAATGAATCAATAGCTTTATTTTGTTCTCTAGGCATAGATACTTATTAAAGGACTCAAAATACTCAATCAAATCTCAAGATCTATATTTGTACCTTATTTGGATATGGTAGTTTGCACTAGTATTTATTCTTGACTTGATTGATTAATAGTTTTGAATCTCCATAAATTAGTAGTTGTTTGACATTATTTTTGAGAGAAAAATGCAATCCCAAAATTAGTGCCTCATATTCTAATCTATTATTGGTGAAATAGAACTATAATTTTTATGATTACAAGTATTTATTTCCTTGTGTGTCTACCAATTCAATACTAATGCCTGATCCTTGCTTGGATATTTCATTGTCAACATGGAGAGTCCATAACTGGTAAGGTCCCTAGACTTCTAATTCTATCACCTCATTATTTGTAGTAAAGGTATAGATCCCAATATTAGGATATTTATAACTTACTTATTCATTTTTTATATTATATTTAGTAATCAATTAATTCATTATTGGATTTTTGTCTATTTAAATATGGTTTGTAATACCTCTCCATGGGAACCAAATGTGGGAAAAGTTTGTTGCTACTTACCCATTTAATGTTTTGGTATATTCTCTACTAAGGAGTCCATATCCTTCAAAAATATCCACTACTAGTATGCCAATCATCATTTACACTCATGGTTCAGACACTACTTAGATTCATACATTGTTCATCTCTCCTATTATAGGAACCACAATCTTATCCAACTATGAAACTATTTTATTTGATGGGATTGGAGTCAAACCCAAATTTTGAAAAATTGAAGTAGGTATCACCATGGCTAAAGATCAAGAATCAACTAAATTTTTTGGATGTTATTTATAAATGCTTGGATATTTAATAAGAAAAGTATAAATTTTGGTTTAATTTTGTATATGACATTGGTGTGAGCAACCTTTGTCTTCTCTAGATTTGTTTTTCCTATAATAGACCTCCACAAGAAATCCTTTTATTTAGTGATCTGATCCAGTTCATGAAGATTAATGTTGGATTTAATATACTTATTTTATTCAACAATGTTATACCCTCCTTTGCCTTTCTCCTCTCTATTTTGGAGTAGTTCATTCCCTTTTAGGGGAGGTGGATTATTGTCAGCTCTTTGATTAAGTATAATAAAAAAAATTTGGGAGTATATATCATAAAGGGTTTATTATTCCTTATATTTTCATTACCTTTTTGATATTGTTGGAAAGCATGCACTTCATCAGAGTTATCCTCTAGTTTATTATCATATTCTTTTGGGAAGAAAGACTCATTCATTTCAAATACCACTATAGTGTTTAAAGAGCTAGCTTTTGGATGGAACTCTAGTGGATTATTCATCAAGTCTTACCTTACCATATTCTACTAGAATATCTCAAATTCTTCACATAATTACACACATTCAATTTCATCATGTTGTGATGTATTATGGACTCTACACCAATTAGGTAGAGTCATTTTTACTATTGATCTCTGGCAACTTGTTGGGTTACTGATCTATATTATTCATAGGCCTATCAAAGGACCTATTGTATCTTTGAAATATCAAGTTCTAGTTATTATTTTGGCCAATGGTGTTGTCCATTTTTCTTTGCATGTTCAAAAAATCATTGCTCAATTTATGGGCCATTCTTTGGATGGAATCCAACTCTACTTTGGTAGAATCTATCCCTTATGCAACTACAATGTTATAAGGAATTGAATGTTGATTGTTTTTATGACGATTCTTCTATACCTATTTGTTCATATAACCATAATTTTGATTGGGTTTTTGATACATTATAGGAGGTAGTGCATATAGTTAATTCTAGTTGAAATTAGGGACATTTTGATTAAAATGAGGGACTAGATTCAAGGCTAAAAAACTAACATTGAATTTGGGAGTGCCATGTATTTAAGGGTTTATTTTTTTATCAATTTTCATATCCTCTTTATTTACTAAAGATAGAGTGGTGGTAGAAACAACTCTTTAAAAGAACACTACACTGATTAGGTCTAGGGAGTTTCCATACATTTCCAATGTCAATGGTCCATCTATTTTATATTCCATATTAAGGCAGGTGTACATATTATGTAACCTAGCATTGGAATATTTAATCAGCTCATTAGGCTCCATATTAATGATGTTTAAATATTAATACACCAATCCAAGGCTAGTAACTTATACAAATTAGGAAACAAACATTTTCTAACATGCATTCTAGGAAGGGATTGAGTTATATTAAAGGTTGTAGTACCAATCATAGGTAACATACTACAAGGTAGATGGAAAAATCCTACATACAACATATTCATTAGTAACATTCACTAATTTTAAAGTAGCCTTGAAATAATTAATGTATTCCTTTGCATTTTTACCTCCTAAATGGGAGAAAGAAGGTAAATATTTCTCTAGGTTCCTAGGCAAATTGTGTATGTCTCTTGGGATGGCAATAACATATCCAAATAACCAAGGTGGTTGTTGGTATATAGGATGATTGATAGGATAGATTTTTCTTATTAGAGATGGTGTTCTAGCCCTAGGTATATTGGTTACAACTAGCATATATCTTGGCCTCCAATGTGCCAATAAGGGTGAAACCAAAAGACTACTTTAGGACCTAGACCTGGTAACTTTCTTGGGCATATCTAATACAACTCAACATAAGTATTAACCTCTCACTAAGGAAGGTACACAAGTGGTTCTCCTTATAGAACCAACTTTTTTTCTAATGATGTGGGTTGTGTGCACATTTCAAAATTTAATGGAGATAGCCTCTAATGTTTTAGGATCTCAATAGAGGTAAACTCCAATATAGTGCATGATTTTAAGGTATCCATTAAATAACCTTGTGGTGGAATAGAAATAAAAACATGTAGCTTATCAATTGGGTTTTCTTATAATGAAATAAATCCTAGTAAGGAAATTAATCCTAAGTGAGTGGGATAGATGGGTGATATCTAATCTAGAGTGGGTAGGTCTTAATAAAATAAACTTCAAAATAAGGGAAGGTTAGAGTAGAAAATAAAGCTCTGTGATCTCAAGAGGTCACTTCCTAGGCTAGTATTTAGGTGGACATGTGTTTCTAGAATTAGTGCTTACTCTTTGTAACTATTGCACACTCACAAGCAAATATAGTTATGAAATCTAGAGAAAATGCTATAGAAAACTTGATGGTCTCAATTGAAGGTTGTTCCCTTTAGAGTTGATATTACACATCCTTAATTAGGGGATCACATCTTAGACTAGGAATGCATCTAAGGTAGATGTTGCACATGCTTAGAAAATTATACTAGAAAGAATACACTCCTACACACTAAAAATATTAACACATTTTGAACCAATTACTTAATAATTAATGAAATCTACTAAATTTAAATATATTCTACACATCTAATATTAGTATATGTCAATGAAAAAATCAAAATTATTTGTAGCATTTACACACTTCAAATTACCATATCAACATAACTAGTAAAATAAAACCTTAATAACACAAATATGGAAGGAGAGAACACCAACATAGTAGCATGATAATCAAAGTTGATTTATTCCTATATTGATAAAACTTCCAACCCTTTTGAATGTATAATTACATGAATATATATACTTGGGGAGGGGATGCCTCATCTTCTAAGTACATGTGAACTCATGGTTAAATTACGTATATAAATATTTAGTTCTAATTTTAACATAAAAATTGCATGTATGCATGCTAATAGCTAATTACAACTATGTCAAGATTAGTCATAATATATAATAAAATGCAATACATGAATGCTTAAAAATAGTTCACGTAAATTTAAATTTATTCTCTAAGTGTAAGCTAAAAGTGTAAATATAAGTATTATCTGCATGTGTACATATAAAATTAACCTTCAATGCAAGGCTGACTAGGTTTTTTGCATGGTGGTGGATGTTGTTGGATACATTGGAGTCATAGTTTGTGTTGAACTAGAATTTTAAACATCCTCTTTCTACTTTGATTCCATTACTTGATTGTGTTTGTGTCTAATTTCATGTTGATACCTGATTATATCCATATTAAGTAATTGAGGTATATGCACCCTATTAACTTGTTCAAGGAGCCTTACATGCTTGGTATTTTTACTTCTAAAGTTACTTCTAAATATCTCAACCTTGTAAATTTTTTCTATTAAAATTGAGCTCAACTTCTATTTATTCTAATGTATTTCCTTAAATTTTATATTTGAATCTTACTGAATCCTATTTTAAGAGCTAGTCAAAATCAACCTTGTTGATAAGCCTACCTATGGAATCCCTAGCCTATGAAAGATTAATCTCATCCAAATTCTACCAAATGAAAGTTTCATATTATAAGTAGTTAGGCATTACTTCATCATCTCTATTGATCTACTCTCTAGCCTCATGTGTCCTAATGACTACCAAAATTAGCCTTTTTTAGAAGCCTACCTATGGAGTTTATGGATTATGAAAGCTTTAACTCATCCAAAATCTATCAAATGAGAGTTTCATGTTCTAATTATTTAAGCATTACTACCTCAGCTGCATCAATCTACTCTATAGCTTTATATTTCCTAATGACTACCAAATTGAGGGCACTGGTAGCCTCTAATGGTGCCATAGATTTAGGTGTGCATATGCTTTACCAATTTCAAAAAGAATAATAAATTACAATTTATTCTCATATACTTTCAAATAATTAAATAATTTAGTAGTTTTTACTATGTGAGGTATCAATTCTTCCCTCATTGCACTGATATCTTTAGGGATATTATATAACCTAGATGCAACATTATGGACATCTATCTCTATTTGTTTTGGAACATGCATAGTTTTATTTATTCCCTCATTTGTTCTAGCTCTTTCTCTATCTCTCTCCTTACCATTTTGGTCCCTTCATGTATTCACACTAGATCATATTTTTTAGTTTCAATATAGGATTTAAAATCCTCTATGTATGGGGATTAACCCAATTTTTTGTCTTTCCTCTTGGATAAGGTAAATATTTCTTATCTCTCTTCCACTATGACCCCTTTATCGGTCTCATCTTCTAGTTTCCTATTGTTTTTACCCTCTGCACACTCTCTCTAGTATTTTCAAATACAAAAATTATAGTGGAAAATTACGTGATTACTATATTAGGCTTCTTAGAATCCTTTGACTATGTATTTATTACCCATTGTGGGAGGACTAACTAGGCTAGATCCATCAGTTGAGTGTTTGAAACTATAGTCTCACTTAATATTTATCCTAATAATTGCTTTAGAGTTTATTCTAGTAAGGGATTGGGAAGTGAATGCTAGATGATTTTAAACTAGTCTACACCACCATATTGAGGTAATGAGTGAACTATGTAAACTAGCTTCTTTCGCTCATCTTTCTTCATTATTATTACAATAGTATCCTTAGAGGAAATAGGAGGAGGCACTAGTATAATTATCTAAGTATATGATACATGGAGTTAAGGAATTTATACTAATCCCCTAGCCTTCTTTGTTTCCATTTTATTTTTTACCTTATGGGATGGGATAGTAGTGGAAGGAACAACATTAAGAATATTAGGAATTGATGTTGAAGATGTAATTAGGGAATTCTAACTAGGGGACCAAAAGGAGAGGGGGACTAGAAGGATTGAGTAAAATAGGATCAAATGTACCAATAGTAGAAAGAGAATCATGATATATAATAGGGGTAGTGGAAATTAAAGGGGTCACTTACTCACTTCATGGTTACTCATAAAATGGTGATTTCCCCTTTGTGTCCTAGAGTCTTGATATCTTGGATCTTTGAAGTTTTGCCTCCTCATCAATGGACTCTCCTCTATCTACCTCTTATATGGATATGTCTACTATTGATGTTTCAATGGATGGGATATGTGGAGGGTGTTGAGCCTTAAGCTTCCTCATTTGTAAAAATGGTTATCTTAGTATCTATGGAAGGTGAATCTTATGTGATTATGGTTGATGAAACCATAGAAACAACTTTTATGATTGATGACACATTTTTCTAGGTAGGTCCCTCAGAATTTGAAGAATCAAGATAAATAGGTTCATCTTGATTCCATTTAGGTGAGGTATCATGCACTTATAAATCCTTATTTATTACTTTGAGTGTCATAGGGGGTGTCTAGGATGGTTGACCTTAATTATTTATTGGTTGAGAGGGTTTTTTAACCCATAAATATGATGAATCTTATCCTCCAACTGGTTGGAGTCTAGTTTGTGCCTCTGCTATAAAAATAGAAGGTTTCCTTTGAATAATTTTTAAGAGGTGTTTTTTTAAAAAAATAATTGATTATGTCTTTTTCATATCTTGGTCATCATTATTAGCATTAAGGAATAATAAATCATGGTCATAGGGATCATGTTGATAGTTGATTCCAAGTTTCTTGATATGTTTTTACACCTGACCATGGGGATCCCAGTCCCTATGTGGTAATGTGACTAATGAATAATATTATTTATACATACATAATTTATATAAGTACTTTAAATTTGTGTATTACATCCTCTAAATCATAAGTTGGGATCCATTAAATTAATCTTCCTTGATATTATGCATATCTTCATTGATACCCCATTGGTAGGCAATTTCTTGCTTTGCCAATTTGTTAGGGACATACTTGGGGAGGAAATATGGGTGCTACCTTTTGGATTATAACTATGATGGAAATTTAATATAATTAAAACCATTAGAATATCCTAACCAATAATCTATTGATAATTCCCTTTGATATACTAGGTAGATGGGCTCATGGATAGACATCCATACCTAGGGGTAGACGTCCTTGAAAATGTGCACAATGTTAATAGTATACATGTATATGTACATCAAATAATAAGAATCACATATATTATTATTGATAAGTCTAGATCATGTTTATAGAGTGAAATATTATGAATGTATACTATGTCAAGGATTATGTCAAGGAGGTAGGACATCATGTAGAAATGACCTCCCTAAGGTCTCTTGTCTTTGTGTAATATTTTCTCCCATAGCCTTGCATCGATTATTTCACCCAAAGAAAATGTCAACTATGATCTCATTAGTAAATCAAGCAACATAAACCACTCCAAGTGGAGAAAATTTATGCTCAGGTAGATAAATAACTTATTCATTAGGTTCATCCCAATTCATATTCCCATTCTAAATTTGGTCACTGGTGTTGGCTACTTATCTTTCAAGTTGATGGTTTCCCCAAGGAGCATCCAACTTTTGAGTGTCTTCTCAATTTATTTGTATTTCTTCTATGATACTACCCTATGAAAATCATAAATGTCATCTTTAATAAGGAGGGATAATTTTAAATGTAACACTCAAGATGTATGTAATAAATGTTTTGTGCTCTAAATGGTGAAAGAATACTCCTCTGGTTATATTCCAAGTGAAGAATAAGTCTCGTAGGAGGTCAATGCAAGGCATGACCTCTAGATTTGCTGATGAAAATTTTAACCCTTGAAACTTGAATGGGATGAGGTCTATAGCTAGTTACAATTAGGTTGGAGTCAATTTTTATTTGTGTGTATGCACATTAACCTATGTATCACCTCCTACAGTGCCACGTAGTTGTTATAATCATTATTTAATATTTTAAGTATAAATAATGTGTCTTTATATTAATTAAATCTTTGATATAGAAAATTAAAGGGGGAAAGTTCCCTAAAATGCTCTAGATAAGGATGCCATTGTTATTCAACTATGTTTATACTTTTCTGGTTTAGAAGTTAACTGCTTCACTCTCCTGAATATACTATTGGGTTGGAAACATTAATAGTTAGGGATTGATTGTAGGGTACCAATTAAGTTTACAAGTTAGATTAAGATAAATTGGCACATCACCATTCAAACTAATTTGATATAGCTTTGGCATTCATTTTTAGTTCATGTGCCATTAATGTCTAATGTCTATAAATTTGATTTATTTGTTTGATTAAAAAATTTCCACTTCATTTGGTAGGTATGCTGCATAGGCATTGTTGATGCTTATTAAGAGTGCCACATCATTACCTTTTAAAAAGTATCCTTTCATCACTTATTTGTCTTTAGTTTAATGTGCCATGGGGATTTTGATAGTTAGGAGTTAGGATTTTGGATATAATAATGTTTGTGAAGAAGATGAGTATCCTAAGAAAAAGTTCTAAACACTTTATCTAAAGATAAAAATGAGTTAGAGGAAATCCCCAAACAATTTCACCAAAAACATTTATGAGCTAAACACTTTCACCAAAGACCCAAATGTGGTGTGTTCCCACCAAACCATTTTTCCAAACAAAATCATTGAAGACCGAAATGTGTCATAAAAATTCACCAAACAATGTCTCTGAACAATTTTGTCAAAGACCCTTTTTATGTTAAGTAATTTAGCCAAAGGGTCTTTCTGAACAAATCCTCTAAAGGCTTAGATAAGTTGAAGTGTAAAAATTTTAAAACAAAATTCCCAAAGAATAAGTCCCAAAGATAAATGGCAAAGTGATTTGATATAGGTTGAATAAAGATTTAAATGTCATATAAATAGGAGTTATGAATATATTTTTTGAATAAGTTTGTCAAAAAACATTCTGAACAAGATCACCAAAGACCAAATTAAGCCAGACAATTTTTTTGAACACTTTATTTGAAGATCTTTTTTGGTTAAGTAGTTTCATCAATGATTTTTGTGAAAAATATGAACCAAGACTTGCATATACAAAACTTCCCAAAATCATTAGTAGGTTAGTCCAAAAAATAAATCATGTTCATAAGTTTATCAAATAATGAAGTTAGTGCAATACACAAATCCTTTCCCTTTAAATTTTTTTTAAGATAGGGATATAGAATGTTTCCAAAATATAGTGCATCACTATTCTAAAAAAAGGAATGGGGGTATTTTGGGTAAAAAAATGGATATACTAATAAAAATATAAAATCTAAAACATTTTATGGGGATATTTTTTCTTTAAATCTCTTAGATAAGACTTAGATGAATCTTTGTTTGAACTAAATAATTTTTTGGATTTGAATAATGGAATAAAATCAAGTGGATGAGATCATTCTTCGGGTTTTTGGGTTTTGATCTTATTTATTTATGAATTATATATATCTATTTGTAGATAAATAACTCATTAAAATTATAAACTTTTCTTGGTTGTGTGCAACTCAGAGCATTTCCAAATTTTTTGTTGTAAACACCATGTATGGGATTTATAACAAGTGTACCCAATCCAAATTTTGATGAGAAATTATGTTTCCATGCAAGAATTTCATTACCATTACATATTCTAATCCTATGTCCATTTTTGTGTGAGGAATAATTTACATCTCTTTATTTAACTCTAAGTTATTCTGGGAGTTATCCATATTTATTTCATAATGGGTTTCTCTCCTTCACATTCATCTTTATCCTTTCTTCAACCATTTTCATCTTCCACCGTTTACAATTTTTTTTTCATTTTTTATTTATATCTAAATGTACACAAAAATCCAAAAAATACACATATCCAAAAATAAAGTTTCCCCTCTCAAATGTAGAGGAAAATCACCATCTCAATGGTGACTTATCCCATTATTGGTAAATTTGTGTAACTTCCCATTGACTGATTCATAAAACCTAAGTGACCAAAAATTATACCAACATATGTAACATATACATATTTTTAAATATGATTATGGATATGAAGTTCCCTATGGGTATCCTCATGCTCACACTAATGGAATCTTTGTGCCTATTTTTTTGGCATCCCTAATAGTGATTAGGGTTTATCTTTCTTAGTTTCCTTACCATATGGATATTTATATATGATTATATATATCTTGTTCTAGCATATATATTTCATTATTTTATTTTATGAGTTTTTTTTGTTGGTGGTAGACTACTTCATGTGTGTGCTATATTTATTTTTGTTTTGTGTGCCTCTCTTGTGTTCCATTTTCCTTCTCTACTTGCATGTATGTGTTGTTTGGCATGTATTTATTATATTACCTATAGTGGATTATGTGGTTGTATTTTCTTTATCAATTTATATTATTGTGTATTATGGTTATTATTGTTTACTCTACATCACTTTGCCTATCTTTTATACTCTATGTGTATTACTTTGTGCTCTATTTACTCTGAGGGAAGTATGATTAATATGTTCTTGGTGTTTCCATATTAATTTATTTTTTTACTCTACATTAATGTGAGTGGATCCATGATTTATATTATACACATCATCTCTTTAATACCTTTATTATTATTGCATACATTTACATGGATTCTACCATGCACCTATTTGTCTATACAAATTTTTTATTCATGGATTATATATTTTCCTATAAGGGTTTTTGCATATCCATGCTTACATTGATTATAATTATTTATATATGGGTATGGTATTTATTGTGCCCACATCACTTATATCTTGTCCACATTATAAAATACTACTATTTTTACCTTCACTTCTTATATCTTGTCCACATTGGGATAAACAATTTTCACCCTCATTACTTATTCCCTAAAAATGTAGGGGCATCCCATTACTACATCTTACTAGATAGTCTATACACCCAATGGTTAAATACTCTTTAGTCATATGTGTTATTTAATGATTATATCTTTATATTATTACACCAAAATGTGTGATAAATGTGATTAAAATTCTCACACCATCTTATGATTTTATATGTTAGTGATATCTAGGATATCCTACACCTCAAAATGGGGTTATATGATCCATTTATTCTATTTAAATTAAATGGTCATACCACTAGTATATTTCAATATTTTAGCATCAACATTTTTGTCCAAATTGTAACATTATTTTCCTATATTTTTTTTCATGGTTTAACATCAGTTTGCATTGATGCAATACATATTTTAGTGTTAGTTGACTTACTTGGCATAGACTGGGAGTATATTTTATTTATGTAACATGCATCAAGAAGTGTATAAATTTTCATATGTTATATTTGTTTAAATTTAAAAGAAAATAATAATTTTAAGGATAAATTTTAAGTAATTGAAAAATTGATTGGTTGACACAATTTGTGTCCGAGCTGGTTGATGCAATGTGTCACAACTAATTTTTTTCCTAAAAATGTATTTTGTAGAAGCTTATATTAGGGTTTTTTATAACTCATTATAGTAATAAATTTATGTTTATGATGGAAGTGATATCATATTAAATAGTATGAAATAAATATATGGTTTACAAGGTATAAATAAATCAATGAAATTTATATAGGATAGTTATGACATGGGCTACAAAAAAAAAAATTTTAATTAGGCTCCATTAATTATTATTATTACCTACAAAAATAATCTATATATCCATATCCAAGTGAGTGTGAATCATATGATAAATACATAAATATATTATAACTCATTACAAACTAAAAATCTAAGGAATGTCTTGACTAGTTGTAAGAGCTTTTGTTGAAACCATACTTAAAATCATTAGAGATGACACTTAGGTTAATTTAATTAATCTTATATGACACTATTAATAAATCACATTCTTAAATATTATAAGATATTCAAAACCAAACCATATGTATTCCTTCAATAAATTATCATAGTTCTAAAATGCAAAGGATCACACTCAATAGCCACCACCCTCCTTTTTTCTCCATGTCCATGCCATCACACCTACACAAAATAATGGATTTTTTATAGTTAAAATATTTTAAAGAAAAATAAATTACACCTTTCCCTAAACTATCTTCAACCTAAAAAAATTACATGGTTTCAATAAATGCAATGACAAACTAATCATTTCAATTTTGCCAAAATACTCTTAACCTATGCCAAAATTCCTTAGTAGAAGCTTTTATTCTCATATTATGGATTATAAAAGTATTACATATATAATTCCTAATAAATATTTTAATCACTAATTTTCCATATAAAATACATTCAAAATTTTTAGTTTATATCCATAAATGGTTCAAATTTATTTTTTAGTAATTTCTTGATATATTATCACATTAATTAGATGATAGGAGTTAATTTTTCTAATCTATGGTATGGTCTAATTCAAATGTTGATGTAATTGTGTCATGATTTTCATTACAATTCACATCATGAATTTTAATTTGAAAATTTTGAGAAAATAATTATCAAAAAAAATCTAGGAAATGTTTGTGTTACATTTTTTGTCACATTTTGCATCAAGCCTCATTTTTTTTGAGACATCGGTATAGTCAACAACCTAGTCAAATCATATTTTTCATTTACTAATGTAAAATTTGCATTAGTAAAATTGGTTGATGTAAATATTGACATAATGTGGGTCACTGAAGGAAAAATTTCTAAACTCAAGAATTTTTTTATATCGAAAATGAATGTGGTTGTCCCTAATGTAATTTGTGTCAAGAAAAATATCATATGCAAATTTTGCATTAGTTATTGTGAAAAAATAAATTTTTAAAAAAAGTGTCACAAATTAATGAAAATTTAGTAGTATACACAACATAAAATAATTATAAGATTTTCTTATACTTTCCCTTACATTTGGAGGCACATAACAGAGATTTATAAGAAATAATTTACACGTTATTCACATACCACCAAGTATATTCATTCCCACTCTTTAATTTTGTCATATCACACCCAAGCATGTAGAAATAATTTATTTAATTATATTAATTTGATGAGACATTTTGCACTATAGAGACATTTAATTCTTATTTCATGAATTATTATATTTTACTTATATTTCATATATTTGTATTTATGTTCAGTAATTGATAGGATTCATATTTTATTTTTTAACTGGTATTATTGATATCCTTTGGTGACTACAAGTAATAACTATGTGAATTAAGTTAAGTTCAGGTTTGAAATACATAACTAGCTATATGCATCTAACTTTTCTCACCTTCCTCAGTTTGCTAATTTTGAAACTAATCCCATCTAATTTCTTCTAAATCATATTAATAATTATCTGAGTCATATTTGTAACACTTCATTATTATCTTTCCACAAATCAATTAATTGATATATCCCCATTATCCACCAACAAATATTATTTTATCCAATATTTGGGAATTTTAAATTCCCTTCCACCTACCCTAGCCTATGAGTAGCCTTTCCTCACCCCTAGACTCTATATAACCCCATAATCATGTGATTAATCATATACTAATTCTCGTTAAGATTCCAAAAAGACTCTAGAGGCTTCTACCTTTGTAACATTCCCTCCTCTAGAATCATCCAAGGAATTTTTAATTCTTTGAATAATTCTCCACCATTAATCTTCCTACACCCAACCTTGAATTTTGGCCATTGATCTTCCTTCCTCCCTCTCTATAAATAACCATCTCATCCTCCATTGAAACTAACTAAAGAATGAGAGTAAAATATGTTTCCAATCTTTGATAAAATATATCATGCCAAATTAATCTTTTGATCAAGCTACCAATTCTATAATTTGAACAAAATTTTTAGTCTATTATAGTAATCCAACACCAAATATAGTAATCTTTAATCTTAGTCTTTTTTTTGTCTTAATCTTGTTTGGATCATAGAATTGGTGAATATGTAGGTTTAATTTAGGTATAATCTTTTCATTTGAACTGTATTTTTATTTAATTAGTTCCAAATTAGAGGTATAATGAAATTTTGTGTAGGATAGTGATAAGTTTGTATAAATAAATCCATTTGCACAAAATATTTGCATTACATTTAGAAACCATAGTGGGATTCCTCCTTTGTGTTAATATTGTGTGTAAGTGTGATTTTTAAGCTTTAAATAAATATTTAGGACAAATTTGGGGCTCAAAATTTCAAAAATCTCATCCTACAGGTGAAAGGTGATTTTGCTCTTTAAAAATCAATTTTACACTTGTGGTTTTGAGGTTAACAATGGTGATTTTAACATAAACCACCAACCTAAATTCTAGCCATTAGGTTAAATTATCCATTTTAGTCTTGTTACTCAAAATCACTTCTCATAATCTATGATTTTGATTCCTATCTATAATTTTGAATATGTAGTTGTGATTTTGATTTTATAGTCATGCTTTTCAATATGTAGTTGTGATTTTGATTTTGATCTACAATTTTGACATATTCAGTCATGATTTTGAATAACAGTAAAATTTTTAAGGTTTTTAATCTATAATCTGATTATTTTTTGTTTGTAAATATTGTTATTAGATTGCACCTATCTTAATTATGTAGCTTATTGTGCAAGTGCCCAATGATATAATAGAAAAACCTCCAAAGCCATGGGACCTTGGTAATTTTGAGGTTAATCTTTGGATAAGGACAACTTCCTTTCACTAAATCTGATGCAAACTTATAAAATACCAATTTTGTGGAAATCTTGCTCTTTAGTGATTTTTTATCCTAAACTAGGGTTTTGATAGGAAAAGGGTTGAAGAATTAAAATATTCAAAAAACTAAAAATATGGTGATTGCACCAAATATTGTATAGTGGATATAGATGCTTACTTAAAAAACATAATAGAGCATAAAATAGATTAAATTTATTTTAAGCACCGATTCATGCAAATTTGGAAATCAGAGGCAATATTTTAGCTATTTTTTAGAAAAAAGAAAGGGATCCTTAATCCAAACAATATTATCAAGAGGGTAAAATACCAAAAAAGAATTTTATTGAGACTGGAACAAAAGATAAAGCTTCCATAGAAAATCAAATAACTTTTCACAACACAGAGGTTCTAAAGATAAGGCAAATCTTCAACTTTATTTCTCTCCAAAGGTTATAGCTTGTAGTATATACATTCAAAATGTAAAAAAATATCACTAACAACAAAAATATATATTTTTCCATGGGGTATACCCATATTTATACAAAATATGTCATATAAGACATCTAGTTGTTGATACTTGAACACTCAATTCAAAAAATCATGCAGATCTAAAAATCTTCATGTAAAAAGAGGTGAGCTCTTCTACTTCTGGCATCTTAGACTTGTGGAACGTTTGGAACATGGAATTATTGAGCTAGGTGTGATACTAGGAGTAGCATGGCATGAATATAACTAAATATATCCATGTAAGGCCCCTTATTTGATGGTGTCTAAAAATAGCTCTTCATGCAAAAGTGGCACCCAAAATAGAACTTGGCCTTTCTAAATAAAATATAACATTAAAAATTAATTCCAAGTTTGTTCTCATGTAAACCCTATCATGAAAAACCTAAAGTGAGACTTTTACAACATTCTAAGTATTTATCACTTTTGAAAAAATAACCATGCAATTTACACTTGATTTTACACCCTTTTAATAATTCAAATTTATCAAAAAAGAAAGTGCAATTTGCACTTGTGCTTTTTACAACTTTCACTTTATGAAAAATATAAAGTGTAAAATATGTCTTTATCTTTCTCAAAAAGAGTTATAAAAATATATTTGTATTTTTTCAAAGAAGTTACAAATTGCAAAGCTTTTGGAAATGAAAATATTTGAAAATATTAAAAAGAGAGGTAAAATTAATTAATGTCTAGAATTTCCTTAGCTTTCTTATCATTCTTGGCCCATAGGTTCTTTGTATATGTATCAAAGGCCTTGAAAATCTCTTAAATTCACTTTGCATCTATCTTGTAAGAATAGATGTTGGAGGCTACATAATATTCCTAGACATCAAATAGTTATTTTCTAAGAGTTCTTATGCCCTACATTTCAGTTCTCATTTGATCAATTGATTTCTCATACTTGATGAACATGTGAATGGAACTTATGATAAAGACCATGTCCTTTATGGACTCCTCAATAATTATATTAAAATTAGTTTGAACCTATTCTACCTGAAGGAGATAATTGGCATCATCCATTGGTTGACATGACATTAAATTCATCATGTCATCAATCTCATATAACACATCATTTTCCTTGTCATGAGCCTTCTTAGATCACTCCATAGACTCTATCAGTACTCTTATCTAAAATTGAGTATCCCTATGTAGTTCCTTGTGCTTGGCATCATCCTTCAATATTTTTTTAGTAATGAGGGTATTCATATCAATTGATTTTATGGCTATTAATTTAGGATAATACATATTTAAGAGTTGAATCTCTCCTTCATAGCTATTAATCTATTCCTTTAAAATTTATTTTCTCTCCATGATCACTCCATAATGCTCCATAATGGCTACAAGAATTTTATTACCTTTTGTGATCAGTTCCTTAGACCATTATTTTATATCCTTTCCCAAGTGAGAAATCTCTCATACATAATCAATTATAACTTGATCTGGACTAATTGGTTGCATTGCTTGTGGTTGTTGTGATGTTTCACAAAGATTTATGAATTGGTTGAGTGATTCAATCAACTGATCATCCTTCCTTTTTAGATCATCCTTGGTGGATTTATCATGATCAATTCTCTCAAAGAGAGATTTGATACCTATATACACGTCATTCTTGAGCCCTTATCTTATTTATTGAACAAGGTGTATATGAGAAACTTGATAATCCTCCACCACAAGATCCTCTTTTGATTTTTTTGGTAGGGAAACTATAATTTAAACATATCTCTCTCCCTTATCATCAATTAATGTCCTCAAGAGGGTCTTTAGAGTAGGTTTTGACTTCTTCTTAACTTTTTACATGCTAAAATCCAAAGTGTTGGGATCAATCATTATTTTCCACTTTTTACTTACTATTTGGGCTAACCAACTAGGGGTAGCCTTATATTGATATAGTGCTATCACCAAAGAATTTTTAGTTGATGTAGCTACCCTAATTGATACTGTAACCAAGGGGGACTCCTAGGAATATGATATTAGTGGTTTCTCAAGAAGTGCCTATGAGGATCCACTCTTATCAATGGTTTGCAAACCAATATTTATTCCAAGTGTTTAGGTTGTTCCAACATCTACTGATAGTATAGTTGAAATAGTGGAAATGGGGGGAATGGAAGAAATGTAAGAAGTTATCCCTATTGAGGGAGTGGAGGATGGAACATATACAAAAGTTGTGAATTTAGGAACTAGTGAAAGGGTGGAAGCCAAAGCACTAATTGTGTCAATTAAGTATGTATGGCCACTCAGGGTTGGTGATGTGAAAATAGTAAGTTGAGATCAAGGGTAAATATTACTCATGATAAGGTTTAAGGTGGCCTTTATAACCATAGTCAAGTGACTAACTATATGGTAATGTATTGTTGGGTGGTATTGGGAATTAAAGGTGATGAAATGGAAGTAATTGTGAATGGAATGGAAAGTGAGAGTGGATCAAATGGGGAAGGTGAAGTGGGAAGAAGGGAAAGTGGAGTCAAAACTTAAACTTCCACTATAGGGTGACCCTGAGTTTCCACTTAACTCATTTTTTATTATTGTAATTATCTTATTGAGATGGGTGGAATGGTAAATGAAGTGTAGAAAAGTGGAAGGGTTAACACTGGAGGTGGAAGAGATAAAACTTTGGAGCAATGGGAACCTGAGATACCTACGGAGTAGATATAACTAGTAGAAGTGTTAAAACCTCTTGTAAAATATGTGTAGGTGTAGGGGAAGCAGTGTAAATAGGAGCCAAGGTTATGGGATCTAAAGATATAGATACCTATGCTATTATTATTATGTCTTCTACTAAAAGATCAGTTAGTTCTTTTATATCTTCTCCTTGTCTACTTGATTCCCCTTTTCTTGCCTTTATCTTCTTCCTCTTTTTTCCTTTATCAATTTCTTTCACTGAATCATTAAGGCCCTCTTATAAAGGAGTGATACCTCCTACTTTGAACTTTAAGATATTTTATTTAATTCTTATTATCTCCCTTATGAATTTCACACCCTTGATTCCCATCCAATTGATAGTCTTATTAATAATAGGGGTTATTCTATTGGATAGAGAGAAGGATTTAGATACTAACCACCTCACTAGTGGTAAAGGTCTAGCAATGATCTATGTGAGGTAGATTAGATCTACCCTAGAGTTTTCATCCACCAAGTCCTTATGGACTAGTGCCTAATCATAGTATTTTATTTTTTGTAGGGATATCCTATAATAGTCCCTCATTCTAACCATTTCTTCATCATTAGAGTCTTCCCAAAAACACTCATAATATTTCACATACTTGTATGTATCCATATGTAGTGTGATAGTGACCTTACCATATAGTTCAAAGTAAGGTTTAGAATCTAAGGTCCTAAGTGTTACCTGGTTCATCTCTACCTCCATAGTTCTAGCCTTCAAGAGGGATTGGCATGTATAAAAACCAATAAAAATAGGTAAGTGTATCCCTACCTTATGTCTATCTGAAAGGATATTATGTGTATCCATGAGTTTTCTAACCAACTCCAACAATCCCAATTTATCACTTACATACTAGGTAAGTGTGTAAGGATAGCCACTGAAACTAGCTACCTTGATGTAGGAGTAGGTGAGGAAATATATAAAGAAAGAACCCAATTTGGTGATCTCATCTTTTACTTCTTGGGATAACCTTGTCTTCCCAATCTCTTGATTAAACATGATGATGATGCTATAAATGAAAGCATCATTAACCCTCCTTAATTGTTATCTACTATCATGTAACGTGAGATCAAGGTAGTAGCTATAGACTCTAGTTATTTCTTTAGGGACTATATTAAGGATTGAGAACAATATTCCTTTGGCTAAGATATAAATAATATATGATGTCATATAAAACTTGTTTGTAATTTTCACCTCCATCAACTAGTTTTAGATGTAATCACTTATTAACTAGGCCTAATGTATCTATTTTTTAATTATATTTGATGATCTAGGTATATTGGTATATATAATCTTTATAACACTTGGCATCAAGATTGTTATTGACTCTATACAACAATGTTATGATATCTCCTACCTCCTCTATAAAATTAGATCTATACATAGTCTTGGGAAATATGGTGGAAGAATGATTAGAAGTCTTGAGCTATTGCTTGTTAATGATATTCTAACATCCATACCTTTTATCCTCATAAAACTATGTAGATGTTTGTGGAGTTATATCTAAATAACTCTTGAACTCAAAGATGAAAAGTACTATGTTGATGAAGTCAAGATCAAGATCTAGAACTTTCTCCCCCTTTTTAGTGAATACTTATCTCCTATCAGGGTCATAATTCTGGGCCATTATGAGGAGCAACTCAAGGCTTTAAACAAAAATAGAAAAGGCTATATCTTGTGGTAAACTAAAGTCATAAATACTCTATATCTAACCACTTTTCAAATCTACACCTATCCTAGCCCAAAAATCTCCTAAGTTAATGTGACCTAAATCAATGTCTGTTATTTCTACCATATTGGACTCCAAATAAGAAGTCACCTCAGGGCCCTTATATTTGAACTTCATTTCCTTAGGAGGCATGAAAACTAAAGTTACTACTTTCAAGAAACAAATTATGATAGTTGGTGGAACCTACAGGTGTCTAGAGCACTTATATTATTTGGTGGAACCTAGAGGTGCTCAGAGCATGTCCAATGTTCATAGTGCTTGATGTCTATTAGGTTTTTGATAAAAGTGGGATGTGCTTGAGGTAGGTCCACTCTCTATAGTGCACTAGGACTTAGTTGGGTTCAAAGGGTCTTGAAGCATGTTAGATATCTAGCAAAGGTGGAATGTGTTTAGAGCACATCCACTCTCTATGGTGCTTAGAGGATTTTGAGAATCATAGGTGCTTAAGGTAGTTCCAGTGTCCATGAGGATACTAGGGGAATATATATGTAATATTTGATAGATTTTTTAATATGAAGTATATGATTTGAATATTTTCTTGGGGAAACCCTAGTTTTTAATGCAAAAAATATTTGAGTAGGAAATGAGAATTTGGGAGGAAAATCCTTAAGATGTATATTCTATAAAAATAAACCCTAGATCACCCTAGATTTCTCTAGAAACCCAGACCAACCCTAGACACATGATTTAACACAAAATGATTCTCCTAAATCAAATCTCAAACTAATAACACTAGAGAACCTCAAAAGAAATGTAAATAATTGAGAAAAGCTTCAAAATGAAGGAAAATGGTGGAAAAAACATGAGGAAAGTACCATGTATCAAGTGAAGATGACATGGAAGGTTGAGATGCAATGTGACTAGAATTTATAGGTACTTTTTAACACATGGATTGAAGATTTCTTACATGGTGAGGTCATTATCAGAGATCCAAAATATAATTAGCAACTTAACAAATGATAACACTTTATGAAAATGACTTAGTTTTTATATAAAAACCCTATAATTAATACAAGATTTGGTGGTTGGTGGTATAATTTACACCTACTTAAATTAGGTCCACTCTCCATGTGGAAATTGGGATTGGTAGGAAGCAAGACTTGACATGAACTTTACATGTTCAAAAACATGCAATGTGCACTTTAGGCTCCACATTCCATGGAAGTAGACTTGGTGATTTGGTGGAGGTTGGACCTACTTGGATCAATTCCACTCTCTATAGATGGGGTGACATGCTTTGTTAGGAGGAAAAAATCACAAGGTACTTTGTATATTTGAAACATGCAAAGTGCACTTGAGGTTTTAGTCTCATGCCATTATAAATTTGTAAGTGTTTGGTAAAATGTGGATACCTAGGTGCAATTTTCAAATTTATAAATATGCAATGTCCACTTCAAGTTATTCATTCCACATAAGTGTGTTATTAAAGTTTTGGAAATATCGAGAGCATATCATGCATTTTGCACATTATGAAAATGTGCAAAGTGCATGCCAAGTTTTATATTTTACCAGCACGATAGGATCCAGAGCCCACCATCCACTTTGCATATTTGAGAATGTGAAAATTTCATGGTTAGTTATGGATTCCATGATTTTGGGTTTTAGTGCTTCATAAGATCCAAAACCCATGAAGCAATATCCACAAGTACAAATTGCATCTAGAGTCCTGGATTCCATGGTAAAGGGAAAGATGGGGTTTTGAAATATGTAGGGTTTTCCCAAAAAATAAAGGTGGTATCCCTTAGGTTGTTAGATGTAATGATATTTTTGGTAAAAAAATCTTAACAAATATCACTAATTATTTGTAGATATCTGCTCTCCATTTCTAACTTTTGTTTTTACGAGGTTAACTTTATATATATATATATATATATATATATGATATTTTTGGTAAAAAAATCTTAACAAATATCACTAATTATTTGTAAATATCTGCTCTCCATTTCTAACTTTTGTTTTTACGAGGTTAACTTTAGAAATGGAGAGCATATATTTACAAATAATTAGTGATATTTGTTAACATTTTTTTACCAAAAATATCATATATATATATATATATATATATATATAAAGTTAGAAATGGAGAGCAGATATTTACAAATAATTAGTGATATTTGTTAAGATTTTTTTACCAAAAATATCATTACATCTAACAACCTAAGGGATACCCCCTTTATTTTTTAGGAAAAACCCTAAATATATATATATATAGACTATTGAGCAAAACTGCAACTCCCTAGTTGTGATTTTTAAAAAACCTTAATTTAATCTTTTTTACATCTTGAAAACTAATTTAAATACCTTTTTCTAATAAAATCATAATAAAACATCTGAAAAAGTCCATTTAGTCTCTATAAAATTAGTAAATATCTCAATTTTTGTATAGTTTTCAAAATTGCTTCTAGGTAGTCACAATTTTGATTTCCAATCATGATTTTTCCTCTAACAATCATGATTTTTCCCTAACCACTAGTATCCTACCTAACCATTTAATAAAAATCATTTGTCTGCATTTACATTTTTGACTAGTCATCTATAATTTTGATTCTTTATAAGTGATTTTTCATAAAATTGACTATGTATTTGTGGTTTTGATTACTCTTGTAGTGATTTTACTCTTTATTCTTCAAAAAAAAAATTATTTTGAGTGCATTGTTTAAGACCTTTTTTGGTGAATTTTGAGTCAATCTAAGGGTTATATATTTCTATAATTACATTTGGCATTGGCAGCACTCCCCCTCGACCCTACCCTATACCACAACATGGAGTGCACATGGGGCATTACCACCAAACCCCACAAGTGGCACTATCCCTTGACCCCATAAGGGGTGATATCCCTTAACCCTACAATGGGTGATTCCCTTTGACCCCACTAGAGGATGCTACCTCTAGACCCCTACATCATTTCCCCTCATTCAAATAAGTTATAGTTTAAAACCCACAATTTTTTTAGTGTTTTTTTAAAGGTTTATTGGACTAACATTTTGTTTGGATTTCCATAAAGGTAAAATTCGTGGCAAGTTTATCTTGCTTAAGGATAATAACACCTTATGTTATAGGTATTTATCTAAAATCTTATCTTACAGGTCATATATTTTTTCTAATGTCTTATTTTATAGGTCATCCCTCAATTTTATTAAATTAAAAATACTAATCACTTACTTTTAAGGCAAACTATTAAATATTTTAGCATTTTGAAAACCATCTTAAACATATATTTATATATATCACACGTAATTAATTAGTTAACCAACTTTGTATCTATTTGTTTGTACTTGAGGGCTATAATGATGTATCCTCTCCTCTTTGCATCATAGTAGTGAGTCTTGGAAGATTAAATACCACTAAAAACCCCTCTTATTTTATTTCTTAGGAGTCAATATGATGTGGAAGTGACACCCATGCACTTTCTATGATATTAGGGCCTGGTGACATGGATTTCATCACCATGCATTGAACTACACTATGTATTCTAGTAGAGTATAAAAATTAGGGATAGATATCATTAGGCCAAGTGGTTGACCCCATATAGGTATTTTGTGAAGGGAAAGAGTTAACTCTCTAACCCAAGCATTAAACAACACCCTATATGGAATCAGGCCCTATGTACCTAGTGTATATTAGGGATGCCCTTAGAGAACATGTACAGCATGAATATGACTTTAGTTATAGTAATTGACTTACTACCAGAGTTAGTATCAACACCCAAGTGGTTATTAAGTAAAAATAGGGTTTAGAGGGGTTGGGAGATTCTTTAATGGGTAACTACCCTACAGCCTCACTTGTTAAGCTATTAGATAGTGTAGTTGTTAAGTTACACTCTTGTATTAGTGTATTAATCTTAGGTTTGGGGTTTTATTGATTTGGTGTGCATTTTTCTATACTAGTGTTATTTGTGAGCTTAGATAGCCTTTCACCTCAAGTTATACATGACAATATAGGTCTCTTATATCATCATCTTATATATCCTTACATATATTATATTGCCTTTTATATTCTAACATTGTCCCTTTCACTTTTACATTCTTATCTTACCTCATCTCATCTTTTATACTCTCATAACCTCTCATCCTAATCATATCCTAGTCTAGTCTTATACCTTTAACATTAGTCAAACTTGTACCACCTTACCTCTTCTTAACCTAAAGTCTTGACTATTATATGCTAGCCCTACCATAATCATCCATTGTCTCCTAAAACTTAGTCATACTTTATCCTTTTTTAGGAATACCACTATTTCCAAACCATTAGTCTTACCCATTTATTCTACCTAGATCACATCCTTATCTTGCATTAGTATACCATCCTATCTATACCCTCATTACCACATCCTTAGTCCTATCATCTAGTCTAATATTACCTTATCCATCATCACATATTCTCCCACCATTATATCATGTCAAGTCATACCCCATTAATATCCTTTAATCCTACCCTCATCATCCCTACACCATATTATAGTTATACCCTCTCATATCCTTCATACATTCTTATCTTGTATAACCTAAATCATTATCTATATCCTCATAACCTTAATCATCTTGTGTATCTCCATCTTGTACATTATTAATCTTATACATCCTTATCTACCTCATCCTTAATCATGTCTTGTATATCCTTATCTACCTTATCCTTCATCATATCTTGTACATCCTTATATTTTATATCCTTATCCATCTTATATGCCATCATATCTCACCTTATTCATTCTTCATCTTATATAATCTTATGTATCTTGTATATCTTATCATCCCATCTTAGGCATATCCTAATCTAGTTTTACCTTGACATCCTCTTATTTATTTATCACCTTATCTTATCATATCATCTAATCTTACCTTTTCTAGACAAATCCCATCTTATTTTGCCTTGCCTTTTATCCTACAACACATATAGTTGGATTTTTATGTCACACACTTGTCAAACCCATACCCACCATACCCCTAATAATAATTGAATCACCACCATTATATACTTATATTTATCTTAATCCCATCATCTTTAAGACCTATATTTATTCATCACATAATCTTATATCCATCCCACCTTGATCAAAACAGTTTAAGGCTTGAGCTAGTCCCTTTTTTTCTATACATATCATCTTATCACTCTAATCCACCATCATATTTCATACTCATTTAATACCCTACTAATAACCTATCACTTTGTTAGTTTTAATCTAGCATATATTGATCCTTAATTCAATTATCTCTAATCTAATTGTCTTGCTTATTCATAAATAACACCCATCTAATCATCATCTTGCTGGTTTGAATATAGGCACTAGTCGAATACCCATCCTTTTTCTATCTTGAAACTAAGAATTTTTTATATATTTATATCACCTATCACACTATAAGTTTGAAATTTTATCCCAACTTGATATCATAATCAATTCAGTCTATCATATCTTCACCCATCAGTTATTAGACTAGTTCAATAATTTAGACTTGCTTTATCTAAGGGCCATATTTTTATCCAAATCCTAATTTACCTTAACATCAACCCTATTTTTTCATCTAAATACCTTTCATCCATCACCCATTTATCATATACCCACATGGATTTAGACCCAATTCTTGTAAAATAATACTTATTTGCCAAAAATAATGATATCCTTTTGTGAGCTCAAGAAATGTGTGCCTAACTACTTGCAGACCTTGATCCCATCAATATTAAATTAAAATCCCATGTCCTTCCCCATCAACAACATCAATCTACACTTGGCTCATATGATAACCCACCATAATCAACCACATTATCTATTCATCATAACCATAGTTGTAATGTCCCATAATATACAAGTGATAAAGTCATCTTATTTCATAAGTATATATTTTCCAATAAGGATGAGTACCTTTTACATATATTGGATATAGGTATCTACCTTCCCAATTATTTTAAACCCCTAAACCTAAGGTCACATACCAAATAAGTGTCTTATCAACCCTTATCCACATCCAATTCTTATGACAACTAATCTATTTTGATCCCCCATTCACTAGTCCTAATCCTAGTCATAACCTTATTAGTCTATATATTAATAAAAATATTACCTTATTTAATAAATATATTATTTACAACAAATATTTATTACTCTTGTATAACCTTGAGATGGGTTCCCAACTTATAAAAGGCTTTGACCCCATTCATCTAACCTCACCTCTAGTTTATACCCATCCACAATCAAATCCTCCATTTACTAGTCATAGTTCATCATAAATCCCTGATCCTACTAGCAAAGGGAACCCTAGATTTTTAACCTCATCTAATTTCCATTCATCTCCTACACAATCACACACACCAACATCCCATAATATCATGACATCACCATCTCATTCTTCCACTCATAAATCCAACATTTTCACATCCAACACTATATACAAGTAATATACCCCTCTCCCAATATCCACAAAATCCCTATTTTAGAAACTAGAGTCCATAAGTATGATTGTTTACCTAAAAACAAGACCTATAGGTTTTTACAAACATACATCCTTATGGTATCACTCAGAATAATTTTATTTATACCATAAAGTCCTTGATCAATCTGTTAATATATGTCACGCTTTTAAACATTATGTCCAAAACTTAATTGATAATGGTGACATTAAAATTGAGGCTAAATCTAATACATCTACACCTAGGAGTGTGTAAAAAATGGAATGACAAGAATTGGTTCCTAAGTATGATTAAGCTTCTTCCCTCCTCAATGAAGGTCATGACCTCAATCCTCTCCATACCATAACCATCATGGATAAAACCATCTGTATATCCTATTCACATCAAATCCCCCATTTTCACAAATCCATTAATCCCAAATCCACAAACCCAAGGGAATGAAGGTAATTGTAGATAATAGTATGGATACTATCAATAAACTATCTATTTTTGACTTTAACTCATCAACATCCCTATCAAGGTTAACATTAAAATGGTCAGGATCATATCCAACATCAACATATGAATTAGAATCCAAATTAGAATCATCATCCCTTATAGATAATGAAATTCATGCTGACACCTATCTCCTTGAGGATGTCTCTAATTTGAATGTCGACCATTTGCAAGGCATAACTCTTGATCTATCTCAAGATGATGAAATCATAACATAATTATTAGATGTTTTATCATTTGAAGATCATCAAGATAGATATGAATTTACTTTATATATTAATTCTAAAAAGATTCTTAGTGATCCTTTTGAGATTCTTGAGGACACTTTATCTAATGTTGAGGCTAGGTCTCCTAGTAGTTTTTATGAGGACTATGTTGCCTATAATCCCTTGAATCCATCCCTTTCACCACACATACCTAATCATCAACCTCTTGTTAATAATCTATCCATCAAACTTCCCTAATGGGATAAATAGGAACAAACATCATTAGATTCCCTTCAACATGCAATCTCATGTGTCAAATATATAAGGATTTGAGCCAATAATCAATTAATCAATCCAACTAATCAATAAAATTCAAAAAGAGTTTTATAATAGGCCAAGTCAAAAATCATCCTCCCCTAGTCAAAATATCCTTGAGGTACTATAGAACCATCAAAATCAAAATAATCATCATTTATCAAGTCAAAGTTCAAATTCCTATAGTGAATCCCAAATTCAGGCACTAGGGGGTAATTAAAATCTAAGTCAAATATCAACAAGTCAAAAATATTTCAGAAGTATTATAAATATGGCCAACAATCCTCCAAATATTTAAATCAAGGAATAAATATGTCAAAAATTATTATATCCCTTAACCTCATTTAGCATATTACACAAATCAAAAATTTCCCTTCCACCATATATAATGGTTTATGTAATTGCTTAACACCATTTTTGATCTCCACCCAGTCACATCATTCATATCACTCATCCACATCCTCTACCACACTATTAAAACCATCCAATTCCATCCTTTCCACACATTGCTTTCCCAGATAACATCATATCTTATAGGGGTTACAAAGACACTAGGTTGAGATGTTTAGAGGATTCTAAATCAATAATCAATGAAGGTCACAAAGACATTGGTGAATCTAACATCAATAACATGGTCTTAGCATCACATCTCCCTAAAATAGGTATCAGTTAAAATATTAATAAAATATTTGCATCTTTCATCTTTCCCACCTCTAATAAATAAATATATCATTAAAATTTTTAAAAAAATCATTCATCCAATGGTGAAAACCAATTTCTAGCACCTTGTTATAGTACCATAATGAAAATTGGATTTTGGCATCATGGTAAAATAATATATTCTCTGCAAGTACCAAAACACTTAGGGGAATTCATCTCTATAATCATATCCCACATTCCTTGACAACCCTATCCATGTCATGGTGAAAACATATTTGTCTATCAATTCCATCCATCCCTTATCCATATTTGGTATATCATTCTTTCCATCTTGACCTTTATAAAGAGAAGATGTATTGGGAAATGTTCTAGAATCATTTTGGCATATCCTCCAATGGACAATCAGGTAACTAGATATCTAGTTACCTCATGATGTGGTCATTGTAAATCTCTATTCCATTCTTCCTTGGTCTTAATCCTAGTTTCTAGGCATGGAATTACCTTTTTTAGTAACCCCCTTTATATAGTGTATATTCATATTCTAATAAGCCTTAAAAATTGAAACATGTCAAATAAAAAAAAAGTTATAAAATATGGAAAAATCCAAAAAATATTTCATGATGTCATGTATTATGCCCATTCCCCTAATCACATCTATATCCATGCCCTTCACATATCATTTACATAACCAATTCATATCCATCCATCTTATTACTATCTTTCATCCACTATTCCAAACCATGGAAAATATAGTCTATATTGAAATAACATTAACATAGTCTCACTTTAGTATGATATGTCCTAAGTCTCTCATCTAAGTTCAAAACATGGTTAATCCACAAGTCAAATACCCCCTATGTTTAAGTTAAAATTTACTCAAACACACCCTATACACAACCCTATTCCATCCTAATCCTAATAAAGGTAAGTCTATCCATCCTAATTCATTGGAATCAATTATCATCCTCATTCATCTCATCCTTATGCATTTAGACAATAGACAAGATCTTATTTTCTTAATCTGTATATTTGTTTATGTGTTACTTGTATGATCTGTGTGTTTTTATTTTCTGATATTTAAATGTTTCTCTAGATATATATTTTTATCTTATTTGGATCTCTTTTTTTATAATAAATATTTGTATATTGGGTAATGAATGAGGATGCTATCATTACACCAAAATTTAAAATTATTATTTTATGTGCCCTCAATGATGTAGAATTCATTATTTTCCCCCTTTATAATCATGAACTTTGGCACACTGTCCTATGGGTCATACTTATATCATGGGGATATTACCTAGTGCTATATTTACATTGGATTGATCAGAATATGATGATCCTTATTAAAAAAATTGTGGCTTGATAAATCATTACACTCATCATTTTTATTGTCCTTTATCACTTGCATAATCGTCTAGTCATCTTAATCCCATCATCAAGTCAATTATGTTAGTCCACTAGTCTAGTATCCAATCATTCCTCCAATCCATTTATCATCCTATTTATATCCTATAGTTACTCATCCATAATTTATTTAGTCATAAACATCTAACATCCCATCCCCCATCCTTTCTCCTAGTCCTCTATCTTCATGTCTAACATATAAGTCACATCCTCTATCTAACAATTAACATATATAACAATCATTTTCATCCTCTTCCTATATACTATCTTGTCATATATAATATAGTCTTAAATGCATTGGCTTGAGGTATTTTTATAATATGTAGTTATTACTTAGTCATATGGGGTGTCTGAGGTTAGCTCAACTGATGTAGAGCTAAAATATATCCTCCAAGACTCTACAAATTCACCTTCAACTTTTGTTTCAAACTAGAAACTTGTAATGCCTCCTTGGTAACATTACACCTTGTCTATCCAAATGGAATAAAAAAATATCACCTATTTATTAATAATTTCAAGTCACATTCAATCTAACTCATACAACTCATCTCAATCCACCTTAATCATCTTCCAATGTATTGCCTCCTTTTCACTCATTCATTATCCTTTACAACCTACAATAAAGAACATATGGTTAGCCATTCAATGGTTTATCCTTCTAGTCACCTTATAGGTGATCTTTATAACCTATTTACACCTTTTAATTCATTCCATACCTTATAAAATGTAACAAATCAATTCCATTCAACTCTACTTTTTCTTATGACCACATCTTGTAGCCCTATTTTTAGGGTTTTCTCTACTATATAGACATGTATGATAGACTACTAAGAAACCAAACCCCAATTTGAAGACCCACTATCCTCCTTTATTTATCTATAAGGTTTTAAGACAAAATTTATTCTTTATATCACTAAAATAGACCTTTTTCATTTTATAATTAGGTTTATTAGGCTTTAAAACACTCTATTTGCATACAAAGTCCTCCAGATGTATGAAAATGTACCTTATGAACCTAAAACTTCCAAAATCTCTTAGCCTACTCCTTAACACAACTACTTACCAAAATTTGTGAATTTATCCTATTATATTCTCTATAAAACAACATACCCTAGTTGTAGGGTTTGTAGGGGGTTTGAGACACTTGAGGGCTCTATAAATTCCATTATGGGTGGGTTTAAGGGTTTAAAAAGACCAAACAAAGTTTAAAAGGTCTACATTATCCTTTTTTCACATTTATTAATCACTAAATAGTGCTTATCAAACCACTAACATACCTTTTTATTCTAAATTACACATGATTGAGTCCAAACAAAGGACTATTATAGGTCTGTTACAGGCCTGAGAGGACATATATTTTCTTTGCCAATGTTTTAAAGAGTTTTAATGACTTTTATAAGATTTAATATATCTTTATCTTTCACCCTTTCTAAATCTAATAGACATCACCTTCACTACTATACTCACATTTTCCAA